>VZRI01003753.1:282108-335398 GCA_013397515.1 Upupa epops | reverse complement strand
CCCACCAGCGCTCCCCGCCCGAGCGCAGCGCGACACTCGGTGCTGCTTTACAGCCGCCCGCAAAGCGCAGCCGCGCCGCTAGCGCTACGCCACACCAGCGCCCCTTCCCCCTCCTCCCGGCGGTGGCGCCCCCTACCGGGCTGGAGCCACACTGCAGCGTCCGGCCGCACCCCCGCCCCTTCCCAAGCAAGGGGTGCGGTACCTAGGGATGCGAACTGGCCGAGGAGAGACTGAAATGAGATCTGAGAGAGAAATACCTCCCTGTGAAGGTGTTGAGGCACTAGAATAGGCTGCTCAGGGAGGTTGTGGCTGCTCCACCCCTGCAAGTGTTGGATGGGGCTCTGGGCAACCTAGTTTGGTGAGAGGTATTGCGGCCCATGGCAGGGGGTTGGCACAGCTTGATCCCTGAGGTCCCTTCCAACCTCCACAATTCTATGATCCTGTGAACCCATGATTTTGGAACAGGAAGGTCCAGTCTGCTTTACTTGTTAAAGATCTTACTTGGAACATACTGGTACCCCTCCAAGTTACCAGGCCACATGAGTTCTTAACATATTGTGGAGGAGCAAACAACCTCGATGCATGATCCCGAAAGAAATGGTCATAGGGAAAAAATGTGTTTTGAGACTATTAATTGCATGAGTTTGTGACTGGAATTTCCTTAAAGCAAAACTGGGTGAAAGAAAAACCACAGGAACTATTTCTCAAACATTGAGGCCATGGGGTAGGGGTTACGGAAATGTTGGGATGACGCTGGACTTGATGATCCTGGAGGTCCTTTCCAGACATGAGGATACTATGGTCAGGTGGTATTAACTTCCTATATTTTTCTATGTGTATTTGGGTGCTTGGTTGCTTTTCATGTTGTAAGTCAAGTGTGCCATGGAACCACAACACATTAACAATTGGCGGTGGAGAAAAGATATCAAGACAAAAGATGGGAAAAACTGAATAACCTCAAAGAGCAGACTAAAAATTATAAATGTATTATAAATATAAATATATAATGAATATTAATGAATAATGGGTTTGGGATATACTGGATATTTGTCAGGCAGAAGACAGTACAATGAGGACTCTGAAAAACAATGTAATAATGAAAATTACTTACAGCCAAAATGAAAAAAAGCAAAAAATGCTGGACGGTATTTCAGTTTAAACCTTTTTCAGAGAGATTTCACTGCTATTGCAAAAAAACTATTCTTGATGTAGCTTTACAACTACTGCATCCATCTTTTTGTTATGTAAGTCTGCTCCTGAATTGGGTGCTGGTGAAGCATCCCTTCAGGCACTGGAGGCAGTTCTGGGCCCCTCACTTCAACAAAAAGATTGAGGGGCTGGAATAGGTCCAGAGGAGCAACAAGGCTGGGGAAGAGACTGGAGGGAAAGTCTGAGGAGAGGCTGATGGAGCTGGGGGTGTTTACCCTGAAGAGAATCCGGAGGGACCTCCTCCCTCTCTACAGCTCCCTGAAGGGATGGTGTAGTCAGGATCTTCTCCTTCTCTACAACTCCCATAAGGGTGGGTGTAGTTGGGTGGGGGTCAGCCTCTTCACCCAGGCAACTAGCACCAGGATGAGAGAGCAGGGCCTGAAGCTGCCAAGGGAGGATGAGGTTGGCTGTTAGGAAGCCCTTTGTCATGTAAAGGGTGATCAGACACTAGAACTGACTGCCCAGGGCAGTGGTGGAGTCCCCATCCCTGGAGGTGTTGAAGAACAGCCTGGCTGTGGCCCTCAGTGTCCTGGTGTGGCCGATGGAGTGATGTTAGGTTCTGGGCTGGGCTGGATGAGCTCAGAGGTCTTTTCCAGCGTCAATGATCCCGTGATTGTGGGACATATTTGGGGAAGATGAACTCTTAACAGAGAAAACAGCACATGCAATATAAGAGGAAGAGAATGAAATTTGTCAGGATTATTTTATGCGATCGAGCAGCGCTCCCTATGAGCTAATCAGAGGGTAATATCAAAAAAGAGAACATCCTAACTAGTTACATACTTATGTAGTTACCTATTTACTTCATAATTGCTTTGAATGTTCATGCCAAAGGTGATGGAAAGATAATTCTTGAAGGGCAAAATATAGAGTCACTCTGTGCTTAGCAACTGGAAGACATGGAAGACCGTGTTGAAAACAAAAAGCAGGGGGCCAGAATAGCCAAAAACTTGTTTGCAACTTGGAAAGCAATACAACCTGAGTTAGGTAGTCTTTTCTCCCCATGCAGAGTGGTCAGATATCTCCAAATACTTCAGTTTTGTACAATTTTGGTACAGCTTTCCTCCCTGGGTAAAATGCTACAAAGGCACAATTCCTCAGATCATTATTAGCAAAGATTTCCTAATCCCTGTTGCATGATGGGCTACCACGGACAAGAATCTAGTAAATTGTGGTCCAGCTCATTGGTTTCACCCGGACAATCACCGAATGATGGCTGAGGGTCAGATTTCACTGTCTGAGGAATGAGTGGAGGCCACTCCATGAAGACCAACCCCCTGCCGTAGGCAGCGACGTCTCTCATCAGACCAGGTTGCCTAGAGTCCCATACAACCTGGCCTTGGACACTTCCAGGGACTGAGCAGCCGCAACGAGCAGCCCTAAGCAACCTGTGCCAGGGCCTCAGCACCCTCATAGGGAGGTATTTCTGCCTCAGATCTCACCCCTCACAGGGAGAAACTGCTTCCCAAGATACTCCGGTCGTTTAACTTTCTCCTCTCTGACACTGCCAAGGAATAAAACCGTAATGCTCCTCCCTTTAAGTATAGTGTCGTTGGATGTGAAGCTGCGTAGTGCCGAAGAACCCACAGTCGGGGATCACAACAGGACAAACAAGCTGTGCTCGGCCCGACCCGGCCCAGCACAGCCCGCTTCGCGCAAGGCCTCCTCGGTCCCATCGCCGCAGCCGTCCCCACCTCAGCCCCAGCTTCTCCCGGTTCTGAGAGACTAGAGCCGAGAACCCAGCTCCCACCCCCGGGCCAAGCCCCTTCTTGGGCGGGCCCACCGGCCCGGCACCTCCCAATCCCTCCGGGCACCCTCCGCCCGCCACAACCGCCTCCTCCAACCTGTGTAGGGGTGGCCCCGGCGCCTGCGCGAGGCCTCCAGCCGGGCCGCGGCCTCCATCCGGGTACTGCACGGGCCGGCCCTGGGGAGGGGGGCGGGAACAGGCCGGGGGGGCGGTTCATTGTGCGCGCAGCTGCCGCGCTCAGTCGCTCTAAAATGGCCGCCACCGCCGCTGCCTCTTCTCCCGCAGCAGCCGTTGGGGCCCCAGCGCTTCCCCCCGCCACTGAGAGCAAGAAGATTAGCGAGCTGCGGGTCATCGACCTCAAGTCGGAACTAAAGCGGCGCAACCTGGACGTCACCGGTGTGAAGACGGTGCTCATCGCCCGCCTCAAGCAGGTGAGCGCCCGGCGACAGGCCGCGGCGCGCTGTACGGCTCTGCTGAGGGGCCTGGCCCGCCGACCCGAGCGCTGGGGCGGACCGAGGAAGCTGCTTGTTTCCGGGGGGTCTCCGCGCTTCGCTCTGTCTCTCTCGTTCTGCCCTTCTGCTTTCCCCCGCCTGTCCCGGCGCTGCCCTCAATGTCACCGTGGGTAGCGGTGGGCTTGTCTCGGTGCTTGCAGAGGGAAGTGTGCTTAGGAAATGTCCTTCTGACTGCTCGAACTCCTGCTGTCAGGCGCCCCTCTCCCGCTCTGACGGGTTTAGGCCCAGTAATTCTATAAAATGTTACTGGGGTGGGAGAAATCAGTATCTGGCTCGCTGGCCTGTGTTGGGGGAAATTCTTGCTTTGAGTAAATCTATTAAATATTATCTATTAAATAGACACGTGTTTTGTGTTCATTTAGGCTATCGAAGAGGAAGGAGGAGATCCAGACAACATCGAAGTAACTGTCTCATCTGACACACCCACTAAGAAGCCAGCCAAAAGCAAAGGTTAACATCTGCTGCTGTGCAGTTCATTCCAGAGTGGTGTTTGTTGTCTGTATCACCCTGAAAGAGGAGTGTGGAGCTGTGGCCAGCAGTTGTGATTTTACTGTTTGTGTCTTCTGTGGTGTGAGACATCCTTTGCCTCACTCATCTGTTTCCAGTCTCTGCATAGAGGTGATATATGGGGATGCTGTATGTGTGTGTGTATATACATGGAAAATGGGTGGGTCAAGACATATGAGGTGATGTCTATACTGCCTGCAGGTCCTGGAGACCTGTACTGTGAGTGCTCGGACTGTATAATGGCCTGTGAGATTTTTGGAATATGCTGTGTTAACAGATCCTGCACATGGGGTGTTACAGGTGCAGGCTGGGTATAGAAGCTGCTGCCCAATTGTGTTGCTGTGAATGGGATGTCTTGGTCATGTCTGAGAGTATCTGTGCAACAGCAGAGCGGGGAAGAAGAGGTTGGTTGGTTGTTTCCTGGACTTAGGCTAGTGGTGAGTGCATGATCGTGTATGTTAGAGGGTTGTTGCTTGAAGAGGATTGTGTTGTGCAGGTTTATCGTCATGGTAAGGCAGGACTTAAAAATGCCAAAATAACAAATGGACTCTGAAGGCACCCTGGAAGAGTTTAATTTTCCCACTTGGAAAAACAGTCAAGTCAATATGATACAGATATGTTTGGGAGTGATTGTGTCAGCTTCTTTTTCTTTTGCCTAAGCATTAAAGCATTTGAGTGTTTGTTAGGGATTTTTATTTCAATTTTGGCCCTCTGTGCTAGGAGCATCCATAACCCAGTATTACTGGGAGATGAAGTGTCCATTTTACGTGTAGCAGGTGTATTCAGTGAACAGTGCTAAGGATGTTTGTCTCTCTTCTCTGTGTACCTGTTGTTCTATGGTGTACCTGCTCTAGGAATGATCAGTCTTACATTTCTGTTACGTGTCTTGGAATGAGTTTTGTGGCAGAAGTGATCATTCATGCCTTTTGTCTAGTGCTATGAATGGAAAATAACAAAATCTGTCTGCTGAGCAAGTTTGGATAACTTCTATGTACAACCAGAAGAGTGCAAGGGAGTAATTAGATTTAGATAATCTTCAGCAGTCCCTTCTAACTGTGACCATTCTGTGAAATAATGTTTCACAATATGGTTTTATTTTTTGCTGTGACTTTTTTTTTATGCCCTGTTCTGGAAAGGTAACTGATGCTACAAGAGAACTCTGTGAAAACTAATAAAGAGATACTTCCACAGATCTTTCTGTAGAGATACAAACAGCTGCTTCTGCTGGAAAGGACGTTTCTCTTATTGGCTGTTTTTCACACTTAGTAAAGTGTGTAATGTTCTTGAACTGGTTTCTTGTTCAGTTATGCTACTGTTATGCTCCTTTAGAGGTGGCTTTGTCTGCTAATGATGCTTCAGTAGATGTTCCCTGACACCTTCTCTGTGGAACTGTATGGTAAAGGTGGAATGTATGGCACATATGGTCTTTATAAACCTCAGAGTAAAACATGACCTTCACTGGGTTCTTGCCTTCTCCCTTTGCAAGCTCAAGAGCTGTTTCTCATTGCTTTTTTGGTTACAAAAGTCTTAAAAGCAAATTTAGTGCCAAAAGTATGAGAGATTGGTGTGGTAGTGTTTCCTTTTACTGATTTTGCTCAAAGATCTTTTCCTAGTGTTCTCCTCTTGTTTAGTGTTAGTCTGAACAGCTTCCGTTGTACACTAACAGATCCTCAGTTATTGTACTGCTGTCCAGGGGTAAAAATTATGTTGCTGCTTGTTATTTTTTCACCATTCTACTGTTGCTGTACAGGGGAGGGTTAGGAGAATAAGAGACTTGTTATTGCAGCCACTGAAAAGGATAGTGAGTGGGAGTGATGGGTATAACTCGCTACAGCAGACAGAGGTGAATGGGAGGGAAGACAGAGCCCTCCCTTCTGTGAAAAATAGAGAACTCTATCTAGTGGCTCAATGCCTTTTTGTAACCAGTTTTACTGCTGCTCTCAAGATCTGTGCAAAAAAGTGAGATGTCTGATTCCCTAACACTGCCAGCTAGAAAAACTTGGTCTGGAACATTGGTGCGAACTGAACTGGAGGGGGAATAGAGTCTATGTGGGAGCAATGTATTTGTTTCCTCATGTTGCTTTTACTGTTTGTGTGTTGACAGAAAAAGAATAGGAACAAGGCAAAGAGTGGGACTTCCTTTCACAGAACAGGATTTGGTAGTGGCTTGATAAATTATCAGCTGAGTCTGTACTGCAGTGTTTTACTGGACTGTGCCAAGCTTTTGATGATGATACAGAGCCAGCTTGCTCAGAGATAGGAAGTGAAACATCTGTGAACCACCTTAGTAGAAGAATAAGGTATGAACTAAACCGCTTTAAATGTGGAGCACCTTTCTCTTCAAGAGCAGCTTGCCAGTGTCCTGTACCAAGTTCTGCAGCATAAGATTCTGTATGAAAAAGAAAATAGGGCATTTACTGAATTGCCCAAAATGGAGATTACAAAGAGAGCTCTGAATTAAGGAGTGGTTGCAGAAGGATGCTGTAATCCAACAGAATCCTTGAGCAATCCTGTATTCTAACACTTATCCCAAAGCTGATTGAAGGTGAAGGAAGAACCACTATTGAGAAGGTGCATTGAGGTGAGATCTGTTGCTTGTGCCAGCCAAGATGGAACAAATATCAAATGCTCCACCTTGAATTGCTGCTGCTGTGCCTTTCTACCCTGGAGTTTAGTAGCTATGGACAAACATTTATTTTTTTTTTGTAAAAAGAGGGAATTTTCTGGACCAAGCTGTTCTTTTCAAGCCTGAACATTTTGCTGCATGTTCTGCTATCTACAGGATGTTACTTGACTGGTGGTGTGAATCGTTTTGTAAATGTTTCTGATGTGCATGTTTACACTGAGTAGTTCCAGGCAAAATGAGTTTAGTATGCTGGTGCCTCATAACTTGGTGAGTTACTTTTTTGCCAAGTTTTGGAATTGGTGTAGATATAGGCCAGAATGTGGGCCATTGAGTCTAATCTCAGACTGCTAATGTGAGTGGAGATGCTTGTCTGCTGCTCTGTAAGTTTCTGAGGCAGGTTAGACAACTTTGTGCTATTTTCTGAATAGATTTCCTAAATAAGCCTTATTTTTGCTGCTTTTTAAAATTCTTCATGTTTATTGCAATCAGTTAGCTACTTTGTTGCTTCTTTTCAGTGTCCAGTTCTGTGGGTCAGCTTTGCAATTACTGAATAGTGAAGATTGAGACATCCTTTTTCTAAGTGTTCCTGTTGGTGGGGGAGATGTTGGGGTGTGCTCTTGCCTGCAGCGATGTTGCACAGCTAATTACACCTCTTAATGTTACAAGGCAGATCTGTTAATGAATAATTATTTTTAAGTACTGATTGCTGGTATACAGTCACTGTCTTGCATTCCTGTCGATTTTAAAATATTTCTGACAGAAGCAAACTTGCTTTTTATCACTTGTTCTACTTTGGCTGGATTACACTGAAAAGCTGTGAAAGTGTCCTCATCTTTGAGGAGAAATATATATAAATTAGCTGTGAAGTGGATTATCTCTTTAGATGGGACTTTCTTCTTGCACAGTAATACATGGATGACATCTGGAAAAGAATCTTTCTCTGCAGGGAAAGGATTATTAAGCTAAGATACCTAAGCTTGGTAGAATTCTGGGGCTGTACCCTGCAGACCATGTAGGAGCAAATGTTCTTGTTACGGTACAATACTGTTTAAGAGCATTAATACAACATGACAATATTGTTAAGATTGTGGCAAATGATCCTCTTAAATAATGGACTTTCTTTCCTCTTCTTCCTTTTGGTCTCCTGTTTTTGTTGAATCTCTAGCGTCGAGGGGGACAGAATGCTGTTTTGGGTTTCAGCAGAAAGACCCAGAAAAAGGGCAAACATTGGTCTGTTGTAGAAAGGTTAGAGTTGGAAGGGACCTTAAAGATCATAGAGTTCCAACCTCCCCTGCATGGGCAGGGACACCTCCCACTAGATCAGGTTGCCCAGAGCCCCATCCAGCCTGGCTGTGAGAACACTTCTGGGGACAGAGCTTCCACAACTTCTCTGGGCAACCTGTTTCAGTATCTCACTGCCCTCACATTAAAGATCTTTCTTCTTCCTAATCTTCAACAGAAAATTTTAGTCCAAATTTTTATTATAGCAGTGCTGTGCTACTTCTGTTCTGCATGCAGGTGTTTAGTGTATGTTGTTTTTTTAAACTAGTGCAAAATACTCCTTGTAGCTCTGTGCACGCTCAGGTAGCCTTGATTCTTCATGTAGAGGATCATGAATTAGTAGAACATGCTACTGTAAGGCTTGTGAATGGGATGGAAGCTAAACTGGCATTTGTTTCTGCTATGTTTTTGCAGTCTGGTTTTAGTTTGGTGAAGTTATGAGGCAGGTGTGCAGTAGAGTAGCCACTCATAAGTGCACAACTTTGACTTGTGGTGGATGCTGGTGTTTTGACAAGTTTCTGTACCTGAATCTCCAGGTACTGGCATGGAGCAGTGTGACTCTTAACTGCATCAGAGTAACCTCAAGCACAGAGCAGAGAGGGAAAGCAAATTTACTGCTGCTTCCTGGCTTGGAACTGAGAAGAGGGTGTCATTGGCCTGTGGAACTCTGAGTGAATGGGACTTAGTGTGAATACAGACAGGAAAGCAGGGTTGATGAAAGCTGTGTAGCAGCTTTAGTCACTAGTGTGCTCTTGTTACAGGTAAAAAGCAGGAAGCTGATGAATTAACAGGAGATGCTTCAGTTGAAGAAGATTCCTTTGTGAAGGTAATAAAAGTATGTACATTTTTTTTCCCTTTTATACAGTTTATATTTAATGTTTGGCTTTAGTTAAAAAAAAGCTTTAATTTCTTTGCACTGAATTATGTAGCAATGTGCTGGTGGTTTTCCTGCACTCACAGGTGTGCTACCTAACTGTAAAGGTGTGGGGTTTTTTAAACATGTTGTGGATTTTTATAGTAGCTGTAATACAGTGATTGTAGCAGGGAATTTTTCCTGATGTAGGTCTTACCCATAGTTACACCAAATACTTCTTTTTTGCATGAAAAGGAAGGTGAATTAGAGACTCTCGATGCCAGTGATCAAGATGGAAATGATGAATTAAAGGAATTGAAAGAATTTGTTGAAGATGAAAACTTGAATTCTAAAGACCTCCCAGTAACAGAAAAGAAAAGGTACCACAACCCAGAGCCAGCAGAGACCACAGAAGATGCAGAAAAGGATTCTGAGACTCAGGTACTTGTATGTGGTTTTAGTGGCAAAATGTGTGGTTTTTTTCAGTGTTTGGCTTATAGGAGGCCTGAAAGCTGGAAGTGCTGCTCCATGCTTACACTGTAGAGCATGTGTCTGCTCAACAGAAATGGCTTCTGAGTTAGTGGCATCTTTTAGCTCTGAGTGTTTACCTGTTTTGCTGAGACAAACCCTATTGATGCTCTTGTAGGAAAATGAAGGTCAAGATGCAGAAGACTACCCTTTTCCAATGGTCCATGTAAGTGCCAACTCAGTTCAGCAAAGCTGATTTTCATGTTTTGTTGAAGATCACTGTGGCTTGGCTTTTTGTTTCAGCATGCATCTGAGTCAGGTGCCGCAGTACAGTAAAGGTAAACAGTATACGAGAAGCTGCATCCATATGACTTTATAATGGTGATTTCCCAGTAAGATGGGAATTTTAACTGCAGATTCCTGTCTACAGCTTGGGAGTATTCAGTGCACAGACTTAGCAAGGTATATGCTAGAAACTCTGAAACGCCTCAGAGGGCATAGGATATGCTTTCTCTGCAGATATGGCCTAGATATGGCCTAGATTAGTGTCCGAACCCCTCCTTTAATGCGGGGATTTTGCCTTTGGAGAATACTGGGGGTTGTGTGTGGGGACGCCAGTGGCTGTTTGGGGTTGTTTTGTTGTTAATACTAACCTGTGTGACATCTTTTAAGTTAAATCAATTCTCAATTGCATGGAATTGCTGCCTGGGAGGGGACATAACACAGTGTTTTTGCTCAGTGAGTCTAATGATTAATAAGTAAATACCTATGTTCATTTTTAAGTACCTAGTGGAGGAAGTCATGTAGTTTCTGACTTCTGTTTTGAGCTCTTAAAGCTGATAACGTTATATTGCTTGCATTTCACTGAAAGTAGCAAGCAGCAGCAAGGCATCCTTTCCAAAGGCTTTAGCAAGACATGGGACTGCTTAAAAATGTCCTGTTAGGTTTTCTTTCCCTGTCCCCTTTTTATTCCAACCAGTTGCAAAGTGCTGCAGATAGATACCAGTGAAGGTTTATGCAAATGTTCTGTGATTTGAAAAGAGAGCTGCTCAGACCTGGTTTCTGGACCATCTTTTCTTTGGAAACTGTGTTCAGTTCATTAATTCTTTCAGATGGAAACTTGGGAAATGTGAGCAGTTCTGCTTAGAGTTTTTTAAAGGAGAAATTTAGTCTTGACTTCCTTTTCTTGCAGGATGGTGAAGATGAGGAAAATGAGAAAGGTATGTTTAAAGTTTAATAGAGTTCAGAGGTGCTTAATCTGGTAGAGCAGGCAGCTTTCTCTTGTAGTATTAAATCCCTTTACTAATACTAGGCTTGTCTCTAGTACTGAGTATCAGTTGTCTCCTTATTGAGCTCAGAACCTGGAGTCATTGCAGTGATTTAATTTCACACCTAAGAGTTACTTTACTCTTAGAAGCTGATTACAGTACTTAGCAGTTCCTGTGGTGGATGTGTAGTAGAGCTGTAATACTATGTTGGTTTTTTTAATGAAAAACCATAGTATTCTAGGACTCTGATTTTAACGAACGGTAAGTCTTGATACAGAAGCTTCCAACTTGCACTGCAGTAGCTGGGTATTAATGGAGTGAAACGATCCACCCTTACACTGAATTTAAGCACCCAACAAATGTTTGGGCCATCACATGCATGGCTTATGTTCTCTTAGGAACACCAGTTGTATGTAGGGGATAAACAAAATGTTTGGAAACCTGTGGAGTGGCTACTTTTCTTTAAAGCTGTTCTCAGTAGTGAAATGATAGAAGCAATGTAATGCATTTGGGCAAACAGACTTCCTGGACAGAAGTCTTAAGGATTCTGTGTACTGTGGACTAGAAAGGACATGGAACGCAATCACTTGACGCAAGCTGGAGTAAACATTACTGAAGTTACAGGATAAAACTTCAGGCGCCATGTTTATGAGGGACCCTGTGGCTGAAGTATCTCATCTGCACAAGTCCAAGAATCTACTTGGAGATGCCTCTATGGGACTGAGATGGAAAACCTGTCCAGTGGATGAAGACTGAGAACCGCTTGTCTACGAACTCTGGATTAAAGCTGGCTCCTCAGTGTTCTTCAGCAGCCTCGTATCTCTGACTGTGACGGAACTGCTTGGAAAGGAAAAGGAAGAGAACACCAGCGTGGGAGATGGGCTGAAATTCTCCAAGACTGTAATGCTTTTGGATTTGGGAAGGCTGGAGGTCCGACAATTGGGAAGATTCCAAGATGGATTAACTCAAACTGTGAGCATCCAAAGCAACTACTTTCTTCTGGAATGCTAAATCCTAAACTGGAAAATGGATACTTCATATGAAGATTGGGTATCTCCCAGGATGGAAACATATTCTCCCTCCTAATGTTTTGGTTTGTCTCTAGGAAATGTGTTTTGCCATGAAGAATAAGTGATCCTGGGTAAAGGATTTATATTTGTGTTAATACACCTTGTGTTTTTTTCTAACCTTCCATCAGTGCTAATAACTGGCTTTGTATTTTCTAGGTCCTATTCTAGCTTATGCATATGAAATTGTTTAAACTTCTTGTTTTGCCATATTTATTCCTGTTAAATCCTCTTAGATAAAGCAGGTTCTGGTGATGGTACACAAGAAGTATCTAAACCTCTTCCTTCAGAAGAAAGCCTAGCTGAGGCTGATCACACGGCTCATGAAGAGATGGAAGCTAACACGTCTGTGAAAGAAGCTGAGGATGATAACATATCGGTTACAATCCAGGCTGAAGATGCCATCACTCTGGATTTTGATGGTGATGACCTCCTAGAAACAGGTAAAAATGTGAAAATTACAGATTCTGAAGCAAGTAAGCCAAAGGATGTGCAGGATACCATTTCACATAGCCTGGAGAAGGAAAGCAAGGACTATGAGATGACTGAGAACCATAAAGATGGTAAGAAGGAAGACTGCGTGAAGGGGGATCCTGTCAAGAAGGAAGCCAGAGAAAGTTCAAAGAAAGCAGAATCTGGAGACAAAGAAAAGGATACTTTGAAGAAAGGTCCCTCATCTACTGGGGCCTCTGGTCAAGCAAAGAGGTTTGTTTTTCTATGTCAGTTCTTTACGATACCAAGTACCAGCATTCAATAAGATCACTCTACATTAAGGGGGTAGCAGCAAGAATCTTATAATTAGTATCCTATGCTCCTGCCTATAGATTTTTTCTGACCGCCATAAGTTACCTTTCTAAAATTCAAGATCTTCGTATAGACACTATGTCCTGCTGAGAGCTTTGTCAAATTGTCAGCATTTATTTCTTTTTGTTTTTTCAAATTGACGATTTTTTGTTGGTAATGTCCTTGTGGTGATGGTAAATGAACAGCTATCAGTTCTCAGAACACAAAATGAAGTCAAGTCCCCGTCCTGAAATCTGGAGAAGATTGCCATATGTCCACTGAATAGAGTTGTCAGAAAATCTAGATCTTCAGGCATCTCAGGGGAAAATCAGTGCAAGAATCCATAAGGGAATCATTTGGTCAAATATATCCAGCCTAGCCCATACTTTTATTTATTTTTGGAAATGTTAACTATGTCTGTTAGTATAAAATGGTTACACTTACCAAACCGTGTTTTCAATTTTCTTAATTTACTTCTCTAGCTCTACTAAGGAGTCTAAAGAAAGCAAGACAGCATCCAAAGATGACAAAGGTAACTATGGGTAACTGTGGCAGACTGGGGCAGTGTCTTGTGCCTACCTGTTCAAGAAATTGCTTGCCATCTGCTGAAATGGCTTGTAAAATGTAACTCTTTGGTAGCAAATGATGCTACAGCTGCAGTAGTCATTAACTATAGGTCTGTGTTTGTGGAGCCTTTTCCTTAGGCCAGATTCTCCACAAGATCAAAAATAGTCACTCTTCATACTTGATAAATCTGTATTCTCCTAGTTCAAAATACTTCTGGGTGTAAATTCCTTCCCAGGTTGTTTTAATGAGGTGTAAATGTCACTTAATCCTTCTGCAACTTATAACATCAACCCAAACCAACAGATCTGTGAAGAACAAGTGAAAAATCCCTTCAGGTACCTGACTCGAGTGACATTAGTTTGGGCTTGGTTTTAGTTCCAACTGCTTTTTAACTGAGTGAACTCTGGACAAAGTGGAACAGCTGAGCTGCCAGTTAGCAGTAGTGCAACTGGGGTTGTTCTGTGCATTCAAGTTGGACTTACTTCTCTAACTTGGATCATTAAATCACATAGTAGAGCTCAGGAGCACCTTAATGTTCCCAGTTATACTGGGGGCATGGACTAAATTACCCTTCAAGGTGCCTCACAACCCAAAGCACTCTGGTTCATAGTTGAACAAACACATTTGTATAAGCTCGTGTCTCCTTATTTTGCCTCTTAGCCTTCTGCCAAAAGCCCTGACCATAGAGTGTCTTGCATATCTCAGACTTTCCTCACAATTATTTTCTTGGGTAGAGACTTCTGTGGCTGACTGATGTAACTCAGTCTTCTGGAGATACGTGCCTTGCTGTCATAGCTGAATGCTTACAGTAAAATTAAATGAAACTGTAGATCTGGCTTCAGAACTGGAGGAGTAACTCACAAGGCTGCTGTAAAATGCATAGTCAAAGCCAGTGTGGTGGCTCTGTAATAACACCTCATTATGTTGTCAGCATATCATGGTCAATCCCTTGATAATCGAGATAATCCTAGTTTGACAGTGAATTTGTTGCCTTTTACTCTTAGTTTATCTTGATGCACTGAAGAAGGAAAACTACCCTTTTTCCTGGAGGAGGCTAAATTACTTCTTAAACCTCTGTACACTGCTGGATTTTCCAACTGCTCAGCTGGAAATTCAGTTCTGGCCTTGCCTGTATGACAGGCTGTGTGTGAACATAATTGAACAGTAGTTCCTGCTTGCATCAGCAAACAAATGCTGAGTTGAATGTAAGACCACAGAGTGTTGGGACTGCAGTGATGTGGATCTGATGTACAGGAGGGTGGGTGTTGGTGTTTAAGGCACAGTGTTTTTCCAGCTTTTCTTTAATTATTTCCCTTGATATGAGGGGAAATGTTGGCTGGTGGGTTGCACCCAGTCCTACTTCAGCAGTATCTGTAAAAAATCTCTGCTGGATGGGTGATGGAGGGCAGGTACTTACGGAAGTTGTGGAAATGGGCCATGTTATCCCATAGTCTGGGATTAACTAAGTCTCCCCGACTTACCTTTGGCATCTCTGTTAATGTGAGTAGTACAGTGAACTACTTCCGAAACCCAAATGTTGGGTGTTTTCTTGACTGGGAAGTCCTGATAAAAACAAGAAATGGAAGCACAATGCCCCTACCCACGTGAGGGTTTAACAGAGAACTGTGGGGTTTTCCTAGCACTGTCATTGGGCAGGAGTTAGCCAAGCTCTTTGGTCAATGAATGAAATCTTACGGCGTATATTTTTTTTATATAGAAGCCTTTCCAAGAAAGGTAACCGGATAAAGTTACTTAAAGGTAACAGGCTAAGTTTCTCTTTCTCAGAAACAGTTTAGTTCGATTATTTGCGGTACCTCTTTGTCTCCTTAATGTGTTGGCTGTTTTGTAAAACTCGTTCCAGGAAGCGCAAGCAGTGTTAGTGGTAGCAGTGGAAGTTCAACTAGAAACCTGTGGGTTAGCGGACTGTCTTCCAACACTAAAGCTGCTGACTTGAAAAATCTCTTTGGCAAATACGGAAAGGTATTTCATGGGGTGTGGTACTCTGTGTGGTGTGTCTGTCTTCCTTTTCCTTTGCCTCTTTTTGGTTACATACATAGAGTAATTCAACCCATCAAAGTGGGGTGAAATGTCTTAACCAGTGAAATGTAAAATAAACCAAATAACATAGCCCAGTGCTTTCAGCATCCAAAGTCAGCATGTGCTTACAAGAAGAACCACATGTTAATCTCTTAAGAAATGCTTCTGCCTGTTGAGGTAAGCTAGGTGCAGAAGTCATGTCACAGATAGAATTGGACTGACTTTAAAATTACTTTAAAAATGAAGTAATGATGGTTGTGTCTGTCTGCAGCAACTGTATTTAACTGGGAGTGTAAGATAATGTGCTAACCAAGAGAACAGACTGACCATCTTCTGTGGAACCTGTTGCTTTGGAGAGACTTTAAAAAATGTGTTTTGATGGCTTATGAATGGGGAAAAAATAAGTGGAAAAAATGTAATAGTTTAATGCCTGTTCTTGTAAGGACTTAACAATTGAATGGATTACAGGCTGCTAAAACTAAGTGGTTTCTGTGGATTTTGGTTTATCCCAATTCCATAGGACAATGCAGAGTTCCAGTGCAGTCTTCAGACAGCTTGTGTTGCAGTTCCTGATTTTTCTGGGAGGTGTTTAGTAGCTTTGAATTGGTGTGTAAACTTGTGCAGCTGTTACGCATCTCTGAATATCCAGTATGGGCACTGCGTATTTGATAGCTGATTGTCCTGATCAGTACAGTAGGTAACTCCATGCCTTCAGACGTGTCTGTACCTGAGAGGCCAATCTTTTTGGGTACTTTTCCTGTAAAAAATAACTTCCATTTTCTGGACTTTCTAGTTTTAAAAGGGTAGGTGAGGGTGTTTTTGAAATAGCTGTGCAATTATAGTCTGCTAGACAATTTAAAATCAGTGTGTTGGAGCATGAATTTATCTAGAAGACTGGTAAGGTAGCTGTCAGAGTTCTAGTAAGGAGTAAACACAAAGCTTGATGCTTTCTGAAGCAGCAGGTGTCCCTGAGCTGGCTGTAACATGACTTAACTGTTGCATACTGGATGCTGTTGGAAGAGTTGTTTCCCTTGCTAAGTTTCTATATGATGCTGCTTATTCCCTCCTGCTGTTCACGGGCAGTTGCTGACATTCACAGGGAGGGCTTTGTGATGAAGTATCAAATGCACATCAGCAATGCTTCTGTGAATTGATTGTGGTGGTAATTGTCAGAAAAGAAAACTTGATCATGTTCATGAGATTGTGACTAGTCAAAATGGGACATAAGCATTAACACTCCTTGTTCTGAAAGTAGGGAAAACATTCTTAAAGTTGCAGCTTCGTGTTGAAAACTTGGGAGTGTCAGCCTTTCTGGTGGGGCGGGATTTTGGTTGCGGTTGTGGTGGGTTGGTTTGCTTTGGTTTTTCTATAAAACGACAAAAATAGTACTGGAAACCATCACTTCCTTACTAGAAACTGCTCAAACCTTAACTTTTGACTGTTTGTGTAGGTACTTGGTGCAAAAGTGGTCACAAATGCACGAAGTCCGGGTGCCAAGTGTTACGGCATAGTAACAATGTCCTGTAGTACAGAAGTGGCTAGATGTATCGCTCACCTCCATCGAACAGAGCTGCACGGACAGCAGATTTCTGTGGAGAAAGTAGGTTTCACAAGATGAAAACTAGCTTGAAAAATAGACAGTCTTAGGCAAGAATCTGTAGTTAACCTGTTTACTTTGGAAAACCATATAGGTGAAAGGCGATCCTTCCAAAAAAGAGTTGAAGAAGGAAAGCGAGGAGAAATCTAGTTCAGGTAGAAGCCTGGGGGACAAGAAGATGGCATCAAGTGACAAAGCCAGCAAGTAAGAGGTTTCACATGTCTTCTTAAGTTGTGAGAGTCCTTTTAAGTCACACTTTGCTCACTGTGTTTGTTTCTTTTCTAACAAGAACTCCGTCAGCCAAAAAAGAAGACAAGAAATCTGAGAAATCTGAAAAAAAAGAAATCAAAGAAGCCAAGAAAATAGAAGGTAAAGATGAGAAGAGTGATAATGGAGCGAGTGGCCCTAATCAAGAATCCACTAAAAAATCTGAAGAAAAGAAAAGAATAAGTATGCAACAGAGCCATGTTTCCTCCTGTTGAGTCTGTGTGTCTGACTTGTTTTGGGATTATGTTCTTGCTCAATCTGGAAACTAGGCAATTAAACGCATATTTGTTTTTAGACCCAGTAACACACATTACCGTAGAGCCCATTTAAAACTCCCATATTTCATAGTGCTGCTTAATGCCAGGCATGTGCCAGTATGGCACACTTTTGCCAGCAACAGCTCCTTTTAGAGACATGGCAGCATCACTGAGGACAATTCGTAGCATGCAATTAGGGTTGGGGGTGTGGGGGTCTGTGTGTGTTAAACCTCTCCTTTTTCTGTTTCCCTCCCCCCTGCACCAGGTGGTAAAAGCCCAGGTCAAGTCGTAGTTTTAGACCAAACAAAAGGAGACCAAGGCCACACTAGGACAGTTAGAAGGGGAAGATTTGATAAAGTAAGTATCTCTAAATGTGATTCCACCTTTCTCCTGATTTGATATTACCTTACAGTTGATTATTGGTCAATAAACTGTCACAAACTGTGTAGCTTAGATAGAAGTTTTGTTGGGTTTTGGGTTAACTAAGTAGTTAATGATACTTAAACATCCAGAAATCTCCCTAAATGAATGAGACTTCTGAAATAACCATTGTAATCTCTCTATAGCCACCGATATTGAGGAACAAAGAGCGTATTTTTCAAGATAAAGTGAAATTCAGGGAATACAGGGGTAGAAAGGATATCTTGCCTTTTGAAAAGATGAAGGAGCAGAGATTGCGAGAACACATGGTTCGAATGGAAAGAATACGACGAGCTGTTGAACTCCGAAGGTAGTGATTCAACTTTTTGCTAAAGGCTATTTTATACCTTAGTTGATCAGATACTATATTTAGAAATCTAATCAGAATGTGTTTTGTCTAGCTATCTAGTCAGGTAGAGTCCCAGACTTTAATACCTATAAAGTATCTTCAGAGAGATTAATGGACCTCACAAGTTTTGGTTAAGCTTTTAACAGCCATGTGCTTACACACAACTTGGCTTTTGTTACGGATGTTATGTGATACGCTATAAAGTGTGTAACACATGGAAGTCTGGCTGCCCTCTGGTGTTTTTCCTGAAAGGAATTTGGCTAGGAGATGCAGCCAAAAACAGGGTTTGGGCTTGGGTTGGTTGGCTTGGCTGGTTTGGAACAGAACTGTTACATATCTCAATGACAAAGTGTAATAAAACCTCGTCCCCTTAAATAAAAGGATTAAATAGGAGGTTCTGCTCTGCCCTTTGTAAATACTTGGCTGTATGAGAATGTTTTAAAATGTTGTGTTAGCTGGGTTTCCCTTGAACAAAAAACTCAGCAAGTGTAAAGCAAAGCTTAAATCAGAAAATGCCTTTCCTGCTGTTTGTAAGCTGCACTGTAGGAGGTGGGGAGAACAGGACAAAACAAAGCTGGTGACAAGCACACCTAACTCATGCAACTTGAGTTAGTCTGCCTTGTTTTCAGACAGAAGACAAGAATGAGTATTTTATTAACTTGAAGAAGGCAAGAGGGAAAAGAACACTTAAAGATACAAATTGTGTAACTTGCTAAATTGTTGTCATCTGTCAGTATAGAAATGCGACTGCAGCATGAGACTCATCAGTGATCAATACAGCATTCCTGATGTGACGTGTGCTTGTCTGCTTAAGTGGCTCTGTAGAATAGGCTAAACCCTGTTTGGCTGCCTGAGGCTAGAAGTAGTGGATCTCCAATACCAGGGCTTCTGGTGGGACCTTAAACTCCAGTAGCTGCTTCTGTTTTAGACTTCTGTGCCTAAGCAGATGGTAGTTCTGCATGAAAACTTTTTTCAGACAGATCTGATCCCTCTTTCTCTTTTTTGTTTTGTTTAGGCGAAGAGAAATTGCCGAGAGGGAACGTCACGAGCGAGAACGCATACGAATAATGCACGAACGAGAAGAATGCTTGCAGAGAGAAAGGGAACGGTTAGAAATTGAAAGGCAAAAACTAGAAAGGGAAAGGATGGAACGGGAACGTTTGGAAAGAGAGCGTATTCGGATTGAACAGGTGTGTAGGCTTGTATTCTGGGCTGTTGTGCAGTAACATTTAGGAGCATAATCCATCTTGGGCCTGTGAGGAATTCTGCTCTTTGATCAGCCCTGAAAAGAACGAACCAACCGTTTTGAGTGTGGATTAGAAACCTGATGAGATAGATCGAGTATATAATGCAAATGTTCTGCAAGTATAGCTAAACGCTCCCTGTGCTTGAGGAAGTAGTTTGAGCTGTTCTAAATACCCAGGGACAGTGAAGTTCAGAAGTATGTAGGTGGGGTGCACAAGGGCATGATTCAGTGCTGGGCTTGGTAGGCCTAGGTTAGCAGTGGGATTTGATGATCTTGAAGCTTTCTTCTAGCCTCTAAATGATTCTGTGGTTTGTGAGATACCACTGTTCTGCCTTCACTCGGTTCAGTGGATCCAGTCCTCCCTAGTTTTGCTGGATTTCTCCTAGAGAACATTCACTACAGACTTAAGATGTTTCTGGCAAAAAATGCAGTAGCAATGCAAGAGATGACCTGGAGCTATTTCTGTCCAACAGCCAGTAGCTTTTCCAGGTCTGCTGTCTATGCTTTTAGCAAAGTATTCATTACACTCTTTAGTTTAACAATGGATTATGTCAGCTCTCCCTTTAGAGACACCTAAACAATAGTTGGCAAATAGGTGGAATCCATAGAGATTTTCCTGCTCAAGGCTTCCCTTTCTTCCATGGCAGGAACGTCGGAAAGAAGCTGAGCGTATTGCTCGGGAAAGGGAGGAACTTCGTCGACAACAGCAGCAGCTTCGTTATGAACAGGAAAAGAGAAATTCTTTGAAACGTCCGCGGGATGTAGATCATAGGTAATGTATTCTCACCCTTGTTCTATGCTGCTTAGTGAACAGAAACAGCTACAAGCCTTGAACAGTTAGTGTGAAAAGAGCATCATGTACCTCAGGGCATTTGCTCAGCAAAGCTGCTCTTTTCTTTTTATGACTGAAACTTCTGCTTTGTCCAGAATTGACATCTCTGGTAAACGTAGTTCAGGAAGGGTGCGGGAAGTCACGGTGGTGGCAGCTTTTCAGTTTTACTGATGCTGGCGACATTTCTCAATTGCGATTGAGCCACAGGAACTGGTTTTGATATTTTTTGATCTTAAGTGTAGGATCCTGGCCATCAAACTGATGCTATCAGCAGAGCGAGTGGTCATGGTAGATAAAGTAGCAGAGTAGCAGAAAAGTAAAAATCCTTCCAAAGTAATAGAGATGGTGTAATTTTTTTCAAGGCTACTGACTGTTGACTTTATCTGACACTTTGACTCTCAAGTCTCTGTACTGGAAGGCTTATAGTAAGCCAGGCTGTGATACTGCCTGCATGGTTCTATCCTGAGAAGGCTATTCTGATTTGTGGGTGTTTGTGTGGTTTTTCAGTTTGTTGTGGTTTGGTTTTTTTCTTCTCTCTTTTTTAGATTTTTTTTTCTTTCCTAGGCCACAATGATGTTTTGATCTGCTGTGGTTTTTTCCATAAATGATTTGGTTGACTAGTGCAAAAAGGGTTCTGCCTTTACTTGTGGCTTGTTGAAGGTCAAAGGAGTGCCTTCAGAAGGGACATCAGACTCCTAACAATGTGCTGCATATTAGGGTATGTTAAGTGATGAGTGTTAATTTCCTTTGCTTCAAAGGAGAGATGATCCTTACTGGAATGATAATAAGAAGATGGCCCTTGATACAGATGCACGCTTCAGTCACGGTTCAGATTACAGTCGCCAGCAGAATAGGTTTAATGATTTTGATCACAGAGAGCGGGGACGATATCCAGAGGGTTCTTCTGTCCCATCATCTTTTGATAGGTAAGTGAATAGGGCAGGCACAGGCCTGCCAGTGCCTTCTGTGGATTTAGTTCTTAGTACCATTTAGAACAATTAAGGGCTGGATCAAGTTCTGATGCAGTACTGCTGCAGTAGCTTTCCCACATTTTCTAGCCTTCAGGACTGGCTGTTGATATTGCGGCATCAAGTCAGCTTTTCTTGGAGGACTGTAAATGAGTGTGTGGTGGTTTAGGTGACATTACAGAAGAATTCACAGAATCACAGAATGATTGAGGCTGGAAAAGCCCTCTGAGCTCATCCAGCACAGCCCATGACCTAATGTCACCAACTGGCCACATCAGGGCAGCAAGGGCCAGAGCCAGGCTGTTCAGCACCTCCAAGGATAGGAACTCTACCACAGCCCTGGGCAGTCCAGTCCAGGCTATGATCACTCTCTGTGAGGAAGGGCTAACATCCAACCTAATCCTCCTGTGGCAGCTTCAGGCCCTGCCCTCTTGTCTTGGCACTAGTTGCCTAGGAGAAGACCCTGATCCCCACCTGACTACAACCTACCCTTAGGTAGTTGTAGAGAGGGAGAAGGTACCCCCCCCCGCCCAGTCTTCTCCAGGATAAACCCCCCCAGCTCCCTCAGCCTCTCCTCAATTCCTGCAACTATTCCCCTGACATTAGTCATAAATGGTTTCCAATGGTTGAGATCTGTCTTAGCTTGGTAATTTACCTCCTTAAGCAAACTAAAAGGAGCTGATGTGATGAGAGTTAAGACCATTGCTTGCATGATCACATATATCAGGATCTACATGTCTGAGCAGTACATGCTGGTTCCATATCCAATTCTGTGTCTCCATGCTTCATACTAGGCTGAAAGGAGGCCTTGCCACTGCTTATGTTTTGCTGAGCAAAATGTGACCTGGTGAAAACACCAAGAGACATTAAACTGGCTGTAGGAACTCAACCTGCAGATGACAGCTGTAGAAATAAGTGCAGTTTGGGACGGGAAGGATCTTTTGAGATCTACTCCATGTGTATAGTAACAGCTGTGTGATGTCAAGATGACTCTGACTGCTGCGTACTCACGCTTGTGCTTACACGTGCAGAGATGGGAAACCGTACGCCAAGCCAATGACTTTTTCCTACTTTAACAACATAGGCGAGAACGTTTTGTAAATCAAGGAGAAGCAAAAAAGACTCGCCCAACAGCACGAAGAGACGAGCCAGGCTTTGAGCGATACCCCAAGAACTTCAGTGAGTCTAGAAGAAATGAACCGCCACAGCCCAGAGGTGAACTCAGAGATACAGACAGACGGGAAGTGCGAGGAGACAGAGATGAAAGGAGGACAGTGATAATTCATGATAGACCTGAAATACCGCACGGTCGACATCCAAGAGAGACTGGTTCCAACCCACCTAGGCAAACAAACTGGAAGAGCGAGGGAAGCATCAGCACAGACAAGCGGGATGGCAGGTCCGTTTGTTGTTTTGTGACAAACTAGGGGAGGTACTGAGTTGTATGGAGTTATCCATAGCAGCAGTTCTATGAGAACTGATGTAAAAAGGATGAGAACCTCCTAAAGGATTGGCAAAGTCCTTTTCCAAATGCAGTAGGAAAAACTGGTGTGTTGAGTGTCGCATAGGCTAAACCTTATCTGTGACCTTGATGCTGGCTCCCAGCAGTCTGTGCAAAAGGAGGGGGCTTGTGCAGGAATGCAGATGGCAGTAACACACAAGCTTTAATTATTTAGAGAGCCACACAGATCAAAAAGACTCCTTCTAAGAAACTAATTGTTTGCTGCTAGGAACCTGATATGAATGAGGGAGGAGTGAAGTTGGGGTGTGTATGTGATTTTGCTACCAATTAAATTCTGAGATTGGATTTTGATGAAAGCAATTTTTACAGAGGAGAGAGGCCGGATCGCTCAGGAAGAGAAGTGTCAGGACATGTGAGAGGAGCACCCCCAGGCAGCCGCAGCAGTGCCTCTGGCTATGGCAGCAGGGAAGGAGAACGAGGTGTGATGGGAGAAAGAGGTGGAGGACAAGTGAGTCACCTGCTTGTGTTTGTGTGGATGGATGAGAGAGACTGCCAAATGCCAAATCCCACAAGGAAAATGAGCACTTGGTATCTGAAATAATGACCAAGTGTTCTGGCTGTTTGGTTGTTTGAACTTTTAAGGGTGGGGTTTTGTTGGGATTTCTAATAAGCCAGGAAGTTGCAGGAAATGTACCTGATTCTTTGTCTGGCATCTTTTGGGTAGATAGGAACGTGGTGTTTACAGGTGAGTTGATGAAGCTTTTAAAAGTTAATCGTGGTTCTGTTTTCAGAAGGCTCTTAAGCTTCTGCTGCCTGCAGTTTGTCACTATAGTCTGTAGTGCAAGGAGAAAACTTCTGGCCTTCAAAAGGCTCCATGCTACTGGATGCTGAAGCATTTAAACCCAGTGTTTCTCTTTCTTCGCAAGCATGTTCCATGTAATGTGAGAGGGAGGACAGAACCGGGAGTGAAGTCAGATTTCATGGAATTTCACTCCCTGTGCAGCCACAGTTGTGACTGAAAATTAGTTTCTTTTTGTTGTCCTGAGTTACTTTTCACAGGGTTCTTCTAGGCAGGGGTTAGGGTCAGGGTTAGCTGTTGGTGGACTGAGACAGCTAAAGGTGTTTGGCTTTTCTGTTGACAATGACATCTTGTGTTCTGAAACAACTGTCACTTCCTTACCAGCACTATAATGAGGACAGACATGTCGTTGAGCGCCACAGTCGGGAAACTGGACCAAGAAAAGAATGGCATGGACCTGGTTCTCAAGGCAGTGGCTATCATGACACAAGGAGAATGGGCGATGGCCGTGGAGGCGGTGGAATGATGTCTCCACATACGAGGTACAAAACTGATTCCTTCTCCTTCCCATAATGAGCACACTGTGCGTTGGCTGTGCTTAGGCAGGGCAGCAGTCTGAGGGCAAGTGTCCACTTTGTGGGGTTGGGCTGCTGCTGCACAACACAGATAGGTGTTGCCCTGCCAGCTGTGGTTTGACAGCTGTTGTGTTGCTAGTTGAGCTGGGCAGAGGTGAGCAACTTTGCACAAAGTTTTTTCTTGCATGGTTTTGAGTCCCTTTTGAGATGTAAGTAGAGTGATAGGGGACACGCGTTCTCACTTGTGCGCCGAGGCCTTAGCTACTTCACCATAACTTAATGCTCTTTTAAACCCTTTGTTTCCAGTAACTCTTCACCAATTAATAGAGTTGTACAGATCACAGGCAATTCCATGCAGAGGGGAAGTGGCTCAGGATTTAAGCCATTTAAAGGTGGACCTCCACGAAGATTCTAAGATCTACAGCTGCTTGGTTTCAAGATAACTTATTGAAATCTCTTGTACACTTTTTCTCTAATTAAAAAAACCAAACAGGAAATCTTGTCTGGAAGTCCTGGTTAAATTTTTTTAATTTAACATGATTACTTTTCCTCTCAATTTTGGAGGCATTTTACTAGTTCCGTTGTAATTTTGGATAGTTTTTTGTGTATCTTTGATAAACAGTTTCCTTGAGGCACTAGAGCTGTATTAAAAAACCAACAAAACCCAACCCCAACAAATCGGAACCAGAATATTTGTTAATCCTGTATCAAGGACTTAGTTTGCAGCTGTATGCCAGTAGTTTGATTTACCAACGGTAGCTATGTGGTGTCATGCTTGACAGTTTGCTCCTTCCCACAACATGCACAATGAGTAACCTCCCTTTGGAAGGTTGTCCAGGCTCTTATCTCCGCTTTCTAATTTGTAGAGAAATAAGATTGTTCTTTCATTACTGGGTATTATGTAACCTATTTTTGCAGAAGGTACTGTTACATCGAGTGCATTTATGTGTATTCTTGCAAATGTATTCTTTTGAAATAAACCTTCATATTCTGTATAGCTTCTAGTAAGTCTTTGCAACAGTGCTGGGGGGAGTTAGAGACAGAACTAAACCCATCTGTTGCTTTAGCCAATCAAATGTAGAGGTCATTAGCTTCCCCCCTCAAACTTCGTTTAATTGTCTCCTTCCCCAGCTGAGCTCAAGCAGCATGTTTGATAGGGTAAAACACAAGGGCCCTCAGAGGAGGGCTAAAGTAGTAATTGGAGTTTGCTCTGGCAGAACTTTGGTGGGGGAGGGGGGTGTTTGTTTTTTGTGGGTTTTTTTTTTTACATGAGTGAACTTTCCTGGCAGTGGCTGTCCAGGCAGCCTTGTGGAGCTAATCGCTAATGTGGCTGCTCCTAAGCAGAAGGGATGGAACCTTCTCAGCCTTTTGGGTTTTGGTTAACATTGAAGGGTCCATGTTAAGTTATTCTTGACCATCAGAAATGCCAGGGTTCAGCTGTCAGTCAGCATGAGTCTAGAGTTGGAGCACTGCTGGGTAAGCAAGTGAAAACCAGCTTTACTGGATTATAGTTACAGAAAGAGGGAGAGCACCTTGCTGACAGACAGCAAGTAGTACCTCAGTAAGAGCTGGAAGTCTTTTTTCCTGTTCAGATGGTCCTTTCAATCATTTAAGCTCACAGTTTTGAGGCAGGAGACCGTAAGAACCTGCTGATGTTGCATATGGATGTTAGCAACCTGCAGCTGCGGTCTGTTGGCTGTGCAAGAACTGCTGAGAACCTGCAGTGTTCTAGAGGACATGAGAAGCAGGAAATGACAGCAGAAAGATTTAGAAAACTAAATGGGTTTTGAGTAAGTAGCAGCCTTTCAGGTAAGATGGGAGGGGAGAGAAAGCTGCTCTAACAGCATTTTCTGTAATTAATCCTTTGTGGAGATTCATGTGGGACTAATAAAAGGCAGAAATAGACTGTCAGGACACAGTCCAGTAACTTCTCTCAGTGCATTTAATCCCATCTGCTCTGTCAGTACTGTTACTTGTCTAAGCTCAGTTCACTGAGGTCTTTTTGTAGGAGTTTAAGAGAAAGCAATACAAGTTAAGAGTTTAGCTCAAGTCCTGCTTTGTTGGGCTGCAGCTCGTGCTTTGTTAGGTCTGACCCACATGTGTGAGCATTTTCTAGGAGATTAATTCAGAGGAATGGATGGTTCAAACAGGAACACTTCTAACCTTGAACTTCTAACCTTGAATGACAAAGCTAGGGAGGTACGAACATGAGTTAGCAAGTCACAACTCATCTGTAGCAAGTAGGTCTAGATGTGCATCTCCTGCTATGAGAGGCTGTGTTTTCTCACTCTTTGGTGTGAAATGTGATTGTGCTGTTGTGGATACTCAAGATACTGAAGCAATCTAGGATGATAGGGGAAAACCTGATTTCATGACAAACTGACAAACCCTTTGGGTTTATAAACTTCCATCACCAGAAGTCTCTCCCTTTTTTTCCAGAGCAAGATTATTATAGTTTTTTTAGGATTTCATCCAACCTTTTATTATTAGGAAATAAATACCTAAATGAAATGTTTATTTGTTTACATACAGTGAGTTTCAGAAGAGTCTTAACCAAAATAAATCTCAACAGGGTGTAAAGACCTTTTAAACTAGAGAGGCTGATACCTGGAGATGCTTGTTAAAAGGGAGCAGACTGGAACAGTTTGTAGCACACAAACAATGGCAGGCAGTTAAGGTACAGAACTGGACTTCTCTAGAAGTGAACTGTAATTCAAAATTATTGTAACAATTTACAAGGAAAACATCGTTTTCTTTTATAGTTGTTAAAAACATTAACAATTAAGGCTTTAAAATGTAAAACATTCAGTAGTTGAACTCGTAGGTAACGGTGTGACGTGACTGTGAGGAAGGATTTCAGTGACAAACGGGTACAAACAGCACTGCTTGACAGGACTGAGTTGGGTCATGCGCTTCTAAAATATAGCTCCTTAAAAACTCTCACTAGCTTGCATTCCATTTTTGCATTTCCCTTTAAATCTGGATTTAGAGATCAAGGTAGACATTGGGTATGAACGGATTTGATATTCTCAGGAAGTCTCTTGTAGAAAGACCTGCTAAGGACAAAACCCCTGACACCGGAGAGTTGGGGCAGCGTTGTCAGGGTTTGGTTTTGCACATTTCAGATGTAGCTTCTTTAAGCTGTCACAGACATCTGTGGAGAAGGTGATGATCAGGAGTTTTATAAATAGCTGAATAGATAAAAGGATGATCAAAAACTGCTTCTGAAAATGGAAGGCCCTAATGCCAAAGAGAAAGCGAACCAGGGTCGGTTCACATTAAAGCTTTGTCAGGTTACTGGAGGGGAACATGTTATGGTGCTCTTCACTCCTTCTGAAAGAAAGTAGCTGTAAAGCATTAACACTGACTCTTCATGTAAGAACAGCATATAGCAACACATTTATAGTTTCTGTGGGATGAGACAAGATACTCTATACTTTTTTTTTTCCACAGCAGTCATTTCTATAGTGAATAAAATAATAGTGAAGTCTCCTAGGGCTGCAGGGAGCCAGCAATACCTGGTACTGTCTCTTATCTCACATATAACCTCGTTTCAAACTTGCAGCCTGAAGAACTTCAATAAAACTCAGTTGTAAACAAAATTAGTAATGAATAGAAAGCAGCTCCTCTGTGCTCTGGTTAATCAGCAATAATTAAGCCCCCTAAAATGATAGGAACAGTTGATGGCCTGGCACCAAACGAGTGAAAAGGAAAAAGTTCAATGGGAAATGGGCACAAAGTGCTGAACAGGTAAAGCACTGAAAAGCCAGCAGCTGTGAAGATGCTGTTAGATTCTCCAGGGTATTTTGAATTTACCTTTCCTCTTCTAAAAGAGGCAGCAACAAAACAGA
The DNA here is from genome assembly GCA_013397515.1 of Upupa epops. Lineage (NCBI taxonomy): Eukaryota > Metazoa > Chordata > Aves > Bucerotiformes > Upupidae > Upupa > Upupa epops. The sequence continues at coordinate 307,850 of VZRI01003753.1, read as the reverse complement.
TTGAATTGTAGAAAGTCTTGTATTGGTTATCAGCTTCCTCTACTCTCTTTGGAAGCTCAATATGGAAGTACAAGATTTTATTCCAGCTGTTTCTGTCAGCTCTCTGCTTGTGGAGCAGGTCTGTGTTGGGAGTTATCTTAGCACTTGTAGTAAACACGGGAACTGACTTGTCAGTCCATGCTCAATGTCATGTTCTTTTTGGGACTGTGTCTGGTAGTATGAGCTGAGCCCAGAGAGACATTGAATTAATCCCCAAACTCTTAAAAAGGACAGGTCAAGGTGGCTTCCAAGTAGGGTAGGAAAGCAGTAGTCAACCTTTTTCTATTTCTTGCCCAGGAAGTACAGTAGTAGACTGGGCAGAAGTAACTACACTAGTAGAGTCATTAGAGCTGGCACATAGAGTAATTTACAACCTGGAGTTCAGTACAGAGACCTGGAATTCATGTTATACACAGAAGTTTGTGGCCTCTATTAAAACTGTTGGCAGCAGCTGAGATGAAGATGATGTGGTGTTAGGCCTAGTTTGAAGTTGCTCTGCACCTTTGCGAGCTGGGGAAATGTATGAAAAAGAGCAGAATGACAGGAGTGTTTGTCCCTGTCTCCCCTCGAAGCTGTGTATATGTTTGCTTGGTGTCTGACTCTGTCAAACACTCCCCTCACTTTTGGCCCCAGTGAGACTGTTGGACGCAGCACCTGCTTCCTTAAACCTGTGACTCAGCCAGCAGTGAAAGCACCTTAGCTCATGGCTCATCATCAAATAAGAGAAGTAGGTGCCTTTATGTCCATTGTATGGCAGACTGTTCTTACTAAGCCAGCAAATGGTTCAGTTTCTCTATGGACCCCCGAACCTAACAACATCTTGAAATGTTTTCCTGGGCTGGCATGTAAACACAGAGCTGTGGTTTCTAATGCTGTTGACCTAGACCAGTTAAAGTTCTCCACCTCAAGAATTTCACATTTCAGTGCAGGAAGCTTCCCCCACTACCCTTGTGCAGTAAATCCCACAAACCTGGAAAGGAGCTGTAAAGGCAGGAAAGAACTCCAGATTCCAGCCAGTTCTCCAGAGTTAACTCCCGATAAAGAGAGCTCCCAGGGACAGAGCTGGCAGAACAACCCACAGCAGAAAACTGACAGTTAATGAAACCTTTTCAGGTGCTAGGGGGTCAGGACAGCGAGTCCAGACCTAGAAGCACTCTAAGAAGAATAGTGTGTACAGCGACAGATGCTGCCAGCCCCCTGTGAAACAAACTTGCTGGTCACTAGCCCGGTGAGACAATTTGGCCACCACACGCTGTGCTGCAGCTATTTAGGTCTAAAATAACAGCAAAATTAAGGGCAAGTCTGTAAGCAACCTCAAGAGGCAGTGAAGGGGCTTGGATGTTCCCCTTTGTCTTTTCTCCTCAGCATCTCCCACTCAGAGCAAGCAACAGCTGAACTCAAATACGGCATTTTTCTTCTGCACAACAAAGCTGTGAGCAAGGCATTCTGTGGGAACTGAGACTGAGCAGTCTCATGTATCAAGGACAGCCTCATTCTTCTCACCAAGTTTTCCCCCTCAAAACAGCCCTGCCAACAGTTCCTCACTAGTTTTGCTTAAAAACAACCAACCTCACTTAACCACAAGATGAAACGGACCTCTAAGGTCTTGTGCGTGATGTTGGCTATCACGAGGTTATACAAACACTTTTCAGAGTCAGATTTCTCATTACCAAGGGCTGGTTACCCTGGCAGAGATGGAAAAAACATGGCCAGTCTGAGGATTCTTGGTTTTGCCTTTCTGATGGGGATATGGCACCCATTAACTTGTATTTTCTGAGTCACCTGCTGTTAAATGCTACAACCTTAAAAAAAAAGGCTACTAAAATATCAAATAAATGCAGCTCTTAATTCAGGATCTTGTACTTAAGCAACCGGCTCTATAATGAGCAGCCCTGTAGTAAGAAAACTGATCTGAGCAACCAGCTCACCTTTAATTTTTAGCTGTATTGTAGCAGGAAAGAAGAAAGGTTCAGTTAAAAATCCAGCAGCTTCACTGTTTACTCAGGTTTCCTGCTGAATGCACCAAAGGACGCTGTTTCAGGGCCTCAGACTACCTTTTGGAACATCCTGGGAAGTTGGTTTTTGCCAAGAACTTGTGTTTATACAAGTTTGAAGAGACAATAAACATGAAACATCAACCGAGTGGCGACAGCTGGGTCATGGGTTCTACGTGAGCATCACAAGAAAAGGAATAAACCTGAGCATTTACAAAGTGCCTTCTAGAACGTGCAGTGGCAGCACTCCATCTGTTTTTAGCTACCTTGAAGAAAACCTGCGTTTAGCTTTTTTCTCTTTCACAACCACAGTACAACAGTGAAAATCTTGTGACTGTTTTCTGTGTTAGCTTTCATTGTGGGGAAGACAAGCTCTGAGCTACCTTCCTGTCTCTGTGGTGCATGATTCCAGAAACTGACTGAAAAGGGAACTCTGTGCCCTTTCACCAGGATGTGAGTGCAAAAAAAAAAAAAGAGCCAAAGCAAACAGAAGAAGATGCTGTCTTTGTGGAGCTCCGTGAATATTTTTTACTATTGTTTTCAAGCTCATGATTACAGAGAAAGCCCTTCTCTTCAGACAGTGCCCAACTGTGAGAGCTGTGTTGCAACACTTAGTCACAGCAGGGTGTAAATTAGGCCTTCAAGATTTAGTGCGATTTTGGATATTAACAGTTTCACCTGCTTGTAACTTTTAACTTCTAACAAGCTCAAATACAGAGGAATACCCTAGAGATAGGAATCCTTTTTCAAACCTTCAAGACCTGAAAAAGAGAAGGATGTTAACAGCCGACTGTGTGAGCAGCCTGTCTGCCACTTCTCAAAGCCTGAAAGCTTAGCTCTTTCACTAGCAGAGAAATGCAGTTACCTGGGAGTTCAGACATCAACATTGAACTGTACTGCCTTTGAGAGTAAAGGATATTCTTATTGTAACTACAGCCTATCAAGGTTCTGGCAAACCTGTCTGACACTGCAAACTACACCAGTTCCTCTCACGGGAGCAAGTTATCTCAGGCAAGATTATTGACTCTACAGCCGCAGCGCCTGCTCCAGCTGGATTTGTTCAAAAAGGGATTTGAAGTGGCAACACTGTCACTGAAAGGAATAAGATAACAAACACTTAGCTCCACATGTTTATTTTTCCAGGTCAATAAATAAATGTAAATACACAAATTTGGAAAAAAAATAATCTTAGGAACAGAATGTTTTTAAACAACATTCTGGAAGTCTTTGTAATTGACACTACTGAAATCTGTTCTCTGATCTGCTTAGAGTAGGTAAGTCATTGTGTTGGTGATCCTCCAGCACTTGAATCTCAAGTTAGGCTGCTGCAAAGGAAACAAAGATGTGAACCTTTACTTTGACACAGGAAGGTAGCTGAACTGCAGCTGGGCACCTCTTTTCTAGAGAGCAGAGACACTTTACCATGGACAGTTGGCCTCCTACCATTCAGGAATTCATTATTAGAAAAGAGAAATTGTAACAAAAGTGAGAAAATAAAAAAAAAAGGCATGGAAGCAAACTGGTGGCCCTTTCGTTAAGACAGTCCTCCTTTATCTGCCTGCTTTCATTCTCGGTTCAGAACCGATGGATCTAATGGCTGGGTCTCAGCCCTGCAGCAGCTCTGCCTCAAGTAACTCAAAACCAGCTTTTTACCAGCAGACCTGTGTTCAGTCACCCTCTCTCCTACGGACGAGATTCAAACACCCTAAACCATAGTCACCCAACTTTGCTGTCCCCTGCCTCACTATGTGCTGACACTCTTACCCAGGCTTAGAGCACAAGCACAGAACTTGTCCCAGAGAAGGAGCCTTTTCCAAAAGTATCTACAAATTGCTAAATAGAAATTACTTATCAAAAAAGTCATTGTTAGCGACTTAATGGAAGCAGAGGAAGATCGGTGGTTCCCTCAAAATTGAATGAGTGCTTGGTTTTGGTGTTCTATAAAGACTACGACACACAACACGTTCATTTGGTTCCCCATAAACTAGAAAAAATCTGATTTTCAAAAATTCTAAATTAGTGATTAAAAAAAACCCCGTAATTAAAATATTAACACCTGATCACCCTTTGCAAAGAGTCTCCAAGAGCAGGCTGCTCTCTCCCCCCCTCATGAATGTGCTTTTTAAGGATTACATGAGTTCTAAAACAACGTGTGTTTATAACTACAGAACCCCTGCCTAACTATACACGTGGACACGTTAACGTGGTGTTAAAAGTTCAAGGTACTTCTGGAAGAAAAGGCAGACAGTTAGTTCTTTTAACTCCGCATTCTTAGATAGAATAATGACTGTTACAGACCTGAAGTTTCATCTGTCACCTATCGTATGGAGAGGTCAATAAATAAAGAACTTATCTGGTCCAGTTTACCTAGCAAGAGGAAAAAAGTACTAAAAAAAAAGAAGTTTCCTATAAAATTACTTGTTTTAACCCTGATAAAATCCGAGTTGCCACACCCAGTTTGTAATGGCAAGAAAAGCCAACAATACTTATCTTGCTTAGAAGTAATCGCCCCATCTTCTACAACAATTTTGTGTGTGATGCCTGTCAAGTCACGTAACTCTAGGGCGAGCAAGCTGGCCAGGACGTGCATTGGTAGCAGTAACACAGTATAAATCTGGGTTCAGAAACCGGAACATACCAGACCGAGAAGCACAGGGATCTGGACACTCTTGAGGAGGAGGCAGTGCCCAGTTGTTAGTTGGGCTCTTGTGTCGTGAAGACTATGCCCAGCCTACGATAAAGTTTCATACCTTGTAAGTAGCAGAACTGTTGTGCTAGTGTACAGACTTCAGGAAATAAAGTCCCACACAAAACACATGACCTGCTGTGTTGAGTCGAAGGTAAGAATAGCTTACTAACTGATGTAACGAGGAACGGATGGCACGAGGACACACATCTTGCCATGATTGGTGTGTTCAGCTACAAGGTGCAGTTATGACTAACTCAAAGCACAGCTGCATCCAGCTGTGGTGTGGAATTCCATCTCGAGCAACACATGCTAGGACTTTAAAGAACATCTGTATGATTGTAACAAAGTCACCCATCCTCTCTTGAAACATGAACAAAATCCATGGGGTAATCAGGCACAGGCGGCATGTTAACGGGTTCGTCTTCCTTTTTATTCCTTGGTTTTGCTTCCGAGGATGTGCACTTGGCTCCAGGCTGACTCCGTTTTCTATTACAAGAGAATGCAGCTGTTCTTTTCTTTTTCTCTCTCCTTCTCCCGAGGTTCTTTACATTTGCGTTCATTACTCACAGATTGTCTTCCACTCGCTGGAGAAGCAGCACCTTGCACCTGCTCCATAGGAAAAAAATGAGCTCCTGAGTAACACAGACACCAGTGCAGTTGGGGGTATTACAACCCCTCCACAACTCACTAAGAACTTACTGAGGGAGCTGGAACCTAAAGGCCACCTCCACTTTGTCAGTTCATCTATCCTAGCTGTTACCCACTTTTAGCTGTATGTAAGCACCTTGTCAAGTCCTGTTAGGCCGGTTCTGCAGTTCTTTGTGCCAGTTTGCAGCCAGCAGTAGTTAATCTGTGTCTCACAAGTAGATACTGATGGTTCTATTAAACCATTCTATTAAATGGAAGTAACAAAACTTAAATAGTGAAGACTGTCATCAGTAGATGGTTTTGACTTGCTCTGGGTCCAGGATTCAGCCTTCACACAAGTTATTTTTTACAGATTTGTAAATTAAAAGCATTTAAAAGGATTTCAGTAGTTAGAAACTCCTGGACTCCAGAATGCCGATTCATACAAAAGATATTTTGTATTAATTCTTTCCTACCTGCACCTGAGCAGCTGCTTGCTCTTGCTCCTGATAGTACTGAGAAGCTCTTCTGTCTTCCTCCTCCTGGAGCTTCTTTGCTAGCTCTAGATCACTGATTCCTTCTGGGATCTGTTCCCAGTTAATGTCTTGACTTTGCTGTTCTTGTTGTAGAGACAGTGCCATCAGATAATCCTAAACAGTAAACTGCATGATTAGTGCCCTTCACACAGAAAAGAATCAAGTCATAGCAAATGAACATTTCAGCACATGCAGCTACACAGCACCATCACCTCTCTCCCTGAACCCACTCCTCATACTCATTTACCTCTTGTAAAAAAGGACATTGCTTCAGAGCCTTTTCATAACCTGAATTGCAGGAATGCTGCATTCAGCCACGTTATGCTTCTCCTTTCCTAGCACCTACATCACAGCAGACAAAACACAGCCACTAATCAAAAGAAAGGCTTTGGGGTTTAAAGTCCTTCCTCAGCTCACACCAATTCCAGGGAGATTTTGCAGCCGTTTCTTTATAATTTGCTACTTCTAATTTGGCCTGATAGAAAACCTGTCCCTGCTCTCAGAACACGTGGAAAAGGAACACTAACAACACTAACTCCTGAAGAGATGAGGAAAGAATCAGAAGGCAGTTTAGGATGTATCCAGACACACAGAACCTCAAAAACTTACCAGCTCCATTATCTCTGCTGGATCCTTTATTCTACAGTAGAGACACACAGTGCTTGAATTTAATACAAACCATCTGCTTATTCGCTTTTCTACCTGTATTTCAAAAGCCCCCAGCACATTAATGGTGATGATTATAAGGCTCAGAGCAGTGAGCTGAAATCAGTCTGTTAGAGGGGAGAAGTTTTGCCAGGCTGTTTCAAGTTTCCATATCTGGGGCAGATGTGACACTTCACCTAAGTCAGGCCTATACATGAGTGAATTCTGAGAAGAAAAATCTCTGCCTTTTCAAACTGTTCCTGACTGGTTTTAGCCTCCTCCTCTGAATTCATGCTAATACTTCACAGTAATACTTTGAGCCCTCCCTGGGTTGGGCTTCTCCAAGAACTATTTTTTATAGTCCTGCATATGCATGAGCACCTCTACTCACAAGCCTGCCTAAGTACCCCTGTAGGTAACTAAGTACTACTTGCTCTACGTGCTCACAAACAGAAATGCAATACACAGCCAGTACCTGATCTATTTGATCCTGCTGCCCTCTGTAGACAGTTTCGGGGTCTGACGGAGGCCGCAAGTGGAACTCGGAATCACAGAAGTTTCCATCGCCATCAACGTTGTGTAAGCTCTCCCACACAACTTTCTCTTCTGTAAGAAAGCCCTGGTCTGTCACCAGCAGGTAAAGCTGACCCTAAGCAGAAGCAGAAAGAAAACCAGTGAAACTGTTTCTGACAATTACCTCAGACTGGAACCAGATCTCTTCAATCAGCTAACACAGTGGTTGCATTCCAGTACAACACTGGACTTCTAGGAGGTGATGAAAACATTGATGAATCAGTACACAGTGTGAAACCAGCAGGTACTCAGTTAGCAGATACCATTAATTTCTGTACTCCATCTTGTCATTTCCACAATTAATGCAAGTTGGTACTGACTACAAATTGGTATAAAGCGTCAGTGTGTACTTTGGCAACTCCTTGAAAGCACAAAGCACATGCGGAGATGAGCAAAGTACATCTGAAATCCCAAACAAATCTCATGGAATTCCCAAGGCTGGATCTGGAGATAAAGGTCATGCTTCCAAAGGATCCAAGAGGTACAACCTCAGAACAGTTCCATCCCAGACTTCATGCTTATAATGGGTTTTGATAGAATGTGAGGTTTATCAAACCCTAAATTTAAGGTTCTTGCTATCACTTGGTACCCACAACTGATTGCTTTCTTGGGTTTTAGCCTTTTTACACTTAATTTCTTGATTTCAAACTCTCAAATTATAAGATGGGCTGGCCTGAGAATGGAAGAGACAACAGTGACAAGTCTGAAGTCAAGGCAGAGGAAGGATGAAGTGCAAGCTCAGACTCGAGGAATGGGAGAGGAACTGGAATCAAAGGGAAACTACAAAAGCAGCCTCACTTGAAAGGAGATGGTGCTGCATATTTGGAGGACAGCAGAGCAGCACAGAACTACATGTTTAAATCTAAATTTAAATTCAATTTTCATCCCACCATTTTCGTAGTATTTCTGAGAATTAAACTCCAGAGCAAAAGTCACTTTTGACTACAGAGCACACAAAGACCCAAGCTTCCACTAGTATTCCTGAAGGTTCTGGACCAACACACTCACTGTGAGACTGCAACATCCACAATAAAAACTGCTTTTTGTTATACAGCTGAAAGACCACTATGTTGAAGACACACCAGAGGCAGCTCCTATGCTCACAATTTCATAGGCTGAACAGGCAAAAACTGCAACAGTGCCCCTACTGAACAAGGGCAGAACTAGCTCACTGACTTCCCTCAAGCCGTTGACTCTTCCCATGAAGTTTTCCTCAGGTCCAACCTAAACTTCCCCTGGCACAACTTGACGCCATTTGCTCTTGTCCTGTCACTTGTTACCTGGGAGAAGAGACCAACCCCCACCTCTCTACAACCTCCTCTCAGGCAGTTGCAGATAGTAGTAATATCTTCCCTCAGGCTCGTTTCTTCAGAACAACCAGCCCCAGAGCCCTCAATCTCAACTTGTTCTCCAGATCCTTCACCAACCTTGTTGCCTTTCTCTGGAAATTCTCCAGCCCATCAATGTCTTTCTGATATTGAGATGCCCAAACCTGACCCCAAGATTCAAGATGTGGTCTCCACAGCTGCTCAGATCAGATCTCTTCAATCCTAAGATTAGAGCCATCTGGTTTATAATACCCCAGCACCACAAGGTGTGCTTGTACCAAAGGCCAACTAGATTCAAATCCCACGCAGGACATGAGTACATGGTCAAGATTTGGCATGGCAGTTGCCCCAGCACAAGTGGTCTTAAAGCCATAAATACAAGTGTCAGCACTAAGTCTGATCCCAGCATATATATTATCTAAGGAATCACCTTTCCCTCAGAAAGCTGCCCAAGAGCTGAATGCTACCTTTGATGCTTGAAATTTTGCATTTCCAATTGGAACAGAATGCTCATTTCACAGCATCTTATGTCTAACAAGTCTTCAAAAAAAGCTCATAAAAATAAATCATAAGGTTAGTGTATTTGACCCTTTTTAAAGATATCATGGTCCTCATTCTGCAGGTGCTTACTAGTCAGGATTAAAGCTATACCAGGACAGCCTGCCTGCACACTGAGGTCATGCAGTTAAGCTAACAAATGTCCACAAACATTTTCAATACACCTTGCCAACAATCAAGACACAGCTCCTAATCGCTGTAGTCAACAGGGAATAAACCAATAAAGCAATTCTCAAGTGCCTAACTGAAAAGGTGAACAGTGCCTGCAATAAAGGCTTGAAGAATTACTTAAAGAATCAGTGTCTAGACAGTGGAGACCAATGCCCAGATTTTACAGTGTAGTTTATAGGAAGCTGGAAATAAAGCTGAGAATAAGAGCATGATTTTCCTCCTGCAGAAAGATCTCTTGCTCTTCTGATTCGTATAGAAAAGGCCTCTGAAATGCAGACAGACATAGGCTGTGGATGCTGCTGCTGGTTACCAAACCCCCATTCCTTGGGTAACTCCATGACCAGAATAAGTAATGAATGCTTTTAAATGACTTGTTCTCAGGCGAGTTCCTGAGTTTCCAGCAATTTAGAAAACTGAAAAGGAAAACCAAAGACCTGCTCAGTAGCTTCATGCAATAAAGCCAACCATTTCAAGCTTTAACCTTTCTCTCTTGGACTTCTGGATAAGATAGCTTGGTTTTTATGAAGGTGTTTAATGTTAACATGAATTTTGAGGTTAGTCTCATCTACCTGAATGTTTAATTGTTAAAGCAAATGAAGGTTGGGTTTTTTGAAGCTTGATTTGATTTAAGAGAGTAACCCTGTGCACTTACTAAGCAAAATAAACATGTTTTCAAGAGGTTATATAATTTGTGTCCACTATGCCAAACTCTGAGATTATCTTAAAAGTGCGATTATTGCCTTGAATTATGCCTTGTGTTTGAATAGAAGTCTGAGTTGAGCTCTAAAAGAGAAACCCAGCATTTATAGAATTAATAATCATGATCATGTACTTAGGAATTCATACAGGCTAAGTGTACGGTTTCAGTAAAAAAAATAGGCCATAGGACAGTCACATCAGTGGGAAAAACGTTCCAACTCAACTAAGATACTCTTATGAAACGGATCCCCTCTTTACAGTTCTGGTTTCCCTTGATCTAGGGAATTACCATTTGCTGTATTTAGCATCTGGATAATTAAAAGCAAAGGCAAAAAAACCCCATCTTTAACTGCTGGAACAGTTAGCGCGTAACCACACGAGCCCAGAGGATTCATACGCAATTACAGGGACAGGAAGAACAATAAACAACTGCTCTGCAAATGGACAAATGACAGAAACAGTACAAATGTGATAATTGAACTGTAGTAAGGAAAAAAATTTGTTGAAGTGTTTTGGAATCAGTCAATAGAGATGTTGGACACAACTGATGTTACCGGCCTTCCACTTATTTGTAAAACATGCATGAAGTCATCCCTCAGGGAACGACAGGTACACGCACCTAGAATTGATATTTTCTGTTCTTGCATACATACCTCTAAAACAAGCTCATCAGGTGGGGCACAGAAATAATTTTAATTTGACTAGGAAAGAAATAAATCCATTCAACCAAGTACCACAACTCTGAAAAGTGGCTCTACCCACAGCCTTTTCACTACAGTATCAGCCACAAAAAAACCCTCTGAACTGAAGAAACAATCCCAGTGTACGTGTTGCAGTACTAACTGCACGAAAGCTTCTAAATAAAAGTTTAACCATTAGCCTCATTAGTCTTAAATCACCCTAATGAACCTAAGGGCTTGTCATTAGACATTCTTGTTAATTAGTCAAAGCATGTTTCTAAAAATACACATGGTATTATTTGTATGTAACTTCTTACATGTATAATAACCCCTTGGTTAAGCCTCATAAACTTGTTCAACTTGTTTCGTTCCAATTTCCACTTGTTTTATTTGTACGTTGCCAGATACCGGTTGGGAGAGAGAAGAGGGAAGGTCAGTATTAGAGAAAAACCAAACACATTGCAGAGTTCCTGTCCTGAAAGTTCTACACTTTGCTGTGTCTTCAGTTTTTGTAGTCAAAGGCCTTCTCTCCGTAATCCAGCTCCTGCTTTTAAGCTTTTTTTAAGCAATGTGCCTTTGTTGCCAAGAGGGCCAATGGCATCCTGGGGTGGATTGGAATTGGTGGGGTTAGTAGATTGGGAGAGGTTCTCCTCCCCCTCTACTCTGCCCTGGTGAGATCACATCTGGAATACTGTGTCCAGTTCTGGGCTCCTCAGTTCAAAAACACAGAACTACTTGAGAGAGTCCAGCCCAAAGCCTCAGAGATGATGGAGTGGAGCATCTCCCTGATGAGGAAAGTCTGAGGGAGCTGGGTCTTTAGCTTGGAGGAGACTGAGGGGTGATCCCATTAATGTTTATCAATATGGAAAGAGGAAGGAGCCAGGCTCTGCTCACTGTCATCCAATGACAGGACAAGGGGCAATGGGTGTCAGCTGGAACACAGGAGGTTCCACAAAAATAGGAGGAGAAGCTTCTTCATGGTGAAAGTGATAGAGCACTGGAAGGGGCTGCCCAGGGAAGTTGTGGAGTCTCTTCTGGAGATATTTAAACTCTGCCTGGACATGTTCCTGTGCAACTCTATCTAGGGGATCCTGCTCTGGCAGGGGGATTGGATTGGATGGACTTTCGAGGTCCCTTCCAATCTCTTAACACTCTGTGATTCTGTATCTCAGATTCCTTAGTGTACCACTCTCCAGAAATCAAATTGAACAGCACTTCTTGACAATGACAACCCCAGAAACTAAAAGCCTGTGGATAACATGGAAATTCAGTACTAAGTACCATGAGCTCAGCACAGTGCCTATGAAACAGAAGACTAATGGCTCACATTCCAAAACTTGGTGTTTCAAGAGCCCAAGACTTCTCAAAAAGCACAAGATTAGGACCATAGTGACTTCCAGTTAAAATTCAGACACAGCTTTATACTCACTGCCTTAATTTCTTCTCCATTATTAATGCTGGTTGAGGAGATTTAACTCACTGAAGTGTTGCATTTCATTTCTTTAAGGAAGAAGGATCTCAGCTGAGAAAGCTTTGCGATATGAAGTTGATAATACACTGAGAAACACATGAAGCCTTTAATCTAAATACTGGGATGCTGGAGACAACAGGCTTCATTCCACAAACAAATTCAGTGTTTATAATTCACAAGGTCTAAGTGATACTCATTGTCTGTATGTAATACAAAACAATACTTAATAACTAAAAATGTTTTAACAACAGCACAAAAAAAGAATGATTTCCAGGATGCTTTTAGTTGGAATATCCTTTAAAGGAGGTACAAGAAGTGTTTTTTGGCACCTGGAAGTACCATTTGTATCCAGACAATATTTTCTATGTAGTGTTTTCTTTTCAAGACCAAATATTTTTGAGGTTGGGATTTTTTTTCTTTATCAGGAAACAGAACAATTATAGTTTTGACCATAAACAGAATCATAGAATTATTGAGGCTGGAACAGACCTCTAAGATCATCAAGCCCAGCCTATGACCTGACATCACCACCTAACAGATTTTTTTATTTTTAAACTGAGGAAAGGAGAAAAAGATTCTTTTACCTGCCCTACTGCTTCAAGAGACTATCATATTTAAAGCAAATCTTAAATGTGCTCTGAGAAGCTATTAGAAAACCAAGTGTGTAACCTGGCTGTAGAGTTAATAATGATTTCATTAGGACTATCCAAAGCTTTACCTCAGTTGTTCAAAATGGCAAAGATAAGCACTGACAGTCAAGATTAATAGACAGAGGGAGAAAAAAGGACCAGTAGTGCCAAATGGAAAAGTTAGTGTCACTCACATGAAGTACAAGACATTACCATGCCATGAATAGTGGAAACACTGTTCCTTCCTCATTTTCTATGCTACATACCCCATGTGTTGGCATTTATTACCATTCATAAATGCAAGTTTACATGAAATTATAGTCATCATAACTAACTGATAACCACGTGCAAGAGTTGTGTATGGTGGTAAAAACTCATGCCTGTGTTGGATAGATATGTCTAAAGATGATTTGATATTCCAAGCCAGTGAAAAATTTACTTCGATGCATTTATATTTGTCAGCAGAAAGAAGAGAATGATTCAGTCTTAGGAGGCAGTTTGACCATTTTACTACTACAATTTGACAGTTTTCCTATCATCTTAGTAAAGGCAAAGCTCCATTAGAACAAAGATGTTCCATAAACTATTGTAAACATAGCAAGTCAGGTTCCCCTTTCCACAGAGGAAGGAATCCCAGAGGCATTAACCAGGTTGTCACTTGGTTTTTGTGTCCTGGAATACTCCTTTCACCTTTCCCATTTTGCTTCCCCAGCTTCAGACTAAAATAATAACTGATCTCTTCCCTAACAGAGGGAACTAATATAGTCACTCATCTCAACTTCTCCAAATGTCTGGTATTTTGAAGACCACAATGGAACCACTTGTCTACTGAAAAGCAAAGTTTTATCCTCATAAACAAGACATTAAATAAATTTGTTAGTCCTAGCACTGACAATCTGAAACAAGTAAATTTAAACTATGTAAGAAAATGGGTATTGTTATAGGTACCCATAAAGGAATTAACACAGAAAGCAAAGTGAATGCAAAGGGACAAGCTGTAAGAAGATGTAAAGTGCTAATGGATCCCAGCGTCTAAACCACTGTGATCAGTCATTCACAAATGCATTTGGTACACACCAGATCCCCTCATAAACCACACTTACAAAACCATGCAACAAAAAACTGGGATTTACTTCTCTTTCAAGACAGCTGTAAAACCAAAATTTGCTTTGAAAGAAGAATGCCAGTCACAACAATAAATCCACACATGCTGCATATACCTTGTATTTGGTCATGGTGCTGAAATGGTTGTTCCTGAAGAACACACAAAGCTCTCCCTCCTGCACAGCTGAAGTCAACTCGCACAGTCCATGGTACGTAAGCTGTGTAGCTGTGTTGTTTAGAAACTGCTCAGCCACAAAACCTATAAAAGTAATACATGCTGTTACCTGCATCCATTACATGTGTCTTTAATATATGAAACCTAGTTACAAGGGTCATGTTTATCCTCCCCACTAAGATGCCCCCGTATTGCCACAAATCTAAAGGAACACATTCAGACAGGGGAAAACAAGTTGAAAGTTTTCAATGCTGAGCTCACAGGTAACCCTCTTCTGTTCAGAAATGCTGTACCTGTTCCTAATATTACCAGTTTTCACCTGGTCATCATGTAGTGATATGTAATATCATCTTCTCTCTATAGAAATATAATTAATATTCTAATTATAGGAGATAATACACAGACAAGTTGAACTCTTGAGTGCTGCTCATAATACCTTTTCATAAAAGGAAGTTCTCTGCAGCTTTTTCAAAAGTCTATTTAATAGATCAAGAGAACGAGGCTGAACCTTGGTTTGGAGAAGGTCAAAAGCTAAGAACAGAATCTCAGATCTTTAAGGTCATCAGGTCCAATCTTGGACTCAGCACTGCCAGGTCATCATCAAAACAGGTTCCTTAGCACATGAAGTTTCAATCCTTTCAGATATGGGGACTCCCCTACTGCCCTGGGCCACCTAGGCCAAGAACTGATAACCCTTTTGGGGAAGAAATCCTTTCTCACACCCAGCCTAACTCTCCTCTGGTGCAGCCTGCAGCCATTTACTCTGCTCCTATCGCTTTCTGCCTAACCAGGGAAAGAAGTTCTGTAGACAGAAAGCAGTTCTTCACACTCAGAGACCCCCGTGCCCAAAACACATGTAACTGTGATGGGATAGAGTATGTACTCAACACACTGAAAGTTACCCACCTTCACTAACCAGTTCACTGTTGTCTGACTGTTTACAACAAATGATCTTCTCCACCAGCTGATTGTAACTGCAGTTACCAACTGCTTTTACTATGTCAGCAACCTGGAGCAGGAAGGAACAGCACACAAACTGTAAGCCTATGACAATGATTTGTAAGAAATTAAGGAGAGTTTCAAGAAATAGAGGAAGTTACCCCCCTAAAATTACTAGTCCAACCATTTTGCTGTCTCCTTAGTTCCTTAAGCTAATGGCTAACATCAAAAACCACTGGAGGAGAGAATAAGGCACATCTTAAAAAACATTATTTTGAGTCCAGCTAGAGTTCTGAAACATCTTTCCTCCCACCAGTTATAATTCACAGCAACACATTCTGTTTAAATTACTGAAACAAATAGTTACCTGAGGGTCCACTAACCATCCATGGTACAAGGGGATATCAAGAAGATCAAACACTATGCATTCCGGGGTGTATTCAAATACTCGGACACCCGTGAACTTCACATTGACATCCAGACCAGTTTGTAACTTATGTAGAATTGCCATTGCATCGCTCATGTTCTGACAGCAGACAGAAAAAAACCCCATCATAACAGGAACCAAAGAAAGCCTTGTACGTGTGGTGATAATATCCCTGTATCTACAAGTACATTCAGAACATTCCTACAACAACAGGTTTCTTTAAAATTGTATAGTTCAATATTTAAGAGAAAAGTCTGTAGTAGTTCTGTAGTAAACCCATACGTCTGAGCACAGAAAAGCCACAGTGGCTGGACTTCAAAGAGCTGTATCCTTTCCACCACCCTCCTGGAAGTTGGTTTTAGCTATAATCTTCTTCATTGCCAATTTGTGTGAAAAAGAAATCAGCTGAATTTGTTACTACAAAAATAATGCATATCCTTTAATAAGAGTCATCATTTGAATTCTTATTTTAAGAATCCATGTTCAGTCTTCACTCTATCTTCAGCTATCCCAAGATACTCTTTTGCTTTTCAACACAGAACAAGATCTAATAATAAATAGAACTAGCTTGAAACTCAGTGACTATAATCAAATCAAATCACTTTCCTATGACTAACCAGAAAACTGGCAGTGACCAAAGACAGAGCTTGAAAAATCTGCTCCAAGAAAAACAAAATTACAAACCCATTATTATATTAAAATATTAGCATTATCTTTACCACAGAAAGATATCTGTCTTGACATAAAAACGGTGGGCAGTGCAAATAATATCAAACTGTCCTTTTATCCATCACTACTTAAGAGCACGGATCTCTTTCTTGCTCAGCTGGCATCCTCTCAGAAAGTCTAATACTCTGTGAATGCACTACCAGGAAGCATTTGTAAATAATACTCTGCATCATGCCTCAAAAGGAAGAAGTAACTCCACAATGGCTCTCAGGCTTCTGTTTTTTAAGAGGATGATAAGCCTTGGGCAAGAAAACAAGTTCCTTCAGATGCAGGAATTGCATTTTAGGAGTAGCTCCTTACCTGCTCATAATTTAGACGCTGGATTTCAGAAATCTCTTTAGGTTTGGCATCAAGAATATAGTCTCCTAAAAAAAAAAAAAAAAAACCAAAGCAAAAATAAAATGGTGTAATCCACACTCAAAGCTTCTACACTTCTGCCTGAAGCTGTCAGATCATAAATACCATAATGTTTCTACCAGATTTGTAAGGCTGCGTTGTTTTATAATTATGGAAATGAAAACAATATAGTACGATCATACCAAGACATGAATTTCAAATAACTGATGTTGTTACTAAAGCCACATTTTATCGGCTTTTGAGTCATTATTCAGAAATGGTACCTCCCACAACTTAAAAATACACGCAAACTGGTCACACGCAGGCAACCTGTTCATAGTAACGTTCCCAACTCCATAACAACTGGAAACTGCAGCCACCCACCCTGATGCCGTGAAGATTCTGACGTATGCGTCCACACAGCACTAATTCTGCCAGCCTTGCCTGCCATCTGGGGCTCTAACACAAGGGTAATTAATGCACTGGATGGAGGTCAGATTTGTAATTCTTTTGGCGACTAGTAACCATCAACCAGCTCTCCCAAATTTTTCCGATTTGATCTCAGTACATTTTGTAGCTATTCCTTGGCTCCTTTCCTGCAAAGAATTATGTTTCTACACATAGGAAAATACCATACCAAGTTTCCTCATTTGTAATCTTTTAAGCTAAGAGTGTTGAAAGGCTTTTCTTCTTTTAAGCTGCAGAAGAAACATTTGGTGACTGCTAATCCTGTTGAGTGAATAAGAAACTAAATAATTTGAGAAGCTAATTTTATTCAATGTAATAAGATAATTCCATAAATTAATCTAAGAATGCACATGTTTAGTCAGCTATGACTCTGCAGTGCATTCAGACTGCTTTATTCTATCAATACAGTTGGAGGAAAGTTTAGACATTGGCAGTGAGATTTCTTTAGACTTGTCCTTGAAATTATGTGATGAACTCTTCCACTGAAAGATTCAGCAATACTTTTTTTTCAAAGGAACAGGCTATATTCATTATATGAAAAAATAAGGTCAGTAAAATGCTTCAGAAAAAGCAAATCTGATCTATTAAGAAAAACAGTACAGAAAACTTCTAAAAACAACTATGGAAAAGCATAAGTAAGTGTAAGTAGTTCCCTTAAAGCATGTGTTCAAGTAAAACAAGAGAATAGCCCAAACGGTCCTCCTAGTAGTAACATATCATTGAAAAGCATTCATTGTCATTACTAACCCAAGTATTCCATCAGCTGCTCAGCTGTTATGATTTCCATCATTGGGGGCAGCTTAATCTGTGAAAGCAAAAGTAAATTCTCTTTAAAATGTCAAAATGCTATATTTCCAGAGTATCAAAGTAAGGTATTTGTAGAGGAAAGCCGTCCAGTCACATCCACCTTGCAGATTTCTCAGACTATTAGCACAGCAGGGACCACAATTTTCCCAGGACCTCTACTGAGCTGCAGCTTCAAGAAGAAGTTTATTTTGTTTTTTTTGAGAAAACACATGCACACAGACCTTGCTCTCACTTGTATCTCTCTGCCTCTCTACTCGCACCAAAATATCTCACCAGCATCCCAGCTTGATTTCCACAAGTCTTCACAATGCTAGCAGCTCTAGCCCCACTGCAAGCACCCAGGATTTAAGAAAACTTCACCGTACTCCAAAAAGTCTTTGAATCCCTGTGCCACTGTAACTCTAAGTTCTTGTAGCCTGGACACAGCAGAAAATCTTGTAGCAGCAGCTACAGGGACATGGAAGCCAAGACCTGTGCAAGGAAATGATGACCCAGCCTCTCAGACCACACTCTCGTGTCAAGACTGGGGCTTTTTTTTGTTGATTTTTATGTTCTCACTTCAGCTTTAAATCTCCTTGTCCTATCTTTCTTCAACCTCTTACCATTCAAGTGCAGAAAAAACGGGATGTATTTTATTAAGGCATCAAATACCTCAACACTGGTAACTGTTCTCCTTGGTATGGATTCAAAGATACAATGGGAGATTCTCAACTCATGCCTAGAATTTCACAGGTTCAAACTACTTTGGTGTTCATGAAGAGGCAGGAGGAAGTAGAAGAACATTAAATGGAAGGAAAGGGTGCATAAAGCAGCACTGCAAACTCAACAGTCCAGTACTACACCACTCATGTTGCAATGAAGAGGGTTTCCTTCCCAATTTGACCACTAAGCTACCTTCCCAAGAAAATGAGGTGTGATTGGACTGGGTCTCATCATCAATTTCAATCATACAAGACAAAATGCTAATATTGTAAATACATGGGTTTGCAAGAGTTGTCACTGAATTGGGCAGAGAGCCCAGTTACTATGTCTTTGCTATTTAAATGCCCTTATTTAGATCACACACTGATCCACCTGCAATGGTGGACACAGAAATGGACAGCACTGGGATCTGGGGAAGAAATGAAAGCATAAATTATTTATAAAGCAGGAAATCAGTCAAGCATAAATTCATAAGCTACAAGGCTTAATTAGTTCTTCTTATAAAAACAACCTAAACCCCCAAATTATTTGAATTATGAAGAAAAATCAGTCATGCATGCACAGGCATATAAAATTATCAAAAACATCTTTGAAATTGACTGACAACTTATTGTAACTCGGAAAATCGCTTAACCTCTCCTCAAAACTCCTCTAAGTTTCAGTAATGCTCCTTAATTCTGTTGGTAATATTCATACTGAGTATTCACCAGAAATACCCTACATTGTGCCATGTAAAAACCAGCGATACAAGCTGAAAATGGTGGACAGGTAGGAAATGTCATGTTCTCCCTGTATCTTTGAGTCAGCTCTGCTCACAGCTACTTAAAACTTTGTTGGAACCTACTTTAAAGATGTGATGAAGGTCCTACAAAACACACCAGCCCTACAATTACACTGTAAGGTAATCTATTAACCTGGCTTAACTATTAATTAAGACATTAATGCTGAGATTTTAACCAGCTAAAATACCCCACTATAACACATTCTACAGGCAAAAGTAATTTGCTTTAGTTCTGCAGGAAAAATTATTAATTAGATTGCACAGCAGTGGTGTTCAGAGCTTCATAACCTACAGAAAATGTAAAGTGGAAACTTGAGAGCAAAAATCATACAGACCATAGTCATTCTTCACATAAACCAAGAGAGGAAAACAATGTAAACAATAGCAGTGAAAGCTGTGGCTGTCATACAGAATGAGCCTGGAAAAGACCTCTAAAATATCAGTCTCAGCCCATGACCTGACATCACCACAATCACCTAGATCATGGAACCAAGTCTTTTCTTAAAACACCTCCAGGGATGGACTGCCCTGTCCAGTCCAGGGTCTGATCACCCTTTCCATGAGGAAGGGCTTCCTAACACCCAACCTAACCCTCCCCACCTTATCTGAGGGAAGAACACAATCCCCACCTGACTACAGTCTCCCTTCAGGGAGGTGAAGAGAGGGAGAAGGTCCCCCAAGTCTTCTCTTCTCCAAGCTAAACTATTCCAGCTCCCTCAGCCATTCCCCATCACACCTGCCCTCCAGTCCCTTCCCCAGCCTCATTGCTTCTCTGGATCTGCTCCAGCCCCTCAATCTCTTTCTTGAATTGAGAGGCTCAGAACTGCCCCCTGTAGTCAAGGGGAGGACTCATCAGTGCTCAGTACAGGGAGCGGAATTATGTCCTTAGTCCTGTTGGCCTGACTATTGCTGATACGAACCAGGATGCCATTGGCCTTTTGTGCCAAATCTACTGCTTTGAGCAACAAGGTTTCTCAAGAGGTTCCAACGCTCAGTGCTAGATTTTATGATACTTTCACATTTTAGGAAAGACGTGTTTCCTCGATTCCCACCCATTTCCTGCACCCCTGTACTGCAGCTTCCTGCTCTCTTTGCTCTGGTCTCTCCGTCCTAACTCCAGCTACTTCTCATTTCTCACATTCAGGAGTCAAAAATCAAATCCTTCTCAAGCAAATACAACATAAGGAGGGAGAGTTAAGCCATCTCTGTAATTAAAAGGCTGGTAATAATAATTTTCATATCAAGCTCTTTGTCTAGTACAACCGGCAGTTTCTGTGCATCAGGCTTCAACATGGAAACATACAGAGTGCTGATTTTAAGTATGTTCCACTGCAGTTGCCCACTCTCCAGAAGAGCTTAAAAAAGGTAATAATTAAGTGATATACCCTGCACAGAAGCTACCACTTCCAAAGTACTAGGCAAATTTCTAATGGCTAATTATTTATAGTCTCAGATGTTTACCTAAAATATGTAATACTTATCTAAACATGCTTATCTAAAGAATCTAACTTATCTGAAATCAGTGTTCCAGAGTCACAGAATCTCTTTGGTTGGAAGAGATCTTTATGATCATCAGGTCCAGCCTTGGACTCAGCACTGCCAGGTCAACACCAAACCAGGCCCTCAGCACCAGGTTGTTCCAATCACTCTAGACACAGGGACTGCCCCACTACCCTGGGCAGCTTGGGCAAGGGTTGATAACCCTTTGGGGGAAGAAATTCCTCACACCCAGCCTAACCTTCCCCTGGGGCAGCCTGCAGCCATTTCCTCTGCTCCTATGGCTCCAACCTCCTGAAGTTCAGGAAGCTGTGGAGAGAGAAAAGGTCTTCCCTGAACCTCCTTTTCTCCAGTTAAACCCTTCCCAGTCCCCTCAGCCGCTCCTCAGAATGCTTGTGCTCCAGCTCACTCACAGTCTTTGTTGCTCTTCTCTGCACCAGCAGGATATTTGAGGTGCAGCCTCAGTAACGGCCAGTACAGACAGAAATCTAAATGTGTTTATCTGAAATGCGCAACTCCCCTGAATTCAGTGTTCCAGAAATGTTCCAGGCTTTCTTCAGTCTCCCAGAACATGTTTCCTGTTCTGAAATATACAGCTACAGGCCTGCTGATCTGTAAGCTCAGCTCATGCTTATGGCACGGCCGCAGGCAGGAAGGTTGCCAAGGCCTCTGCTGAGCAGGCAGCAGAAGCTCACCAGCCACTCACCTTTGCAGGCTGAACAAGTTCATCTGAGCAATCTGTGCAAATTCTGGCCATATGGAGGTTTAGCTCCGTAACAAGGAAAAGCAGATCACGTGTAAAGGGCCAACGCCAGACCTTGGACCAGGCACTGCCACTGCAGACTCAACAAATCCTAATGGTTAGCAGTAGAATACTCCTTGCGCTGTAATCAGCAACTCTGAAAAACAGACCATTTCCATGAGAACCTAACATTTCCCAGTGGAAATTGTTCACCTCTCTGTACCAAATTTGGATACACCTCAAGGTCTATAATGTTGATGTTAGTTACAACTGTTACAACAACCTGAATAGGGAATTCATACCACTACTAGAATTTTAGTGGAACTAGGCATGTGGGGGCACAGCTCCCCAAACCTTCCACTTGCTAGAGAACTGTGATAGAAAAACACTTTAACACTGTCAAATATGCTACTGGGATTATTCCCCTACATAAAAGAGAGTAAGGACATGACATTCCATATCTCCTACATTTGTATTATACTATGTTTTTCCTTAGGCTTATGTTCCTTAGAAAAGTAACTGAAGTGTAACCACATAGTAAGGCACAGGTCTGTATGAGAAACTAACCAGTCTTTGGTTTTATGTAACTAGGAGTAAAGCTTTGATAGGCAGCCTGGAAAAACACCTTGAAAGAAAAGTGTTTTAATAATTGTGACACTAAAAAATACAGATTCCACAACCTGCCACCCTAAACCAGTATGTGCAGGCTCCTTCAGAAGTGGTGAATAAAGGTGAGGCAGCAGTTGTATCACAAATGCCATTCCAAACCTAATCAAAAGCTTATCTGAACTGTTCCAGTGGGTGCTGCTATTTCAGAATTTCCCAAAACCCAAGCATTGCTAAACCAGTGCTCAGAGAGGAGATGCAGCACTCAACACAAATCAATCATTTGTTGTCAGTCTTTATACCTGTACCCCTAAAGAACTCCAATTGCTCCATTAATGAGCGAGACCTTGATAAGCAGGAATTCTGAGTATACGGCACATGTACCTAAGGTACAACTTCTTGTCATGACAATCCTTTAACAAACTGCCTACAGTCTCTCTTTACTCAGTGAGGGCTGTCTCAAAGAAATTTTGAGACAAAAATCAGTACATTTTTATTTTGAATGTGAGCAACAAGCAGGAGATCACGAAAGTGTTGTTTTGTTTCAAACAACACAGTAATGTTGGAAAAAGAAGAGGAGTTGTAATAGCTGAAAAGGTGAGTTCCCTTAATATAGCCACATGTTAGCAAGTGTTTAGGCATAAACATGACAGCCTACACACCCTCCCAAAGCTTCCCACTGTTACTAAGCAGTAAATACAGATCTTGGTTCTAAGCAAATTGATTTTGTGCAACTTGTCACAAATGACAAGGTGAATTCATCCTTGGCAGCTGAATATCTGGTGCTGGATTCTAAGGTTATCATTCTTTATTGTGGAGTAATGGAAGCAAGAAAGTGGCCAGGCACATGTTGGAGAAAACCTGCAGATCAGTATTAGAACTGTGGCTCCTCAACTTGGAGCACTTGCATGTGTTTTCTGAAGTCACTGGACACTGTATCTACCTATGGGATGACCAAAGCTCTCAACCTTGTCAGGAGATAGTTCTGAGCAGGAAAACTCGTGGCAGATACAGGAAAGAGCTTGTTTACCTTCATATTCCCTGTTGTGATTTTATTTCCCCTAATCTCTTTGTTTTCCCCTGCCATGTAGCTTCTTTTTGCCTAACTATGGCATTCACGTTCTGCTTTTGCATGTTTTCATTTCTTGGTCTGCTTCTTTGTTCCCAAATTGAAATTACTTTTCACAATCTAGCGTTCAGAAGGGAAAAAAACAGGGATGTCCACACTCCTATGGCTTATGTAGTGAGAGCTGTCACCAAACTTGCCTCTCCAAACACTGTCAACGGAATTCTTGATTGTGAACTGGGGAATCAAAAGGCTAGTTTGGAGAAGCACTAATTAGGAAAACCCATTATAAGCAGGAGCAAATACACAACCAACAAGAAAATATAAATATATGTAAAACCTCAAGCATATAAATAATAGGTCAGGAAACTGGCACCTATTTTAGCTACCTGTCTGCAACTCATGCAAATTCTGTGGTGGCTTTACATCAAATTACTTTTCTGTGATTGCAGCAATAAGAAATGTCAGAGCACCCTACCAAGAAGCAGTTTGATTTAAATCTATTTATAAAATTAGATATCACCTTAATCCTCACTGAAGTACTATTTGATCAAAGCAGAACGTCCGTTAACATTCCGGATAGAGGCCAGCAAAGGAAAGCAATCATATTTCAGAAGGCAGAGGAAGAATGCTAAGAAACAAAACCTCCAGAACTCCCAAGTGTAAACAACAGTGCTGGCCCACTTACACGGAGCCAGAGGTTGTTTCTTTCAAAACACAAGTGCACCGAATGATAAAGACTTAAGTTCTCCAAGGCACTCCATTCACCCCTAAATAGTTAAGAGGAAGCACAGAAAAGCAAGTATTAAAGACTGAAGTCTAAGACAAGCTTCATACCCTCCCAAGGATGTCATAACCTACATGAGGCATCTTAAAAGTCTCACAAACTTCCTTGTACCCCTTTCATTAACAGCTAAGTATATTCCTATATTCCCACAGCCTGCCTTCTGACAGATGAGCTACTCTACTTAGGAAAATGCACAGAAACAGTAACTCAACCAAAACTTTTCTTCTAGCAGAGAGCTGCCTCCCTTAACAACCCCCTTCTTCTAATATTATTTCCCTGCTGATCTCCTATATCACCTGTTACACCCATGAACGACCTTCTCCTCCTTCAATAACCAAGTTTCTTCTCCTGGATCCTACAACATAAAAACTATTCCTGCAAAGCCTCCCTATCCTACAACTCTATTCTATAAGCTCACTAAGCATTTCTTGAGCAGTTCACCCTCCTCCTCTTTTTGCAGCACAAGTAACTGCATAACTCTTCCACCGCAGGTATTCCTTTTGCATATAAATGTCAGTAGTTCTACTATACCTTGCATTTCAATGGCTTTAAAGCTAAAAAGTATTTTAGAACTACAAGAAGTTCACCATATCCAGGATGGCTACTGCAACACAAGAACTTCGGGTCTCAAAGCTGTACTTGATCATGACCCGATTTACTTGTTAGTTTAAATAATTCTATATGCACTTATCCCTGTTGTTCAGGCAGTTACTTGGCCAGTTTGGTGCTCTGGACAATTCCACACACATTTCTTTATACAAAACAACCTATTTTCCCCAAATACTATTCAGGTTTTCAATGCTTACTTACTGGAAACTTAAACCAATTATGACTATGGTAAAGCATCATCTATGCCTGGATTCCTGCTTTAAGGTGACAATATGCAAAGCCTCTATGTCACAGCAGTATGTTGGCACAGACCAGGAGTCATTCCATATCCTGCCAAGTTCTCCACTCACACACTTGCCCTGACTAGCACCAACTTGGGAATCCTGCATCTAGTTCTGGAGTCCCAGTATACGGACACCAAACTGTTGGAGCAAGTCCAGAGGAGGGTATGAGGATGATAAGAGGGCTGGAGCACCTCTGCTATGGGGACAGGCTGAAGAAGTTGAGGCTGTTCAGCCTGGAGAAGGCTCCAGGAGACTTTATAGCTGCTTCCAGTACCTTAAAGGGCTACAGGGAAGCTGGAAAGGAACAAGGAGGAAAATGAAAGAAAGAAGACTTAGAGTGGATTTTAGGAAGAAATTCCCACCCCATGAGGGTGCTGAGGCACTCTTAACAGATTTCCTGGGGTGACTGTGGGTGCTTCATCCCTGGAAGTGTTCAAAGCTAGGCTGGATGGGGCTTTAGGCAACCTGGCCTGGTGAGAGATGCCGTTGCCGATGGCAGGGGGTTGGCACTGCGTGCTGTCTAAGGTCCCTTCCAGCCTAAACCATTCTACGAACTTCCAACGGGGCACTACGGTGCGTTTGGCCGCTCCCAGCCCTCCCGAAGCACCTCCTCCCCGTCCCCGCCCAGCCGGTACCTTCCAGGCCAGCAGCAGCACGTTCATGATGGCCAGCAGCGGGCAGGGGCCGTTCTCGTTCTGTGTGATCACGGGCGTGTTCTCCTCCTTCCAGCGCACCCACTTGATGTGATAGACCGACTGGCCGGGGAAACGCTCCTTGGCTGCGGACAGTGCCTGGGGCCCCACCGCCGGCCTCTCCCCGTCGGGCTGCGGGGCCGACCCCCGCTCCGCCGCCGGCCCCGCTGCTGCCTCCTCGGCGTCGCTGTTGAGCTCGGAGCTGCTGGGGCAGCCCGAGTGCAGGTTGGAGAAGGAGTCCAGCGAGTCCAGGCTGCGGGACTCCTCCCCGGGCGGGCTTCCGGAGCCGCTCCCCACCGCTGCTGGGCTGGCATCGGCCGCTCGGGAGGGAGACGGGGCCGCGGCCGATGGA
>VZRI01003753.1:188923-279857 GCA_013397515.1 Upupa epops | reverse complement strand
CTGTCTCGTCTCTCCACCGCACACGGCTGAGCCTTCCTCCACCCGGCTCTCCGTTCTGCCTTAGCCCCTCGGGACTTCTCTCTCGCTCACGGTAGCTGCTTCCCGGTTTCTTTAGGGCGGCCCTGTTGTGTGGGAGAAGGGGATCTCAGGATGCTGCGGCCGCTTCGCGGCCGCCGACCCGAACTGAACCGAAAGTTCAGGTGAAGGAAATAATGGACGAGCCGAGGTGTGACCGTGGCCTCTCTTTGCCTGGCCAGGGGAAAAACGTTCCCGATCTGCTTATGGGGGACCCATAACTTTGTGGTGGTTCCTGTTAGCAGTTGTCCTTAGGGAAATGTTAGGGTAGTTTCTTGGCTGTGCCTGGCAATGTTTAATTGTTCCAGTCGTGGCAGGCAGATGGTTTCGGGCTTTTTTACATGACCAGAGTTGAGAAAAGGGTATTTCGGAGAAGGATGGGTGGAGCAGCTGATAAAAGGTTTATTTACTTCCTCGTTTCGTTTGGCCTCTCTTCGATTTATCTCTGTTCTGTATCTGTGTGCTTCTATAGGGAGGGTTAATAGCAAATAATCTAACCCTAAATCCTGTTTTAAAAAAATATTTCTGAAAAGATGACCGCGAGGTGCGTACAAACTTTAGCAGGTTGTCGTTCGGGCTAAAATGTGAGATAAAAATCCAGCTGGTCCCCAGTCATGCCGTTATTTACATGGCTGGGAGTGGTAGGCACAAAAGGCTGGGGCTGCTGAGTTTGTCCTCTCTGATTCTTCTAAGTGATCAAGGTGTTTCAGGTTTAATTATTGGCACACTCTTCAAGGCTGCTTTGTTTTCCAAGCTAAATGGTGCTGGCATGGAAATGTGGTTCATTAACCAGTTATGAGGATTGTTTCCATGCTTCAATTCTAGGCAGGCAAATATGCCTAAAAATTAAGATCTCTGTAAGCATGTGATGTGATGACCTCCGGATGTACAGAAGCAAGTTCATGAAGTGTGCTTGATTTTAGAAATTCACGTCATTTTTTCTCTTTGAGAGAAGGATGGGCACTTTCAGTATTGTGCTAGGCAGCATGCCTTGCTGGCAGGTAATGAGAGGAAGAAAACACTTGTCTCGGTGATTAGCAGTGAGGGTAAATCTTTAAAGAAAGCTTAATTACACTGTATAGAGCACTAGAAAGTGGTCAGTACTTGTCTCCAAAATATCCTATCCGTTTTTTCAGGATAAAGTTCCCAGCTTAATTATTTCTTCCACTTCTTAGGTTGAATTAAAATTACTTTCTGTTATTAAAATTCTGTATTTTAACTGCATTTGTAGAAGTTCTTAATTACCACTGCCAATGTTTTTAGATGCTGAAAAATAGTGGTTTTCAATCATATGCTGTTCTTCAAGGCAGTCCTAAGTGTCTGTGTGAAAATGGGCAAGTTTGTGATTCTTAAGGCTGATCCTGTGAGAGCAGGGCAAACTAGAAACAACTGAGAAACAAAATATCGCAATTTACTTATGTGTCATTTGTGCTTGTTTCACACAAATCTTGAAGCAAAGTTATCTCCCAGTACTCTATTTTTGAGCTCTAATAGGTATTAGATAAAACCAATTTTAACAATAACTGTGTTTGATCAGGTTTTGCTATGAACTATCTTGTGGAGCTCTCTTAGATGTTGGGGTTTGTTTTTACCTTGCTACCACTGCATAAACAGGGACTTCATAGAACAAGTGGTGCAGTAGTCAGTTTGAATATTGTGAGAATGAACAGCTACCTCAATTTTATGTTACTTTAAAATTGTTTTTTAGATGCTGCATACTAGAAGGTAAGATAGATGTGCCTTCATTTTTAAAAATACTGCTTTTAAAATATAAAGTGAATCTTTGCATCCTCTCCAAGACCCTTGGAACTGCTTGGCTTAAAGTGTTTATTGCCTGGGTAGTGCTGTTAATAATGGCGTGTGATGTGTAGAGAGTGGGTTTTAGTTTGGGCAGCAGTATGTGCAGCTTTTTATGGTAGGCTTTGTTGCATGCAACGCAGATCATGCAGGTGTGTTAAGCAGTACAAAATTCCCCATGCACAGTGTTTTCTGGCGATAATTGATGAACCTCTCCTTTTACCCAGTCTCGTCACTGTGGTGCTCAATAATAGGACACAAAATAATGAGGATAATCTAGAATACAGGAAGTTCCACTTCAACATGAGAAGTTTCTTTCCTGTGAGGGTGGCAGTGCCCTGGAACAGGTGGCCTAGCGAAGGTGTGGAGTCTTCTTTGGAGACTTTCAAACCCACCTGGATGTTCCTGTGTGGCCTGACCTAGAGGAACCTGCTCTGGCAGGGGGGTTGAACTAGATGATCTCTAGAGGTCCTTTCCAATCCCTAATGTTCTATGATACTGAAAAGTGATTTTTATAGAAAATAGAATATGTAAAAATGAGCTCCAGGAAGCTTGGATGTAGCCAAAGGGATCATGCTGGACATTGAAGTTCTACAATGAATTGTTTGTTTTCACTGGTGCAATGCATTCTACCATGGTGTTAAGGTATCCAAGTTGGATCTTGGTGTCTCCCACTGCTGGATATTAAACTGCCTATTGCCCAGTGTGAAACTAGTGGTTTTTTTCTCTCTGGACACATGGGGGAGTTGTGGGAAGGCATTTATAAGTGTTTGCTATCTGATTGATTTAATTTGCAACCTCACCATAAATTGAGAAGAATACTAGTTTTCATTGACATTTATTTCACACTCCAGGTAAATTAAAATGTTATAAATTCTATGTGGCAGGATGGGACAGTGACCAGTAAAGGCAGCTGTCAGGTGGTTGCTTCAGAAGTGTTTCAGTAATTGTATCTAAAACTAAATGAAATCATGTGTTTAACCCAGAAATACCATTAGCTAAAAGCCCAAGACTGTGGGTTATTTCTGCTTTCAAAAGAATCTAAAGGTTTGGTTGTGTGGCATGGCAGACCTACTGCCAGGAGTCCCTGCTGAGTGGTCCTGCCTTGGCCATGCGTGCATCTGTAGTCAGGCTACTGTGTGTTGTATGTTGGGTTGATATGACAGGTGGGCTCAAGCTAATGTCATTTGGTTTATATAGGAGTTCTTGGGCCATTGTGTTGGAAGTGATTACAGAATCATCAGGTGGGGACAACATCCTGCATCCTCAAAACTCCTCATGCTGGTTGCTGAAACCTTGGGTTTGTCTTGTGTTTTGGATTCGTCTTGGATTAGAATTTGTGTAGACTTCCTTAAATCATGTGTTTTAAATGTTTAAAATGCTGTGAAGAGGCTTCTAGAAAGTTGGATGAGAATGGACTTGAGACTGAAAATGAAGTTTTGTTACTAGAATGCGTTTGCAGTCAATGATGGAAGAGTCAGTGCTTGCAGAAGCCTTACAGTACTGCGAGGAAATCTGAACATGGTTTATGTGTGATTAAGTCATTACTGGAATTCTAAAAACAATACTGCAGCATTGTCTTGTGTGCATTGCCACTAAGTGCAAGTGATGCATTTGGAAGTATTAATGGACTGAATAATCTCCTGTGTTGCTCATTGAGCTTATTTGCAATCAGACATTCTAATCCCTTGAAAAGAAATGGAGGCATTCAGATTTCAGTGGCATTCACTTCAAGAAGACCCCATGGCAATGAATACAGAGAAAGGTAAATTTTTACTTCTGCCTACAGACTTGTATTTTTAGTAGAGTAACAGGTTCTGTTCTTGGTGAAAACGTATCACTATTGACGCAGAGTGTCTCTCCAGTATAGGTGTCTGAAGAAAAATGCTGCCTGGAATCTCTGAGAGCTGTTACATTTAGGTTTGTCCGAGGTTAAACTGTTTATGAGAGATACTGCTTTTTCTTGCAGGACTAAGAGCTCTGGAGAAAATTGGAGATTTGACTTTCTATTTGATTTTTCAAATGCTGCACTTTGATAGTTCTTCAGGGAGAAGTAAGTCAGGTTCTTGAAAAATCAAGCATAAACTGAAAAATGTGTTCCTTTCCATGAGGAGATTAAGGAGAGAGGGGCTTTGAAGCTAGTTGAGGAACCAGGAGCAATGGGCATAGAATCATAGAACGGTCAGGGTTGCAAGGAACCTTAAAGATCATCTAGTTCCAACCCCCACTGCAAAGGCAGGGACACCTTCACTAGATCAAGTTACTCAGGGCCCCCTCCAGTCTGACTTTGAGCACTTCCAGGGATGGGGCAGCCACAGCTTCCTTGGGCAACCTGTTCCAGCATCTCAGCACCCTTACAGGAAAGAATTGTTTTGTCGTGTCCAATGTCAGTCTGCCCTCTTCAGGGATGTAACCGTTTACCCTTGTCCTCTTGCTATGCTTCCGTGTCAAAAGCCCTACTCCAGCTTTCTTGTAGCCTCCTTCAGATATTGGAAAGCTGCTCTAAGGTCACTTGTGAGCGTCCTCTTCTGCAGGCTGAACAACCCCAACTTGCTCAGCCTGTCTTCATAGGGGAGGTGCTCCAGCCCTCTGATAATTTGAGTTGCTCTCTGCTGGACTTGCTTCAGGAGCTCTATGTCTTTGTTATATTAGGACCTCCAGAACTGGATATAGTATTCCAGGTGTGATGTCACAAGTGCAGAGCAGAGGGGGAGAATCACCTCCCTTGATCGACTGTCACCGCTTCTTTTGATATGGTTGGCTTTCTATGCTGCAAGTGCACACTGGTGACTTCTGTTAAGCTTCTGGCCCACCATCACCCCTGGTTCTCAGGGCTGTCCTCAATCCTTTCTCCTCCCAGTCTGTATTTATGCATGGGATTGCCTTGACCCAGGGGTAGAACCTTGCACTTGTTGAACTTTATGCAGATTGCATGATCCCGCTTCTCAAGCCTGGCAGAATTCTGGATGGTGGACAACAGGTTGACCATGACACAGCAGTGTGCCCTGGTGGCCAAGAAGGCCAATGGGATCCTGGGGTGTATTAGGAGGAGTGTGTCCAGCAGATCGAGGGAAGTTCTTCTCCCCCTCTACTCTGCCCTGGTGAGGCCTCATCTTGAGTACTGTGTTCAGTTTTGGGCCCCCCAGTTTAGGAGGGACAAGGATCTATTGGAGAGGGTCCAGCGGAGGGCTACGAGGATGATTAGGGGACAGGAGGGCATGGCCCCTCTTGGGTCCCTTCCAACCCCTAACATCCTATGATCCTATGGTCTTTTTTCCATCTAGTGTGTTGACTTCACCACGCAGTTTGGTGTCATCAGCAAACTGATAGTGTAGTCAATTCCACTGTCCCTGTTGCCAACAAAGATGTTAAACAGCACTATCCTGAGTACAGATCCCTGAGGAGCACCCCTCGTCATACCTCTCCTTTGGGACACTGAGCAATTGATCACAACTCTTTGAGTGCAATCAGCCAGCCAGTTCCTTGTCCAACGAGTCCACCCATTGAATCCTTATCATTCCAGTTTAGAGACCAGAATGTTGTGTGCAACAGTGTGAAATGCTTTGCATGGATCCAGGCAGATGATTTGTCTTGCTCTGCCTTTGTCACTGAGGTTGTGATCCCACTGTAAAAGGCCACCAGGTTGGTCAGGCAGGACTTGTCCTTGGTGAAGCCATGTTGGCTGTCAGCAGTCACCCCTTTATTATCTGCTTGCCTTAGCAGGGCCTTCAGGAAGATTTGCTCCAGGATCTTGCCAGCCACAGAGGGGTTGGTGTTAACCAACCAGGTAGCTTGTGATAAGTTCTGCTCCCAGTTTTTGAAAGTTCCTCCGCCCAGTGCCTTCAAAGTGGTTTTCAGCAGTCCATTGCTCCTTTCCAGCAGCTGGAGCATGGTAGGGAATATGGTATACCCACTCAACACCATGCCCAGGTGGTGTTCTTAAAATGAGTCCCATTGTCCAATTCAGTTCTCTCTGGGGTGCCATGTAGCCAGAGGACTTGCTTTTCAAGGCCCAGGGTGGTATTGTGGGCAGGGGCATGATGCACTGGGTATGTCTCCAGCCACCCAGTGGTTGCCTCCACCATGGTAAGCACATAGCACTGACCTTAGTGGGTTTTTGGCAAGGTGATATAGTCTGTCTGCCGTGCCTCTTTGTGCTGGTATTTGTCCCATTGCTCACGGTACTATAGAGGCTTTATCCTCTTGGCCTGCTTTATTGCAGCACATGTCTCACAATTGTGGATAATCTGGGTAATGGCATCCAGAGTTAAATCTACCCCTCTATCATATGCCAATCTGTAAGTGGCATCTCGGCCCTGATATCTGATGTGTTGTGGGCTACGAACAGCTCTCCCTTATGTTGCCAGTCCAGTTACACCTGTGAGATTTCAACTTGTGCTGCTCAGTCTGCCTGCTTGTTATTATGATGTTCTTGATTGGCCTGGCTCTTTGGCACATGTGCATCCACATGGCCAACCCGTACAGTCAGCCTCTCCACCTGAGTGGCGATGTCTTGCCACAATTCTGAAGCCCAAATAGGCTTTCCCTGGTGTTGCCAACTGGCCTTTTCCCATCTATCCAGCCACCTCCACAGAGCACTGGCCACCATCCACGAGTCAATGTACAGATAGAGCTTTGGCCACTTTTCTCATTCCGCAATGTCCAGGGCCAACTGAACAGTTCTGAGCTCTGCCACTTGACTTGACCCACCTTCTCCTTTGTTGGCCTCTGCAGCCTGTCATGTGGGGCTCCATACAGCTGCCTTCCACCTTCGGCTCATCCCAACAATCCGGCAGGAACCGTTGGTGAAAAGGTCATACCATCTCTCATCCTCTGGCAACTGATTGTACAGAGGCGCTTCCTCTGCATGTGCCACTGGCTCTTCCTCATCAGCTAGACTGAAACTCGCCTTCAGGCTCATTGGTGATGATCTCATGGCAGTTTGGGTTTCTAATGCAGGTGTGCTGTGTTAAGGCAGACCATTTACTCCACATAGCATCAGTGGCCTGATGTGTGGAAAGGACCTTCCCTTTAAACATCCAGCCAGCACAGGTAGCCAGGGTGCCAGGAGCAGCTGTGCCTCCATGCTAATTACCTCAAAAGCAGCTTGGACTCGTTCATAGGCCACTAGGATCTCCTTCTCAGTTGAAGTGTAGTTGGCCTCAGACTGTCTGTAGTTCCAACTCCAGAATCCCAGTGGTCTACCTTGAGTCTCTCCAGGCACTCTCTGCCAGAGACTCCAAGAAGGGCCATTGTTCCCAGCTGCAGTGTACAACATGTTCTTCACCTCTGGCCCTGTTCTGACTGGGCCAAGGGCTACTGCATGAGCAATCTCCCACTTGATTTTCTCAAAGACCTGCTGCTGTTCAGTTCCCCAGTGGAAAATGTTCTTTTTATGGGTCACAGGTAGAGAAGACTTACGATCTGGCTGTACTCTGGGATGTGCATCCTCCAGAAGCCTACTACACTCAGGACATAGCAGTAATGTTGGTCACCTATGTTGGCATCTGGCAGCGTCCATCCTGCCAATTCACCCTCGGGAAGCAGATTTCCTAGGCAGGTCCCTTGACCTTATTCTGCTTGATGGCAAAGCCGGCATTCAGGAGAATCTGGATGATCTTTTCTCCCTTTGGAAGACTTCTTCTGCAATGTCCCCCCGTACAACAAAGTCACTGATGTATTGGAAGTGTTCCAGAGCCTCACCCTTCTCTAGTGTATCCTGGATCCGTCCATGACAAATAGTGGGACTGTGCTTCTACCCTGGGGAAACCAGTTCCAAGTGTGCTGCATGCCCCTCCAGGTGAAAGCAAACCATGGCCTACAATCTGCTGCCAGGGGAATGACAGTGAATGAACGCATTGACAGTGTCAGTAGTGGCATACCACCTCGCTGCCTTGGACTCCAGTTCATACTGGAGTTCCAACACGTCCAGCACAGCAGTGCTCAGCGGTGGGGTGACTTCATTCAAGCCACAGGAGTCCACAGTCAGTCTCCATTAGACCTAATGCACAGGCCAAATGGGACTATTGAAGGGTGAGTGGATCTTGCTGACCACCTCTTGGCTCTCTAGCTCCTGGATCATCTTGTGAATGGGGGTCATGGAATCTTGAGTCGTTCATACTGCCGGTGATGTGCTGTTGCAGTGGGCATTGGAACCTTCCATTTCTCTTATTT
Organism: Upupa epops; assembly: GCA_013397515.1. Taxonomy (NCBI): domain Eukaryota; kingdom Metazoa; phylum Chordata; class Aves; order Bucerotiformes; family Upupidae; genus Upupa; species Upupa epops. Next base: position 271,811 of record VZRI01003753.1, on the reverse strand, counting down.
TATCAAAAGTCCTACAACAGAAGGGTTTTCTGACAGTCCAGGCAGAGAGTTCAACTGCTTGGCTCTTTCTGCCTCTGTGGTGGCAATTCCAAAGGACCAGTAATGACCTTTTGAGTCTTTGTAGTACTCGCTCTTTAAGTAGTCAATGCCTAGGATGCAAGGAGCATCTGGACCAGTCACAATGGGGTGTTTTTGCTAGTCTTTGTCCGTCAAAGTCACTTTGGCCTCCAACATCATAAACTCTTGAGAGTCCCCAGTCACGCCAGAAATAGAAATAGCCTCAGGCCCTATGTACCCAGATGTTACTAGGGTACACTGAGCCTTAGTGTCCACCAAAGCCTTATATTCCTGTGGTTCTGATCTGCCAGGCCATCATATTCACACAGTCCAATGGATTCTATTATCCCTATCCTTCCCCTGTCTGGAGGCAGGGCCTCTCTAATCATCATAGTCATAGCTGTGGGAGGTATCTTCCACTAGATCAGAGGAGCCTTTACCCTCTCTGGTCTGCCTTGGTCCATGGGAAACTGGCATGGTGCTCACTTCCCTCTGGTACTTTGTCTCAGTAGCCGCACTCGGGTAGCTAGGACGTGGGTAGGTTTCCCATCCCAGCAGTTCATGTTTTCCCTATGATTCTGTAGGTAGTACCACAGGTGGAGTTCATTGGTGGTGATCCTTTTCCTGAGCTGGGGGGGCACCTGTGCCTAACCTCAGAAGCTCTGGTTTGCACAGGTGCCACATAGAAACTGTTTTCCCTGATCTTTTCTTTCAGTTTTTTATGTCTGTTTTGGATTCTGTTTGTGATTGAATCTTTAAAATTCTGGAGGTCCTCAGCCAGTTTCTCCACTGATGAGACTTGGGATCATGGTGGAGCATGGATGGTGTCCTGAAATGCCTGCAACTTCCTTGCCATGGAACCCACAGTTTCTTGTCCTTCAATGTGCTTGGAGTGTGGCTAGGATGTGGGCATAAGTTTGTGGCCCAAGTTCAGCACTTTATGTACATCTGAGATGTGCATCAATGTCAGGAGTTCTGGCTTCTTGCCCGTTGTTTGAGAAGAGCATGTCAAGCACAGCCAGTTCTCTGAGTCTCTGGATCTTTTCTTCCATGGTCTTCCAGGGGCCCTATTGCATCTGGAGATCCTCCTCGCAGAGGTACCTCTCTCTCACACTCACAAGGAGGCATCTCCAGAGGCTAAGAGGTTCTTGTATGTTTACAAACCCCTGCTCAATACCTAAGTCTCAGGACAGGGATCCCAGGTGCCAGGCTTTATTTGCATCTAAAACAGTCCCCTCCCCGGATGAGTCCCAGGTGTACAGCAACCAAGACAGGATGGGTTTGTCTGGTCTCTGGGTGAAATCTTTGCGAAGATTACTCAGTGCTTCTAAGGACAAGGACACGGTGATAATTTCAGGTTCAGACTCTAGGGGTTGTGAAGGCCCTGGTTCCCTATCATCATCCACCGAACAAACTTTGGTTGTATGGGGGCTACTGCTGCTGGTTGTGATTGGCCCTCTGGTCTGACTAGGGGTGAGGCAGTGATAATGTTCTGTGGTGTTGCGATGACAGTAGCTTTCTCCGCTTCTGCCTGCAAATGACGCAAGAACATAGTGCAGTAAGCAGTGAGCCAGGGTCCAACACATAGCTTTTGTTTGACCTTCTTGGGAGCAGATGGTGTGATTATGCCTTAAGCACCTTGCTACCTCACTGGCGGTGTGAAGGTGGTCCAGGGATAACTTGCAAGGTACCAGGGCAGAATATTCCTTAAGCACCCTGCCAATCACTCTCCTACTGACACAGAATTGGAGCTCCTAGGTACTGGGCTTTGGCTTGCTGGAGCTTCCCAGGGAACATGCACTCTGTTCTCAAGTACGGAGTAAGCAGTAAAACATAAACAGGGCAGAACCATCAGCAAAACCATAAAATCCTTAACAGTCAGGGGAATCCTTATACTCTCATGGATGCCACCAACCTTGGAGAGGAAAAGGGGGATAGGTTGGTCAGAACCTGAATTGGTAGAGTTATTTGGAAACCTATAGAAATAGTCAATTAAGTATTGACCAGCAGGAAATACAGAAAAAAATGCATTTAATAAATCCCAATGTTGTAAATGACATTAAATCATAACCTCATCTCAAAAAATTTATAATCAAAGCTATCTTAACACTACTATCTGCCCTGAAAAAGGTAATAGCCACGACAATGTAAAAGAATAAATCCATTGCTGTCTTTCCTGTAGTGAATTCTATACCCTCACTGCAAGTATCCTATCAAAAAGTTATTTTTTCAGTTGCTTCTGTGCCCCACATTGGAGGGCACATTGTTCCGGTTCATCAACAAATTTTGCAGGGCAGAAAGATGTGGTTAGGAATTCCCCTCCCCCCCGCCCCCAGAACTATGGGATAAAAAAGTTTGATACCTGGAAAGCAAGTGAGAAAATAAATAACTTTATAAGGAAGGCTTATTAGTTAACAATGCTAACAAGACAAAGGTAATTCCCTTCCCCCAAACCCATACCTTATACCAAAAAAACCCCACCGCCCCCCAAAACCTGAAATGCACAGAGACAAGCGGCTGCACTGAAGNAGTAGCAAAATAAATGTGAAGCAGCTTCCGCAGGGAGCGGCTCCCATGGCAGGGTCCAGGAAAATGGAAGCTCCAGTGGGGCATGCAGCCATAAGTTCGCAGATTCAGGGAAGGGAAAGGCAGAAGTCTGCGACGAACAGTGGAGGAGGTTCAGAGGAGTCCAGAAGCGGCAAAATGCAGCAGCAGAGTACCCAATGGCAGCTGATGGTAACCGATCCAAGCCTTTCTGCTCAAAGTAACATCCAATCCTAGAGCCAAGAACTCCCGCTCAAAAATAATTTGCAATCACAACACTAGGAAATCTTCTTTTCAAAAATAAACCTAACATGTTGTCCTGCTTCCCCAGGGAGACCTCCCTCTCCCCCCTCCACCCCCTACTTACAACACTAAAAAGAAAAGGAGAAGGGAATAGAGATGTGATACAATCCCATCATATATGGTGTGCGTGATCGGAATCCTTGCCAGTGGAGACAGATGTGAAATAGTTATTGAGTACCTTGATCTTCTCTGCATCTTGGGTGACCAGCTCTCCTGTTTCCTTCTGGAGTGAGCCTACATTTTTCCCTAGTCCTCCTCTTGTCACTGTTATACCTAGAGACATTTTTCTGGTTGTATTTAACTCCTCTTGCTAGATCAAATTCTCTGTGCTTTTGCTTTCCTAACCTCATCTCTTGCTTCTCTGACTACTTCTCTGTACTTCTCCCAGGTCATCTGTCCTTGCTTCCACTTGCATGCACACCATTATGTAAGAACAACATATGGTGGAAAAAGTCACGTAGCAGAGAAGAAAATAAGTTTCTACCTCCCTGAAGCAGAAGCTGGTGTGTGATGTTATAGCATTGATTGTGGTTGTCCAACCTCCAGCAAGATGTGGGAAGTATAGGAAATGTGGTTCCTGTGATATGGATACAGGGCTTGCTCTCCTTGTGAGGACATATTTGAAGGTTGCTGATTCAACCTGCAACTGGAAACACAGCAATACAGACCTTATTAACTGGCACTTCAGGTTTGATGTCCGATTTTGCTTCTTGGTAAATGATGTAGCTGAGAGTTGAATTTCTGTCCCCTTTTTGTGAAAGAAGACCTGTTACAACTAGCAAAGACAACGATGATGCATTTACCAAACTCAGTTTCTATCATCATGTCACATCTCTGTCAAAAAAACAGGGCTGAATTATTTAAATGTGAAGCAATATGTAATTCACTGAAACATCTCCTGAAGTTCTGGAGTAATCAAAACATCCAGTTGGAGTTTGGAAGCATTATGTTTCGTGTTAATACTTGCTGGCTGTAATATTTAGTACATCAACAAATATGAATGTAGTTTGGGTTGCCTATAATCTGGCTGTGAAATCAGAGCCACTGCAACAATCTCACTCTTACCTGTATCTAGAATCTACAGTCATCTGAACTCCTTGATTTGATATATACCTGCCTTACAAGGTATATATCAGAAAGGCTGAGAGACCTGGGGCTTTTTTGGGCTGGAGAGGAGAAGACTGAGAGGGAATCTCATTAATGTCTATAAATCCATGAGGGCTGAGTGTCAAGAAAGCAGGGACAGCCTCTTTTCAATTGTGCCCTGGAATAGAACGAGGAGCAATGGATTCCAGCTTGAGCACAGGCCATTCCACCTCAACATAAGAAGGAAGAGCAACTTTACTGTGAGAGTGACAGAGCCCTGGAACAGCCTCCCCAGCAAGGTTGTGGAGTCTTCTTAGCCCTGTGTGGTTGCATTTCTGAGTGATCTGCCCTACTTTTGGTCCTGCTCTGACAGGGGGGATTGGACTTGATGATCTTTGGAGGTCCCTTCCAACCCCTGATACTCTGTGATTCTGTGATATTTTAAATAAACACTCTTTAAATACTGCTTTTCACTGTGTCATGTAAAATGTGCTATGTGCACTGTCTCCATTGCAGAGGAGGTGGTTTGCTCCACAGGTTAGGTTTTGTGGATTTGGGTTGTTTGTTTTGCTTATTTTCCCCCTGGTTCTCCGTATGATTTTCCACTGTAGGAACATCTGGGTTTTTTGGTTTGTGATCATAGCTACTGACTCACTTCATCATAATAATCCCTTCCACAGTATCTGTGTTTTGCTTTTGGCAGGTAGATAAGCTACTTTTCATGCCTAGTGTTTTACTGATGGTGTTTGAAATCCAAATGTGGTAGGGGCTGTGAAGAGTATTGGTGTTGATGTGCTGAGGAAGGGGATGGAGACCTTGGTGGCTAGGATGTGACAATGTGCTTCTCATACAGTATGTGCTGTACTGTCTGTGTACTGTGTAAACATCTCTGTGACCACTTGGGATTTATTAACTAACAATATGGTGAATTCAAGCTGGAAGTCATGGACTTACAAAATTGGAAGTAAGCTAATGTCTGTAACTTGCAGTGGCTCCTTGTCTGGAGGAAAAGAATGCTCTGCTAACTTCTTTATGGTTTCATTTCTTAGGATTAGTTGTCTGTTTGGTTAATCTCAGCAGTGCCTCTGACAGGTGTCAGGGCAGCACGAGGAGTCCTGTCCTGTTATTGACCTACAGGTGCTAACCTTGAAGTGAAAATCACTGTGATGGAGTAAAATGCGTAATGTAAACACAGAATTGATATTGTGCTCTGTAAGCATAGCACGGATCTATGAAGAGTTCCTGTCCTTCATTAGGATGAAAGGACCAAAATCTTTCCCTAGTTTGTGATGCACAGAAAGAAGTGTCCAAAATAAACTGAATCTTGTGACTTTTGAGGTGCATGTTACTCACAGATCTACAGATCATTAGGGGTTGGAAGGGACCTCCAGGGGTCATTGAGTCCAACCCCCTTGCTTGAGTAGGATTGTAAAACTTAAAACAGGTCACACAGGAACCCATCCAGATGGGCCTTGAAAGCCTCCAGGGAAGACTCCACACCCTCCCTGTGCTGTGTAACCATTACAGTAAAGGCATATTTTCTCATATTGAGATGGAACTCCAACTTACACCCATTGCCCCTTGTCCTATCACAGGGCGCAAGTGAAAAGAGGTTCTCTCTTTCTTCTTGATGCCCAGCCCTCATCGATTTATGGACAGTGGTTAAATGCCCTGATAACCTTCTCCTCTCCAAGCTGAAGAGGCCCTGATTTTCAATCTCTCCTCATAAGGCAAGCACTCTAGTCCCCTAATCATTCTCATGGCTTCATTGAACGCTCCAAATCAAGCTTCTATCCCTCTGGAATTGGGCAACCGAGAGCTGGACACAGTATTTCAGATGTGGCCCCATCAGGATAGAATAGAGGGGGAGGACAACCTCCCTTGATCTGCTGGACACATTTTTCTTGATCTAACCTAGGATTTCTTTGGCCTTCTTGGCCACAGGAGCACAGTGCTGTTCCACAGAGCAATAATATCTTCTTTTTAAGTAAATCTTCTCCCTGTGATATGAACAATTGTGTTGGTAGGTAGCATTATTTGCTCCTGATTCTTCTGACTGCTTTCTGTGTGCACTATAAACATCCTGAGCAGATACTTGGGTGTCATGAGTGCAGAGTGAAACTGGAAGAAGAGTATTTCTCATGTTTGGATCAGGGGTGCATTTCTGAAATCTTAAGTGTCCCTGTCTACAGTGATCTAGTTTGCGTTGTGGAGTAGTTTCAGAGTAAACAACCTATAGAAGAGGTGGGGGGAAAGAAAGCTAAGATACACAGAGTGTGTTATGGTACACAGCGTTTTGGACTGCAGATATGCCATACCTGATGGTGTGAGGATGTAACCTTCATTTCTCAGACACACTAAACCTTCTTTTTTTTTTTTTTAATCTCTTTTCAGGCCAGTATGGAAATCCTCTAAATAAGTACATTAGACATTATGAAGGGTTGTCCTATGATGTGGATTTGTTACACCAAAAACACCAGCGTGCCAAACGAGCAGTTTCGCATGAAGATCAGTTTGTGTACTTAGATTTTCACGCTCATGGAAGGTCAGTGATATTTTAAAGGATATTTGTTTTAAAAGGTTTATTTGTGTGCATGCTCTAATTGTAGTGAAATGCAGTGTGAGCAGTTTCTACAGTGTTTTCTCTGATGCCTGGTGTCAGTGTGACACTGATGCTTGTAATCAATCACGTGCTCAAACTGTTAATGCACTTTGAAGCTTAAACAGTGTAATTGTGCTAGAAACAGAATGGTTGGGTCTGAGTTTATAATGTGTCTTTCTTTGGCTTTATTTTTAACAGAAATTACATCAAACTGCCTGAGGAGATTTAACTGGGGGAAAAAAAATTGTCAAGCTGCATTTGAAACTACAAAACTGACCAAAACAGTGCTTCATGTTTCCTATGCTTTTGCAGAATTGAGTGTTTGCCATGGGGATTACATGATTGCTATTACCAGACTTGCTTTGCTTGGTGTTTAATGTGTGATTGTGAGATCCAGAACAAAAATTAGACATTCAGTGTTAGCAACTGCGATATAATTTGAAGGCTTTACTCAGGAGGATCTGTTTGTACTTCAGCAGAAAGTTAAAATGTTTGTGTCTTTGTTGTCTTGACTCCCCCCCGCTGTTGCCTGAGTGCCTTTAATATATTCTAGGAATGTGTAATGCCATTGCTTTTCTAATTATTTACAATTAAGTAATTAGAACTTGATAAGTAATTGACAACTGTATGTAGAAAAGTAGAATATAACAGCAAAAGGAAAACCAGTTCTTCTCAACCTGTGTTGGGAGTATTGCCTTGTGAGTAAGCATTCTACTTCAGTGCTAGCTTGTAATTTCTGTAAGGAATGGAGTGTTGCTCCTGGAATGGTGTTTGGTGACAGGACTGAATGTCAGTGCATGCACCCAGAAGGTTAGTTTTACTGATGCAACCGAAATCCTGAATTTGAAGTTCTGTCCTTACACCTATATTTTTGGGTTTCATTTTTAGTCCAGAGAATTTTGTTATTTGAAGAAGAGTCATACTGTTGCTTTCTGTTTCTACTGTTGGTGTAGCTTCACAGGCAATCTCTTGCCTTTGTTATGAAATGGTTCTAAAAGAGAGGGTAGAATGTTTCAGAGGCTACTCCTACTGTAAACCTGTCTACTTCATAGAGTAAACCTCCAGTAGTATTAAAACCATGCGATGAATAGGGTTCAGGAGCTGGTCTAGCTAAAAACTATTTGGGAAAAAAAAAACAGTAGGGCTTGAAGGGTGATGGAGGGAGGATGTGACCATTCTTTCTTGGTTCAGTGCACCTTTCATTCCATGTGAGCAGGTTCATCATGTATGATCCCATAGCACTTGTTCTGTGTAAAAAAAGCTCTTAGCGTAGCCTGTGTGTCTGTCTTGGTTAATAAGGTGGGAATCCTTATCATATAAAAATATTAACTCTACCTACGATAATGAGCTCTAAAAGGTGTTTCCTGTCTTCCTGGATCTTAGTCTCACCATGCCTTAGACAAACAGTTTGGTGAAGATTTTGATAGCAGCTCCTATTACTCATGAGGGAAAACAGTGTTTGTATGTGAAATTGATTTGAAATCCTAGTGCTCTGAGCACAAATCCATCATGGAGGAAGCTGATTGGAAACTTGCTAAAAGGTCACACTGGTCCATAATGAGGATTTTGCTGTTTTCCTGTGACACATCTAACATTTCCTGGCAAAGAAGGAGTAGCTGACAGGCTGTAAACTGAGTCTATGAATTCCTTGTTATTGGCTTGAGTGCGATCTTACAGAATATTTTAATTTTTCTTTAAATAAGAATTAGGGTCAGGTGAATGGTCTTTTGTGTCACACAGTCTATTTAGTAGCTTCTAAACTGTGTAGCAATCTGAATCACTGAAGATAATTGCAGCTGATTTAGTGTCAATACTTATTTTGTAGGTGATGTTCTAACTGAGAATTGCAGCAGTGGAAGCTTTCCATCCAGTATCGTAATTACTTGCTGATAATGTAAAATAATAAAGTTCTTATTGCAAAACAGTTACACTGTTTAGATTTGGCCTATGGACTCTTACAGTGCTGTTCTATTTAAATACAGATGAAACTCGAAGGCATGTGACCAACATGAGATTTGATATTTTGGGAATTAAAATGTAATTTTTTGGAATGGCCTCTTACCAGATAGTTAGTTAGGACTTTGTACAGGTGTAGTAGTTTATTACATAGAGCTGTCCAACTTGTATCTCCCTAACTTAGTAAGGACACTATACAGCTGCTACTTGTGAGTACTGAAATGATAATCTGTTCCGAGTTGCCTTCTGATGAGGTGGTTGTCAGGGAACAATGGGGAAAGCTGGCCTAATATTTGTTGTCCTTCACTGCTGGAAACAAGTGAAGTTTTTTCTCTATCTCTGGTACCACTTTGAACTTTATTAGTCTTTCCACTGGTGCCAGAGGAAGCACCTGATTGTTGGTCAAGATGGAAAAGTGATTTGGCTTCTTATTTCTCAGCCAGATTTATTTGTTTTTCAGTTGAGCGTACAAGCAAGCTCATCTGTAAGGAGAAAGAGTGCAGAAGTGTGAGAGGGAGGGTGCAGCACTACACTTTCCATTGGCAGTGCTGACAGACTCCAGAGCAGCATTTATTAAATTTACAGCTTCATTGTCCAGAAAGTGTCTGCCAGCTACAATTGGTTTGTGATTGAGTGAGCAGCATCTGGTCTCTTCAGTAGACTGCTTGCATTTAAGAACTGTATCCCTAAGTGTCCTTTGGGTGAAAAAGAGAATAAAATTGTTTAAGTATTATGTATTTATTCCAAGTGTTCATTTAACCCAGGGCTAACAACAGCTTTATCGTGAAGTGGGTACTGTAATGATGGAATTGGACTCAAAGCTGCCTTTTTTCATGCTAGACATGTTAGTTCTACTGAGGGGTGTAAAACATGGCAGGGTTGAGGAGCTCTGCCTCATCAAACCTTCATCTGGAAGTTGAAAGCAGTGCAGCATGCTGCTGAGGACAAGCATTTTTCAGAACTTTTGTTGTCAGGTAACCTGAAATACAAACTTTTACGGTAGATGTAATGGATTAAACCAAAGCAACCGCTTTTGAATGCTGCTTAATAAGGCAGTTTAAATCTCTCAAACTAAGCTATGAGTACCTATGCAGTTCATGATTCAGATGGATTAACAGCTCAGACAAGCTGACCTGACATCTGAACCTTTTAACCTCGTGCCAACACTGAATTCCTGAGACCCTGGTGTGTTCAGCAGAATACAGAAAATACATCGATGCGGTGTTTAACTGAGCTAAGATACAACTTTTTACTTGATGCATTCTTAATAATTTACATTTTCTAATTTTTAATTAATTTGTCCCATTAATCACCTGTACACACCTGCTTTCATTCTTTCTCCTGGATTAGTTGATGAGTCACTTGGGAAAGTTGCCAGTGCAACTCTTCACTTGAGTTGAATTTTCAAGTAGCACTTGAGCATGTGATAACACTTGCCTATTACTGAATTAAAGTCACAGTGAGAACTTCTGTCAGATACCTTTTGCAATTTAGCTTCCGTTTTCCTTACATGATTATTTTGTTTTCCCAAGATTTTCTTTTTAAAGAAACATTGTCCAGTTCAAAGGTATTTTTTTCAATATGTAGGCTAAAGATGATGATAAGACAACTCTTCCTGGAAATGCTTGCATGTCAACCATCCAAAGAAAAAGACATTTCATGTTGTTATACTTAATTCAGTTGTTTTGTAACTCTGCTTTCACTGCGTTAAAAATCAGCAATGCTAGTAGTTTGTAGTGATCCTTGGAGTAATTTTCCTTCTTTTTAATTATTCCCCAGAATGTTCTTTCCTACTATTCTGCTTCACTGTAGAGGCATACACCTATGTATCCAAAAACATGTGTCCAGCTATGCTCAGTAACTTGAGAACTACAACAATGGGTGGGTTTTGGTGGAGAGGGAGTTTAGAAAAATCTTAATATCCTGTCCTTCTTGGGTTTGTATGAGGAGGGAAAGAGTGGAAAGAAGTTTTTTTCTGAATGTTCCTATGAAGAAGCCTTCTAGCATGTATGTGTTTAACATGGTAAGTGCAGCAGCACCACCATCATCACTTCAAGTAATTTGACAGCTTAAGTACCTTTTGTCAACAAACTTCAGTAGATGGAGCCATGCTCGCAAAATGAAGAGCAATACTGAAGCTAGGTGCTTCACAGGCGCTTGTAGTAGCAGCTAGCAAGTTTCTCTTCTTTCCATGTCTTGGTTTTTATTAAGAAGAGCCCCTTTCTAAATTAATTTTGCAGTTTGAATTAGCTTGGATTAGCTTGCAGTTTGAATTTTGAAGTAGCTTGGATGCCTTGTAATTTTGTTCTAGTACATCTTTAACTGTTTTTAACTATGTTAGAATGTGGTGTTCATATAAACATTCAACTTTATGTAAGTACAAATGAGAAGAAGCTGGACTTACCTTGCTGAAGAAGTTTCACTGAAAATTAATTACTTTATTAAGCCTGGGTTGAGACTGTTCTGCTCTTAAAATCTGTACATCATATTCAGGACAGAGAGCTACTGAACTGACTTTCGTCTTAGAGTGTACATTAGCCAGCGTGTAGCTACTTGTCATCCTGCTTGCATGGTTTCTGTTACCTGAGCTAGGTTATGTATTTGCAGCAATGCGTAACAAGTTTAGCAAGTCTGACTGCGCAAGGTCAGGAAAGAAGTCTCTGAACAATCACAAGTGCCACCCAAGAGGTGTTGGAAAACAGACATAAGCTGCAAGCAGGGATTGCTGAGTGCTGATGGAACTGGGTATGAACTTCATACCCAGAGGAAGCAGCACAAGAAAATAATGATGTCCGTAAGTGCAGTGCTTTCATGAACTTAGCCTGTGGGTGGATTTAATCCAGCCTTAAGTTGTCTCTTACTACTATTTCATGTAGTTTGGGGCTGGAATGAATCTCTCAGTCTGTGGGAACTGAGTTCAGATTTTGGGATGCCTTATGTGGAAGAACTCTACTGGTAGGATATGGGGGCATGGGTTCAAAGAGAGGGGAGATTTAGAGGCTGCGAAGGAATTCCTCCTTGTGAGGGTGCTGAGGCCCTGGAACAGGCTGGCCAGGATGCTTGTGGCTGCTCCGTCCAACGAAGTGTTCAAGGCCAGGTTGGATGGCGCTCTGGGCACCTTGATCTGGTGAGAGGTATCATTAACCATGACAAAGGAGTAGAACCAGATTATCTCTGATGTCCATTCCAACCCAAACTGTTCTGTGTTTCTATGATGCAGTTAGAAATAAGGATTTAAATGATTCTCTCCTTCCATTTGTAGACCCCCTTCCATTTTTCAAAGAGAAACTTGCATTTTCTAAATGGGAGAAGAGAGGGAAAAAAGATGGCATCTGCAGATTGTTCGCACAGCAATGCTGGTTGGAAGTACTTTGCTTAGCGCTTCAGAAATTGAATCTGAACACCAATTTACCATCTTGTTTTATTCACTTCAGACAGTTCAACCTTCGAATGAAGAGAGACACATCTCTTTTTAGTGATGACTTCAAAGTAGAAGTATCAAACCAAGTAATTGATTATGATACCTCCCATATTTACACTGGACACATTTACGGTGAGTACAACACTGAAAGGGACCAGCTATTTTAAAGGAGGGTTTTCTAATACTAATTGCTTTGGCAGCCCAGAAGTCCAACCAATATCCTGGGATGCTTTGAGAGGAGTGTGGCCAACAGAACAAGAGAGACCCCGCCTTGAGTACTACATCCAGTTCTGGTGTCCTTACCATAAGAGGGACATAGCTCTGATGGAACAGGTCCAGAGGAGAGCCATGAGGATGATCCTCCTTTGCTATGGGGACAGGCTGAGGGAGCTGTTCAGCCTAGAAGAGAAGGTTTTAGGGTGACCTTGTAGCAGCCTTCCAGTACTTGAAGGGAACCTATAGGAAGGCTGGAGAGGGACTTTTTACAGGAATGTCCAATAATAGGACAAGGGGAAATGGCTCTAAATTGAAGGAGAGCAGATTTAGATTAGAACTTGGGAAGAAATTCTTCAGCATGAGGGTGGCAAGACTCTGGAGTAGGTTACCCGGAGATGCCCCCTCCCTGGAGATGTTCAAAGCCAGGCTGGATGAAGCTTTGAGCCACCTGGTCTAGTTAAGAGGCATCCCTGTGGGAATGTTGGATTTGATGATCTTTTGGTCCTTTCCAACCTAAGCCTTTCTATGTGGGAAGTTGATAGCTCTATGATTAGGTCATGTTCATTATTAATATGTAAATGTTAATACTCATTAATACTCATTTGCTTCTATTCTCATGAGTCACACCAAAAAAAAGTGTTTTACAGAATGTTTGTATCCATAGAACATGGAAGTTTAACTGTGTTTATGAACTTTATAGAAATCTGATGCCTTTAAAGAAAAAAGAAGAGAAAACTGTCTGCATGAAAGTTGAGTCCTATTGTTAGTTTAAAGAAACTTAAGAATTACAGAAATACCATACTGAAACCACATCTGGAGTATTGTGTCCTGTTCTGGGCCTCTCAGTGTACAAGAAGGACACAGAGGTGCTGAACAGTGTCCAGCACAGAGCAACAAAGATGACAAAGAAAGTAGAACACCTGCCTTGTGAGGAAAGGCTGAAGGAGCTGGGTCTCTTTAGCTTGGAGAAGAGGAGACTGAGGGGNTCAAGACTCGCCTGGATATGTTCCTGTGAGATTTGGTCTGGGTGATCCTGCTGTGGCAGGGGGCTTGGACTAGATGATCTTTTCATGTCCCTTTCAGTCCTTCATGATTCTATGATCCTGAAGGTTAGACAGACCTAGTAACTGGATGAAGTAGATCAGAGGATTTTTAAGATAGAGGGGGTCTTTGGGGTATTTTTTATTTTGTGAAATGATTTCAAAAAATACTTCGGCTCTTCATACTGAAGGACGAGATTAGAAGATCCTTGTGAACCTACTCATTTGGTTTATGTTTTCTTGTATTTCTCTTGATGATCATTTTTGCTCAGCCCAAATTTTGTTCTCATCACAAAGATTGTGAGCAAAATTCAAATTGCGTATATAAACTATTTTGCTGTTGGTTCTTGATTTCCACTCAGACTGGGAAGTGCTATAAAATAACTACACAACTGAAACCTAGCTACAGTTCTAAGAGGCTTGTGCTTGAAGATAAAAACATATGTCTAACACTAATACCCTTTTTCCCTTAATAGGTGAGCAGGGAAGTTTTAGCCATGGGTCTGTTATTGATGGAAAATTTGAAGGATTCATCCAAACTTACAGTGGGACCTTTTACATTGAGCCAGCAGAGAGATATATTAAGGACAGACCTCTACCGTTCCACTCTGTCATTTATCATGAAGATGATATCAGTGAGTACTTCCATTTTGTGCCACAGATGAAATAATTCTGTTACTACATGTCAAAAGCTGTAAGACATTTGTGAGCATACGATGAGCCTTGCTTTGTGTATGACGTTATAAATCATTCTATCCTGAAGTGATTCATGTAAGCTGGGTGTAAAAGAGATTTATGGCAAACCCAAGTGGGTTTTCCTGATTTCTGCCATTGTAAGGAATCGGCAACTAAGTCTATTAGCAGTGTTTTTTCTACACATTAGATAGGTGTTTCTTTTTGATTCATTCTTAAAATATTCTCTACTGATTATTTTCCTGCATGATCTGGAAAATAAAATTTCAAGTTGCTTATCATTTACCTACCTCTAGTGAAGATGGTACTTGTGGGGAAATAAAAGCTTCCCCTGTGTGCAGAGGTCACAGATGCCTTCAGAGAAACCTCCAGAAGATGAGGTGGCATCCAGTATGTCCCGTTTTATGCTGGTGTAGCTGTTGGCAATGTACAGAGGATGTGTACAGAGGTTGTTGACAGAGCCCTTTTCAGATGCTTCCAACTAGATGTTGTCAGCCTCTTTAAGACACAAGTTGTGTGTTGCAAGCTAGCTTAAGGTAGGACTTCAGTCTTGCTTAAAAAACAATTTGAATGATCATTTCATTTAAGAACTTGTCCTGTAAGGCTGTTGCACAAATCCTACAACACTTGAGCTTGAAATCTTGTTGGAAATTGGGTGAAAAGTATGGGTTAGATCACTAGAAATTACTGGGACTGCTGTCATGATGTTATACCTATTAATCGTCTTCGAAGTACATCATGATGAGTCTTGTGAAATAAGTGTCAAGAATAGGCAGATAAGCAAGAAAAATTTCTGGTGGTTGTTTAACTTAGTATATTACAAGCTAGTGAAAAGCAGGGTTATTGCATTATATTTTGCTGGTTACTTCTCTTACGTGAATGCAGTGAAGAGAAATAATCCACATCTGCTAAAATCTCAGCAGATTATATGTAATTTTTTTTCTAATAGAGTAAGGCTGCTGGAATGTTCGGTGGCAATGGCTGTGCTGCCTTTTAGTGTGTTAAAATTGCTGTGAGCTAGCAGATGTTTGTGCCTTGTGTTAGCTCCTCCTGTAAATATGATCACTAACCCCAAGTCAAATGCAAGTTGCATCATTTTAAAGAGCTTCTGCATAAGTTTTATGTTCATTGTGAGCCATGCTTGTTTTCTGACTGACTAAATGGCATGTAAGACCTGTATTTGAGACTAAAGTAACTTTATAGGACTGCATGCATTGTAGCGCTTTTGATTCACAAAGAGAAGCTGCAGCACATGCTTCATTTCCAGCTCTACACAGTATGGCAGGTGAAATTCTGAGAAGGCAGTCTGCCTTGCTGGCTAATGAGAGTGTTACAGGGTTTGCTGCTGTAAGAGAAGAGTAGTGGGGTAAAGGGATTAGAAAGTGATAAAAATCTGGTGTGAAACCCTAAGGTGTGTGCTGTTATAGTGACCTGCTGGTGAATAATTTGTGTGCACTTTTACATTCTTAGCTTTTGTCCGGGTCCTGCCAGACAGTTTAGTTCACTGATGGATACTGTGAGTACACAGCACTGTGTAAATAACTCACTCTCTGCTTTACAAATGGGTTTATTAACCCTATTGTAGGAATGAGAGGGAGGAGGGAAGTAGATAGAACTTAAGACAGTGATCTGCACAGTTTCAAAGGGGTGAGAGAAGCAAGAAGATTGTCTCATGTCCCAGTTCCTTATGCTGTAAATAGCAGGTGACTAAAAATACTCTTCACCAACTAATGACATAAATAGAGATGTGTGTACCTTACAGTAGCAGAGAATTTGATTTTACGCAAGTTAGCATTGCTTTTCTGTAGAAGTGATTTCTGCTGCAGGAGTGAAATGGATTGTTTGACAGCTCGTGCAAACTAATGATGACATGGGTTCATCTTAATGTTTTTAAGTGAATGGATCTCTTTGGTTTTTTTTAATTCTTTAGGTGATGTTGGCTTATACTGTTTTTTCTCTCAAACCTAGTGCATCATCCAAAGAACCCCCAACAACAATTAAAACATGAAGTTTTACAGTAGCTTTAAAAATAGAAAGGGGAGGAAGAAGTCATCTTGGCTTTAATTTGGGTACTCTTTTGGTCACCCTGCTTGAGCTTTTTGAAACAGTGTGCTTTTTAGCGCTTTGCAGAGCTTTTCAGGTATCACAATGCAGCATATGATTAGAATCTTAATGAGGTTTTATTCAGTAGTTAAACAAAAGGGGTTTTTTTTGCAAATGGGAATTATATATTGTCAACTTTCTAAGGCAGCTTTTGTTTGTTAAGGTGGATGTGGTGACCAGTGGAAGACAGCCTAGTAGTCATGACTCCAAACACAAGTTGAATGATTTCAGTTTTTTAATCACTCTTGGTCAAGCTATTTTATAGCCAGAAAGATTCAGATTGCTATTTCCATTAATATAGTTTGGAAACTTTTTAAAAGGATCACAGAATCTCTTTGGTTGGAAGAGACCTTTAAGATAATCAAGTCCAACATTCACTCAGGCATTGCCAGGTCACCACTAAACCATGTCCCTCAAATTATATAGGATAATCCAGTTCCAGTGAAGTCTTAACGTGTTATTGAAGTATTATATGCCTCACATGTCCCACTGAGTTCATACTGTGAAATACAAAATCAGCGTTTCCTTATATTAAGAGAAGACATCAAAGTCCTGTTCAGACCTTTGGGAAAATGAATGTGATAATTTCAATGTTTTCATGGCCCTGGAAGAATTCTGTGGCTGAGAATAGAAAGAATTTTGTACCTTTATCAAAGCCCTGGGGGCTGAATTAACTGACCGTTGCAGAGTATATATGGGTAGCGAGACTTGGGTTTCTGCTTCTTCACATCGAGGTTGCTGGTTTACCAATGAAGATCTGCTTGGCAGTTATCATGGGAGCATAGTCTGACAGAGTGCTTAGACAAAGTTTTTTAGTATGGATTTCATTCTCTCTGCTTAAATTGGAATTTTATTATGACACCCATTGCTGGTATTGGACACATTTCTGTGGCTGTTGAACAGAATTTTCATTATTTTTTAGAGGCATTCACTGCACAAAACAAAACTAGAACTAGGCCAGAAGGGAAATGTTGTGTTTCATCTTGACAGTAACATTATGAGAAACCTCACATAGAATTGCAGAGGTGAAATGGAAACCAAGGATATTTTGGGTTTTAGTTCTCACGTGGTGGTAGCTTAAATTGCAAAATACAAAAAACTACCAAAATTCTGTGGAGGATGAAGTCAAGAGGTAGAATCCTGTAAAGAATGTTAGCAGAGTTTCTTAGATTTAGTTTACTGAAGAGAATTAAATAAACCTTTCCCTTATTCAAGAAGTCTTTTAATCTACTTGATCTCTAATATCTTTCCTTTGGTAGTTTGGTTTTTTGAGGCTGCTGTTAGTTGAGGCTGGTGTGAGTAACAGCCCTTGGCCTTACGTTGAGGTGTTCCTCATATTTCCTTTTGTCACACTAAGAATGTTCCATAGTAGAGATGCTCATTGCAAAAAGGGAGAGCTGCGTAAAGACATAGTGTTGGATCATTTGCAGTATTGGGTGAGCTGCATGAGTGGCAGTCATACCTTTCCTTGTTCTCCTTGTTCTTTTGTTTCAGAATATCCACATAAATACGGACCACAAGGAGGTTGTGCAAATCACTCTGTATTTGAAAGAATGCAGAAGTACCAGATGACTGGTATAGAAGAACCAACAGCAAATGTATGACACAGGCTAATGGATTATGTTGATTAGAAATTATTTTAACTTAGTATTTCTTGTATGTTTTCTTTCACTTTATGTTGTCTTTCCTACTTTTGGTCAGTCCTCATTTCTTCAACATTGTGAGGTCCTTAAATTATTGCTAGAGATTTCTTAGTATCATCTTTCTAAATTCTAATTTCTAAATTCTTTTTCTCATTGCTTCTACACCTTGGCTGTTCTAGTTCATAGTCTTAATGAGTTCTGCATGATCACAAGAGTTTTCAACAATTGGAATTTTAGATAGATCTGGAGCTTGAGATGAGAAATATAGTGCAGTTGACGAGGAAGAGTTTCGAGATCCTCTGATCTCTAAGTATTATGTTGGCCCTTAAAGGGAGTTAAATTTTACATGGTCAATTTATGTTTCAATTTACATGATGCACTAGTAATATCTGCCTGCTGTCCATGGGAAACGAAGTGATAGGAGTGGGAGGGTCCTAGTAGCATGCTACACATTGTCTGCAGTAGGAGGTAAGTGATCTGTGGGAGGGACTTGTGTTCAGAGACCACATGGCTGAAAAAAATCTGTTTTACATTAAGAGCCTTTGTAATATTAAATTAAATGCACAGAAGGGTTTGACTGGAATACCTGTGAAAAGAGAGAGTGTATCCGGAGACCAGCTCAGGAGTCATAGAACTTTGTGGCTTAAATAAAAAGAACAAAAATCAGTTTAATAAACGTACTCCACCAATATAAAATTCAGTGCTGTTTTTAGATAAGCTAGTGCAGTGGTGTAGTTCTACCAATTTCATATGTTTACTTCCTTTATCTATGTAGAAGCAATTTGAGGAGCCTAAGAATGATGGTCCACAGCTTCTAAGAAAAAAGCGTGCCACGCAGGCAGAAAAAAATACATGTCAGCTCTATATTCAGACCGATCATCTGTTCTACAAGCATTATGGAACACGGGAAGCTGTGATTGCACAGGTATTTCCAGTCGCTTTGGTTTAAAGTTCCATGAGATCTGTTCTGTTTTGAATAGAATTGGAGATTGTTCTTGGTTTTGTTTTTGTTCTTTCAGATAATTTGCTAAAACTGTAATTATTCTGTTAACAGACTTCTAATGAGGTCTGAAGTTGCACTGCCATTTGTAAACAACCTATACTATTTATTTGTTACACTCTATATGCAATTTGACCTGAGTGATGTTTTTCAAAGCTCTGAAGTCACCTTAAATTAGATTTTCAATGAGCTAGGATTTCCATGTGCTCCTGAAAAGCTAAATGATCATCTTCTTCACATTGTGTTCTACCAGTAATGAAAGAAAAATTCTGTAACAGGTAAATTTTCTTCTGAAAAGAATAAATGGTTGCTCAACTACAGTTGTAACTACAATGCTATCTCATAGCAGTGGACCAGGTATCAACTAGTTATCTGAAGAGCTGATAGAATTAGTTCATAAAATAACAAACAGCAGAATACTCTTAGCTGTCATGGTGGTGGTGCAGGTCATGTAGTGATTTATTTGCATTACTTGTCATCAACATTTCATTAAGAAGTCCTTTTACGAGGTGATGTGGCAGAATATCTTTGTATAGAAGCACAGCTCTCACTGTTGTTGCTATTGAAGCTTAGTTGTGGCATAGTGTATAGATCTCTGAACTGTAGCTACTTTCATTTTTGACAGATCTCCAGCCATGTTAAGGCTATTGACACAATTTACCAGTCCACAGATTTCTCAGGAATCCGTAACATCAGCTTCATGGTGAAACGAATCAGAGTGAGTTGTACTGGAAGTACTTGGCTTCACTGCTACCTCTTGGAGGCTGTGTTTTTCAAGCATCCTGTTGCCATTCTCTCATAAACATTTATTGTTGCTAATTTTATAACACAGTTGTCTCTAGCAAATAGTCCCCTAACCTTGTTCTGTTTGGTTTAATGTTTATTGTCAAAGACTGCTGCTTCTGCTAGCCAGCTGAGCCAGTTTTTGTGGGAATCTGCTTCTGTGTCAGTGGTGGTGATTGTGCGGCAAACAGACCCCCTAGTGCTCTCCAAGAACTGTTATACTAAAATAGTCACTGACTGTCCAGTTTGAAAGTTCCTTCTAAAAGTGTTGATTGGAAAGGGTAAATACAAACTTCTAGCTGCTACAGAATGAAATTCTTTTGTTATTGTACAACTTGCTTTCCCAGATATTGAAGGAGTGGTAATTTGTTCAGGCCTATAAACCTTTAGCCACACCTTTGACTGTTGAATATAATAAGGTATTGGCAACAGAAAGCCTCTTAGCTCACATTTACAAGTCACTACAAATGGATGGTCTTAACAGTGTTTCAATTTACTTTTAGATTAACACAACTGTAGATGAGAAGGACTCTTCCAATCCCTTCAGATTTCCTAACATTGGTGTGGAAAAGTTTCTGGAGCTAAACTCAGAACAGAATCATGATGATTATTGCTTGGCCTATGTGTTTACAGACCGTGATTTTGATGATGGAGTCCTTGGTCTGGCTTGGGTTGGAGCCCCTTCAGGTAATTTTATCCAATGCTTCAGGGCTATGAGGTGAAATATTGTAGGGAGGTGCAAAGAAAAGTAGATGCTGTCATTTAAATTGATAGCAAATAGTTCAAGCTGTTAAAGAGCATCTCTTGTGATTTTACTGTGGGGGTTTTATACTTTGGGAAATAAAAATGAGATGTAGATTGAGGCTACTTGTACTAGATGTTGTACCCTGCTAGTCTTGTACTGCAGGGATGATGAAATCAGGACTTGGCCAAGCATTTAAAGCCCAGAATAGCACATTTTATTCTGAAACAGCTGACTTCTTGTGTGAATGTATTGCTCAGTGCAGAGAGCATTAGTGTGGAGAAATGTAACCTACTTGCAAAGTTTGGATAGTATTATTTATACAGAAGAGCTCTCAGCCCAGAAGCTTCCATTGAGGAGGCAACACTTTCTTCTAAGGTAATGTGGTACTTCTTTCCTTATATAACTGTTGTACCTCTGTCTGTGTGCAGGGAGCTCCGGTGGAATATGTGAAAAGAGCAAACTGTATTCTGATGGTAAGAAGAAGTCTTTGAACACTGGAATCATCACTGTTCAGAACTATGGCTCTCATGTTCCACCTAAGGTTTCTCACATTACTTTTGCTCATGAGGTTGGGCACAACTTTGGTTCCCCTGTGAGTATTTACTATCGATCCCTTCTCTCTCTCAACCACTTTGCAGTGGTTTGCAAATGTTTTTTTTACCTCTCATGAGTAAGAAATAAATGATTGTGATTCCATGGGTATACCTGCATGCACATCGTGTACACAGAAAACAAATGGCTGAATTTAAGCCCCTTTTATGAGTATTTGACAACACTGGGGCACTAGTAGATTCTGTGAAATATTTATTTCTCACAAAGGGACAGTTACTCTTCCCTAAACGTCCCTATTTTTATTGAAGACCAGGGTCACACTTCTCAATGTGTTTTATTTTATCCTAGAAAGGAGGATGAACATACAATTGGTTAAGATGACGCTTCATTCAACAAGCAGAGATAGTTGAACATTAAAAAAGTCCATTCTATTTATACTTTAAAGTTTGCTGAAGGAAACTGGAGAGGATTAAGATATCAGAACAATATTTTAGAACAAAATAAGCTCCTGGTCATTTAGGGACACAGTTGTTTGCAGCAAGCTGAAAGCACAAGACTTTCTGTTTTGCTGGAGATGGGAACACAATTACCTGCTTTGGGTTTTTGGTTTTATTTTTAAATTTAAGTATATAGGCTTTCTCCTCTTGGAAGTAAAATGAGATCAAAGATATGACAGGAATGATGAGTTTCTTCCAAAACAGATGTTACTTGTGAATGTTTTCCGGTGCCTTGAGAAAATCCATAATTGCACCACTCTGAGTGGAAAGAAGCCTTCCAAGTGTAACTGAAAATATGAGCTCATGGAACTGAAAAACCAGTCCCACCAAGTGAAGCAGCTTTTACATCAGCTTGGAAGATGTTTCTCCTGAGTGTACTCTAAATTGCATTTGATCCAGAGAAATACCTGAAACTACATGTTTGGTTCTACCCAACTGTAAAAAGTGACACAGATCTCACAGTTGTGTGGAAAATTCTCAAATGTACCCACTTTTTTTTGGAGACAAGTGTGCTTCTGGAAAGTTAGGTGCATCAGAACAGCATCAGAGTTCCTTTTACACTTACAGTGTGTTGTCAGGATGCTGGTATGCCAGCATGTACATCATTTAATTCCTGGTGCTGGCTTTTCACAGAATCACAGAAACATTTAGGTTTGAAAATACCTGTAAGATCAAGTCCAGCCTTTTAACCCCGCTCTTACCTTTGTCAGCCCTAAAACAACCCTAAAATGTTGTTGGAAAGGACCTCCAGGATCACGAAGTCCAGCCCCCATCCCAATATCTCCCTAACCCCTAGGACGACCATGGTCTCAAGTGCTCTGGCTACTTGTTTTTTAAACACCTCCAGAGATGGTTTTCATTGGATGGGTAGTGTTCTACCCATCCCTGGAAGTGTTTCAAGGGAGATGTTGGGATGGGGGCTGGACTTCATGATCCTGGAGGTCCTTCCTCAACCATAATGATTCTATGACTCCACCTCCCTGTGCAGCCTGTTCCAGTGCCTGACCTCTGTCTCAGGAAGAACAACTTCCTAAGATCCAATCTGAACCTCTTCTGAAGCAACTGGAGGCCATTTTCTCTTGTCCTATCATTAGTAATTTGGGAGAAGAAACCAACACCTGCCTCACTACAACCTCCTTTTAGGTAGTTTTAGAGAGCTATGAGGTCTCTCAGTCTCCTCTTCTAGACTAAATAACCCCAGCCCTCCTCACAGGGCCTGTTTCCCAGACCTCTCCCCAGCCTTGTTGCCCTTCTCTGGCCCTGCTCCAGCACCTCAATGTCTTTCTTACACTGTGGTACCCAAAACTGGACCCAGTACTCAGAGTGCGGTCTCATGAGTGCAGAGTACATATCTTGTGCTAAGTGATAGAAAGGGACTTTTGCTCTGTTGTGGAGATTATTTTTTTTTTGGTAGCAAAAAACCAAGCAGGAAGAATGGACTGCTGTTTAGCTAACTCTTCCTGCTTTCATTGCACAGAGTATTTAGGACATAACGCGTTTGGGGTATATGTTCCCAAAAGTGCGGATAAGATCACATTTAAGACATTGCCCAAACCACACCTTTGGGATTTGTATGTTTTTTATATACTCTAATTTTCTTAGAATACAAGAAGGTGTTTTGTTTTCACAAACCATTATTCTCAGTGTTAAGGTACCAAAACCAGGTTACTATTGCACATCTACAAAACAGCACCAGGAAGCTGTCTTCATAGAAGTAGTTTCAAATTGTTTGCTTTGCAGCATGATTCTGGCATGGAGTGCACTCCAGGAGAGTCCAAGAACTTGGGACAGAAAGAAAATGGCAATTACATCATGTATGCAAGAGCTACCTCTGGTGACAAGCTGAACAACAACAAGTTCTCTATCTGCAGCATTCGAAATATCAGCCAAGTTCTGGAGAAAAAGAGAAATAATTGTTTTGTTGGTATGTAATTACTCCTTCTGAAAGTGGAAGTAGCTACACTGTTAGTATTAGGCTTCATGAGAAAATTAGTTTATTAATTTGTATTTACTTTTGCATTTATATTTTTATTTGCTTTTTAAATTTATCTGTTATTATTTGTTTAAATTTACTGAAAGCTTCTGCAAATGAGGAATTGAATTTGAGATCTGGAATACTGTCAGGTTCTGGGCTCCCCAGTACAGGAGAGAAATGTACATAGGGGACTGAGTCCAGCAAAGGGCCACAAAGATGATTAAGAGATTGCAGCTCCTGACATACGAGGAGAGGCTGTGAGAGCTGAGCCACACCATCAGCTTTTGCTTAAGGTCCTCAGTCTTAAAGGAGGAGTGCTCGAAAGGATCCTGCTTTGCTGAGGGCTCAGCCCCAAAGCTTCTCTTTTCACTGTTGATTTCCTTTCTGTACAAGAGACTTCCACTGATATCAGCAGACACCTTTTACTGAGACGCTTAATTCTGTGAATTGCAGGAATGGCCAAACTGGGTGTCAGGGCAAGCAAATAAAGCAGGTTGGCTTGAGCCCTAGTCTGAAGGCCATCTTGACCAGGCGTTTTCAGTCCCTGTTGCAAGTCAGTGTTAACATTTATCCATCCATTTGCATATTCCTGTTACTGCTTTGTCCACAAATATACTGGTGTTTTCCAGAGTCTGGGCAGCCCATCTGCGGTAACGGCCTGGTTGAAAATGGAGAGCAGTGTGACTGTGGATACAGTGACCAGTGTAAAGATGAATGCTGTTATGATGCAAACCAACCAGAAGATAAAAAGTGCAAGTTAAGACCTGGCAAAAAATGCAGGTACTGGCACGGCTGTTACAGTCCCTGTTATAGCCCTGTTCGCAGCTGTGGGTTTCTTGGTAGCTATAACTGGGAACTCAGCTTCTAAATCTGTTTACTGGCATTATTCTGCAATCGTTTAGTTTCCTGCCCTAGTGCTGTTTGTACAGTGTGGTCTAACTGGGAGACGACTGAAGGATATAGTTTACTGGGGGTTTTTAAATAGTTGTTTTACAACCTAAATGATGCTCGAAAGTCACCTTGTGTGTTGGCAGTGCTGTGTACTCTGATTGCTGCGGGAAAGGGGGGTGGGAATTGGATAATGTAATGAGGAATAAACCTCCTTTGCTCTTAACCGGAGACTTGAGCAGCTGATATACAAACCAGCATTAATTTGAGCAGCTGTCAAATCTACAAAGAGTATTCATTCACTATAGGTCTGACACTGGACATTCACAAATCAGCCCTTCTGCTGTTGGTCTGGTCCTCTTTCTAGGGGAGTGGTCAGTTTCACAGTCAGCAATATCAACATCTATCTGCTGTGTGTCTTAACACCTAGACACTTACTGTGCTATAAGTCCAGTCGGTGCTTGTAAGAAACAGTTGAGTATGACTAGTACCATTGATTCATACATGAGATATTACAGATGAGACATGGCCATGGATAGATTTGCAGAAAGCACTACCCCCAAACCAGACATTAATTTGCTGAAAGCACTGTCTACCTAAACCAGGCAAATACCTGCAAAATAGATACAGACTCACAGCGAATCCACTGAGGCACATTGTCTTACCATCACAGAGCCAAAGCTGAGGGCTGGAGGGGAGGAGATGATGAAAACCCATTAAAATGCTCTTTACAACCTTTTGGTAGTTTTCTCTCATCTCTCTCCGCTCACTCTACTCATGCCATCTCAACTCCTGCTCCTTCCTCCTACTTCACTCCCCAAAAGACTGAGATTTTATATTGTGTTAGGTGTTAACTGTGTGTGTGAGGGGGCTGTAGACAGAAAGTTTGTTGGAGGTAGCAGTAAGCACAAAGATCTTGATGGGCAATTTACCTTTTGATTAGCTTATCAGGGTTCAGCCATCGTGTCCATCTCTCTTCTGGGAAGAGAGATTCAGATAATTCCAATCCATCCTTTTTTGTCAATACAGCCCCTCACCTGGGAGCCTTCCTCCCTTGGCCAGGGTTTGGCTTTAGACACAATTCAAAAAGGATGCTGATCTTTCTGTTGCTGATGATCTTCTGTGACTTCTTCCTGCTAGTTTGTGCTCCCTCCCAACAGTCATTTATAAGAGGAACTTTTAAAGGTTGTCAGACTTGCAGTGAAAGAAAACAGGTTCAATCTTTTAGTTCTGTGATTTGAGATGGGAAGTGTTCACTTAATCTGAGAACTTCTCTGGGTTTTTTTGGTTTGAGGTTTTGTTCCTCTCAGAGACAGACATGGATCAGGTATCTGGTTTGGTTCTTAGCCAGAGACTTAAGAGAAAATTGCTGTTATTTTTATGTCTCAATCAACTGTGGTTTCTAACAGTGTACACAATTTGCTTGTAGTGACTTTTCTGCCCTAAAAATCATCTTTGTCATCTGGGAGTAGAAAAGTAGCTTCTGCTTAAAATGTATTTGGCGTGGTAGAAGAACCATCTCTTCTGAATGCACAGTTGGGATAATTTTGCGCATTGGATTTTTTCCCTTGAAAATTCTTATTTCTGCCAAAATAAGGGATTTTTGTTGTCAAGGTGTATGATTGGTTTCTGGGGTTTTTAATATTGCACCCATGGTGAGAAACTGTTTCTGAATACACCAGATGCCACCCACCTCCTCCTTTTTTTACTAGCTTTCTTTTCCATCTGTTTTGTGTGGTTTTTTTCTAGCCCAAGTCAAGGACCCTGCTGCACTCCCCAGTGTAACTTCAAAGCAAAGACTGATAAGTGTCGAAATGAATCAGACTGTGCGAAAGAAGGAATGTGTGATGGTGCTAGTGCTCTCTGTCCAGAATCTAAGGCTAAGGAGAACTTTACAGAGTGCAACAGGAACACACAAGTTTGCATCAAAGGGGTATGTATGTTTGGTTTTGGTTTGGGTTTTTTCCAGTGCTGTGCAATAACATCAGTATTATGAGGTGCTGTATGTGGAACTGATAGGGATGTCAGTGGAGAATTCTGTGAATTTACTCTCTTTTTCAGTAACAATGGTTGATTTATTGGTTTCAGTCAAAATAACTGTGAGTGTACACCAAATATTAAAGAAACTAGTAAATAATGATCTAGGTTTGTCATCCTGGCTTGTATCAGCAGTACTGTGGCCAGCGGGACTAAGGAGCTGAGCACTGGTGAGGACTCCCCTCAAGTACTGGGGGCAGTTCTGGGCCCCTCACTTCAAGAAAGAGGTTGAGGGGCTGGAGCAGGTCCAGAGGAGCAACAAGGCTGGGGAAGGGACTGGAGGGAGAGTCTGATGAGAAGAGGCTGAGGGAGCTGGGGGTGTTTAACCTGGAGGAGACTCGGGGGGGGCCTTATAATTCTCTACAACTCCCTGAAGCGAGGTTGTAGTCAGGTAGGATTCAGGCTCTTCTCTCAGACCACCAGCACTAGGATGAGAGGGCAGAGCCTGAAGCTGCAACAGGGGTGGGTTAGGTTGGATGTTAGGAAGCCCTTCATCACTAAAAGGTTGATCAGACCCTGGACTGGACAGCCGACAGCCCAGGTCAGTGGTGAAGTTCTCATCCCTGGAAGTGTTGAAAGACAGCCTGGCTGTGGTGTTAGTGCCCTGGTGTGGCCACTGTGATGATGTCAGGTCATGGGCTAGGCTGGATGAGCTCAGAGAGCTTTTCCAACCTGAATCATTCTGTGAGTTACTTTCTTTTTGAGAAAGTTTCATTTAAATTTTTGGTGGAAACACACAAAAATGTTTTTTTCCTTTGGATTTGAAGGGCCCTCTCACATCAGAACTAAACACAGAATCTTCCCTGCCATTAATTTTTACTCCTTTTCTCTTAGAGAAAATACTTTGGGAGATGCAGTTTTGATTTCTTTTCTTAGAGGTGGATTTGAGTAATGGTGCTTCAGTGTGGATTGAAGTGCTGTGAGTGCTTTGCAGGGTACTCTGAGGCTCTCTAAGAAGATCCAATGTTAAAGAATAAAATAGAGTGAATCACCTTTACAAAAAGACATCCCTGAATACTGCAGTTGAATAACTATTGCTTTTTTTCTTAGAAACTTTGGAAGTAGTTTGAACTATTATTTTTATCAACAAACATCTGCATACCTTCAAATATTGCAAACTAGTTATTACCACAATAACTAATTAATTATTAATATTGTAAATTAATACATTTCCTAATATCGTCTGTAGAAATGGAATTGACTGTGTGATTTATTTTTTTTGTTGTTGTTGTTCAAAACAGCAATGTGCTGGCTCTATCTGTGAGAAGTTTGGCTTGGAGGAGTGTACGTGTGCTAGTTCAGATGGCAAGGATGATCGAGAACTCTGTCATGTCTGCTGCATGAGAAAAAGTAAGATTTGTCTGAATTGAAAGTGTGAATCCAGCACTAGGCATCTGGGGAGTCTTCTCCCAGTGTTTATCTTTAGGCCTTTTAAACTTGTGCTGCAGTTTTGATCACACTTCATTTCTGATGGATATTGCATTGTACTTTGTAGGAAATAAAACAATAGATTTTGGGGTTTTTACAGATTAATAGAAATGTGGACATTTTTCTGAAGACTTTTGAACAAGACCCAATGTAGAGTCCTTTGCTTGGGAAGGAATAATGGGAGGCATCAATGCAGGCTGGGTAGTGACCTGCTAGAGGGCACCCCTGGGGAGAGGGATCTTGGAGTTTTTGTGGATAACTAAAAATGGATCAGCACTGTGCCCTTGTGGTCAAGAAGGCCAGGAGGGTGTTGGGATGGATCAAGAGGAGTGCGGTTAGCGGATCAAAGGAAGTTAATTCTACGCCTTTATTCTGCTTTAGTGAGGCTGCACCTGGAATACTGTTTTTAGTTCTGGTTTCACCAATTCAAGAGGGATAGAGATTTAATTAGAGTTCAGTGCAGAGCTACAAGGATGATTGGAGGGCTGGAACAACTGCCTTATGAAGAGAGATTGAGGAAACTGGGACATTTTAGTTTGGAGCAGAGAAGGCTACAAGGGGATTTAGTTGCTGTGTATAAATCCATGAGGGTTGGGGGTCAAGAAGAAAGGAGTGCTCATTTCAGTTGTATCAGACGGGCCAAGGGATAATGGATGCAAGCTTGAACACAGGGAGTTTCACATCAATATGAGGAAAAACTTCTTCCCATTAAGGGTTAGTAACACTGGAATGGGTTGCCCCAGGAGGTTGTGGACTTCCCTTCTCTGGAGATGTTTCAAACCCATCTGGATGAGCTTTTGTGTAGTTGATTTAGGTTTTTAGGTGGTTATGCTTTTCAGTCATCTGTATCCTGCTTGAGCAGGAGGGTTGGACCCGATGGCTTTTGAAGGCCCCTTCCACCCCTAATAAACTGTAAGAGTGTGTGAACAGCTGAACACCAAGGCATTCTTGCTCTTGTGTTTTAATACAGTAACAGTTGGATTAATCTAATCTGTGTTACCTTTACAGTGGAGCCAGCTACCTGTGCAAGTACAGGCTCAAAACAGTGGGAGGGAAACTTCAGCCGTAAAACCATCACTTTGCAACCAGGATCTCCTTGTAATGACTTCAAAGGCTACTGTGATGTGTTTATGAGGTGTCGGCTGGTGGATGCTGATGGCCCACTCGCTAGGCTAAAGAAAGCCATTTTTAATCCAGAGCTGTATGAAAATATCGCCGAATGGATTGTGGTAAGAATTACTTTCTCTTACCAGACTGAAATAGAATTTTTCAGCTGATCAGTATCAGTGTTGCTGTGTGTACCCAGAGCTTCATCAACCTTCAAAGGACAACCAGTCCTGAGGCACCTTTTTTTTTACAAGTTCCTTGAGTGCACCAAGGAGGTTTGGCAGGTTGAAGGGAATGGAAGCAAGTATTCTGTGTGAATACCTCTGTTCACCATTTTGGTGGTAACATTCTCATTTTCAGTTTACAGGGTTTTCCATTTTTACTCTTCATATTGGGATGATTTGATTTCTTTTAAAGAATGGAATACATTGATCTCCAGCATTTCTTGTGCTCATGGCACTTGATGACATTCTGTAACAGTAGAGCACTGTAGTGAAACACTGTTATAGCACTGCGCAGTCCAGGTTGCGTAAGCTGATGACACTTTTAGGCTTATACAAGTGAGCTGTAATGTGTCTTCTGTGAAACACTCTGCTCATAATAAAACTAATCTAAAGTGTTTGATGGTCTTTTGTGTAAGAACTATGGGGATGTTTTCCTTGAAAATGCTGTGGTCTCTGAAGTGATGGGTCAGAGCCTCTTTGTGATGACCTTTAAAGGGCAAAGGAAAGCCACGTTTAGTGACCATGTGTGTTGTGCATGTGTGCCAGCTCCTCCCAAAAAATTCTTTTATGTTTCTAGGCTTATTGGTGGGCAGTGCTGCTAATGGGAATCGCCTTGATCATGTTAATGGCTGGTTTCATCAAGATCTGCAGTGTTCATACTCCAAGCAGTAATCCAAAGTTGCCTCCTCATAAACCACTTCCAGGTGAGTACAGCAAGGGAATGAAATTGGGAATTGGNATGAAATACAAAGAGAAATGTTTCATCCCCGTCTGCTTGGTTCTAAGGGGAAATTTCAGGTGACCAGCCTATAGATCATAGTCTGCTGCTATGACAATACAAAGTGCATTCTTGCCAGTAAAACAATTCATAAAGACGTGACTCTTGTCTGATTTTTTCCTATGGTAGAATATGCTGATCAAAAGAAAACTTTGACAACTCTATGTCAGAGCTCCTTTATTTCCTATTCCATGCCTACCTTTTGTATGAACTGCCCTGTGTAAGGAGCTGCTGCTGAGATAATAAAACATATTCTGTAAAGACTCCAGCTAATCATTTGTTTAAAACCTTGCAGGATTAATTCAAGCCTTTCAGAAAAAGAATTGTATTTAATTTGCATGCTCACGGCAACTTTTCTGGGAATCATTCCTGGGTTTCTTTAATTCATTTTAATAACGTGACCTTTCTTTGAAATAGGCACTTTAAAAAGGAGGCGACCACCCCAAACCACTCAGCCACCACAGCGGCAAAGGCCCCGCGAGAGTTATCAGATGGGACATATGAGACGCTGACCGCAGCTTTTTGCCTTGGTTCTTCCTAGTGCCTACAATGGGAAAAGTCACTCCAAAGAAAACCTGAAAAAGTCATTGTCCCTGGTTGAACTCTCAAAACTAGAAGAGGATAAAAAAACAACCCCACAAACATGATAGGCCCTCAAAAGGAAATGGTTAATTTTTTAAAATGAGCGCATCTTTCAGCTCAGAAAGAAGAAAAGTGTTTTTTCTTGCCTATTTTTAATTTAGCGGCACAACCCTAGAATATCACGATTCTTACCCCCTTCTGTGCTCTTCATTGCTGCGTTTTCTTCATTTGCAGGCAAATACGGCTGTAGTAAAACTTTTACTCAAGAATTGGGAAAAAAAATATTCTATTTTTCAACTGCCAGACAAGGCTAGGAAGCTAGAGACCACCTCAGCATCGGAGACATTTCCTTGTCAGTGTATATACGTTGTTATATGCAGACATGTATTTCTAACGTACGCCTGTACTTGTGTGCAATTGTAAACCAGAACATTGCAATATGGATGTTTCTTTGTATTATAAAACTTTTTTCCGCTATTAATGAAGAAATTACCGTTTAATTGACATACTCAGGATAACAGAGAATGAGGGTTTGTAATGGTCAAGGATTCTGTGATGCTTTACGCAGCAGTTTTGAATCAAATGAAACTTTTTTTGATTGGTTTTATGGTGATCAGAGTTGTTTCAAGCACTCATTTCTTCTTTAGCAAGCAGCTGCTAAGACGTAGCGTTACAAAGTTGAAAGGTCTTTTAGAGCTAGAACCGGTGTTCTGCAGGTATTGCGAATGCCAGAATGTTTCAAAGTTGTTTTTATATAAAGAGAGTGTCTAATTTCTGATAGCTCAGCATAAACAATTTGTCTGATTATTCAGTTCAATAATGAATAGTTAGATGAAGTTCTGCCTGTTGTTCACCTTGTTTTAAGAATTGCAGCCGGTTTGTTTGGGCTGTTGGGATGTTCTGACATTAAGCTCATGCTCTGAGGGATGTGGAAAGAAAGAAAGCTGCAGGGTTTTTTAATTTTCCTGTTTTTTAATTTATCGGGTATTCGATAACTTTTTCAGCACAATACAGTTGATTGATAACCACTAAAGTAGAGTGATTTGCCCAGCTACTGTGGCAGTTAAAATTCTAGTTAGGGCTAGAAGTTTCCCCCCTGTTTTTGTACCAGTAGTGAAGTTCATCAGCACAATGTCCCATTCCAAAGTTTTTCTTGCAAATGTAAATAATTGGCCGTTTTGAAAGAGGAAACAAATGATGATGTCTTAAGGTGCTGAACTGCTATGCAGGAGATGAAAGGGGGCATTACAAAAACTGTTTGAAGCTTGTGATATATTTATTGCTTGATTTCTAAAAGCACCGAGCTTATTAGGGATGCAGATGGCTAGAATTTTCCTGGCTTTGCTTAGGAGAAAATTGACTTAAGGATTGGACAGGCTTCCTTTGTTTCTTTCTGTTTTTGCTTTGTGTTTGAAGAGTATAAGGTTTACACAATCATTCTCATAATGTGACGCAAGCCAGCAAGGCCAAAAATGTTACAGAATATAATGGGATCTCTTCCTTGTAAACTTGTACAGTACGTGGTAACTTTTTCAAAAGACAACTTTTTGTACATGGTTTAGAGACAAATTTTGTACATGAAACCCCGAGCCCAATAGACTCTATAAATACTTCTCAATGATCTTAACTAGTTTAGAAGTGTACGTAGTTGCTTTTAAGTCCTTTTCAAGACATTTAAGACTGTGCAGAGGTTGGAAGTGGGTTTGCATTTCTAAAATGGTGACTTCTTTTCTTCAGCCAGAGTCCTTAGTAACTTCTCGAGTGTGGTAGACTTTGGAACATGTAAATCTTTTGCCTGTAACGTTATCCTGTGGTAGGGTTTCTTTGGGCAGGTGACCACTGCCCCGTTTTATTTCTAAGTCTAAGTTAAATGTTTTTGAAAACAGCAACATGCACTGAACTCTCCACTGCAAGTCAAGATGTGGTAAAACTGAAAGTTGAAGATGATGAAATGGGATACTACTGTTGATTTTCATGTCCACTGTGTTTTATACAGTATCTTATCTTTTTTTTTGTTCACTTTGAAAATTTTTACTAAAAATGCAAAAAATGAAAGTATTGTGCAAAGATATGTAAGGTTTTTTGAAACTTGAAATGCATTAATAAATAGACTTGATGACATCGCCTTCTCAAAAACCATTTCCTTTCTGAACCCTGAAAGTAAAACAACCGCAAAAAAAAGAGGAATCCACAGATTCTGCTTAGTTTTGAGATGTCACTGGCATGGGAAAAAAGTAATGGCACCATTCTTACACGGTCAACGTGCAGCTTGCAATACTGAAATCATACAAGAACCTGCTTTTGTGCAGCCTTTCTAAGGAAGAGCCCTTGAACTACCTCTAAATTTCTTGTGTGATGGCAGGAGTAAAGCTTTCTTTATCTGTTCTTCCTACTTGTTGATGGGGTATTCATGCTCGGCACAGTAGCAACTGAGGTATCCCTCCTGGAATACAAGTATTTTGGAGGAGGAATATTGGACCTAACTTGCAGTTAACTTGCAGACTTTAGTGAGGCACAAATGTGCTTTTTGGGAGGTGTTTTGGAACTGCCGAGCTGAATCTGTGTTTTCATGTGGTGTTGAGTTGGTCTAAGTGTTACCACTTTGAAAAGGCAAATCCTGCCAGCTAGGGTTTCATTCTTAGGGCTCTTTGTTGAGAATGGCCTGCTTAGACATCTGCTTCCCTAACTGAGCAGCAGACGCTTTGATGTAATCAAAGCATATTCACAGTTCCTTCCTCACCGTTTTTTTGGGTTTTATTTTGGTTTTGTTTTTGTTTTTTTAATAGAAGCACTTCCCCTCAGAGCTAAATAACACTGTTGGGGCACAAGGTATTAAAAAACTCTGTTGGGGCAGATCCCTACTGGAAATGTGCATTACAGGAGGCTGAAAGATTTGGTAGTGGTTTAATTTGCTTACATTTCATAGAAACATTAGGGATCGGAAGGGACCTCGAAAGATCATCTAGTCTAATCCCCCTGCCACAGCAGGCTCACCTAGACAAGTCTCCCTAGGAACATATACCAGAGGGGAAGGAATAATATCTAAGCATCTCAAATACAAATTTTAGATCTATTTTATGTTTTTTTGAGGGGGTGAAGGGAAGAGTACATAAATAGCTGTAATAATTCTAGTATTTCACCTAATGCTCCCTAATTGTGGCTGTTTATTCACCTTGTATTTCTGAATGTTTTAATCGTTCAGTGTGTGGATTCACTTCTGCAGAAGTCGGAATGGCATGCGTGACATCAAACTCCTCTGAAGCTCCCAAATGAGACAGATGACCATATAGTCCAGAGGTGATTGATACAGTTTACCTTTTAATTAAATGTTCCAAATTTTTTTTTCCAGGAAAAAGACAATAAAGCAAGGAATCTGATTTTTAACTTGTGGATAATGGATGTTGGTTATCGCAGTGAGGTCACAGTTACCTTGTTCTAAGCAGTGCTCGTACAGATCTGAGAAGGCTTCTGAGGTTTTGATTCAGGTGTCTGGAGTACGACAGGAGTCATTCCAGCGAGTGCAAAGCAAGGTACATGGGTATGGCTTCAGCAACATATTCAGGCATCTGAATTATGCTACAACCTGGGCTTCATTTTTTTTTTCATAAGAAATGGGTGTCACGAGTATCAAAACACAGGATTTATTTGGGTGTGGTTGTAAAAATGCCATTGGAGTAAGTATCTTCTGCCAGATACTCTGCAAGATTTCCAGTGCTGGATGTTGTTTTAATTTCCTTATTTGAGTTTTAAAAGGTTTTCAAATCACAGTCATAAAATGATGGGGGTTGGAAGGGACTTCCATAGAGTCCAACACCCCTGACGAAAGCAGGACAGTGCTTCTGAAATAAATCTCACCTTAATGCTGATAACAGCTCTCTATTTTGATTCCAAATTCTGTGGTGTGTTGGTATGTAGAACATGCTTTACTCCTGCTCTTAGGATGATCCTGCACGTTTTTTACCATTTAGAGACCATTAAACCAAATTGCACTCAGAATATGAGGGTCATAGAAACATAATTTTAATGAATCTTGTGCTTAGCTTTAGGATGACAGATGACCAATCCCCTCTGACTGATTACTATTGCAGCCTTCACTAACCACAACATAAAAATAATCTAACATGTTAATGGTTTTTCTTCCGTACTTTGTATTCTGACACAGGAAACAAGGGAAGTATTTGTGATTCACTTTATAAAGGTGGGTTTTATGCCCTGCACACATCAGAGATTTTTACCATTTAAATGTTTTCCAGTGGTGCTGAAACCCAGTCTCCACTGTTTTAAGCTCTAAAATAAACACAGGCCTTACCTGAACAGGTAAATAAGGTTTTAATACCAAAGCTGAAGTGAACTTAGTTGTGCTAGAATTGAGTGTGTTGTACTAAGCATCATCAAAAGGATTGAATTACTAGTAATTGCAATCAGTGCTCCTAATTAAAATGGTTAAACAATAAAGCATTTCCCAGCTTAGATTTTTTTAATGTCAGAAAATAAAAAGTTCAAACTCTGTTGACACTGTTCTGTACTTGGGGACTGTTTTCCTGTGTGAATTAACTTCCTCCTTGTTGGCAAAGTTAGCAAAGTTTTAACTAAGTGATAGTAGTCACTGTTAATGGCTCAGAGTATTTAGTAGGAAATGAAGCTCCTTTTTAACCCTTAAATCCAAGCAAATGGAATTTTTTGCTGGCTTATGGCAACGATTCTTTCAAGTAAGGATGTTTGTACTTCTAATAAGTAGGTGTTTCTTTAAGCTGTTTAACACTGACAGTTATCAGTGATGCCAGTGCTCATTGATGACTCTCAGAGTAGGCTCAGAGATGAACAAAGCCCCCGATTTGGTTTACTGCTGCTTCACAAAATCTACCTGTTTTTGAAAAGTCTTTCCCACACCACTCCTGTAACTACCAGGCTATTGCAATGTCGTGTCATGGCTTGCGTTTGAAACACTTTACCAGGTGTGTAGTATTTTTGAAAGTGTTTTGAGTAGTTGTTACATGGTGTTCACACTCATTTTTTATCCTGTCTCTGAAAGCGATCTTCACACCTCACAAAAGTCTTCTCTTGGGCTGGATGAAGGTAAATGTTGTCGAGGCTTTGAGAGCAAAATGTCATTCTAGAAAGAAAAGGCAGCATGTAAGTGTGATGGTGCTCACTACAGATATTCTCTAACATCAACCATGGGTGCTACTAAAGGGTTTTATGCAGTTTCAACTCCTGTAGGCTGGAATCTGTATTTCATTGCTCGTAGTAGTTGTTAATGAGCTTGTTTTTATGTCTAAGTGTTTGTCCAATAATATAACAAAGAAAAATATGTTGTATGTGAAGTGTCACAGACTTCGACAGTTAAAGGTTCACACCTTTTTCAGATGTTCAAGAAAGTACAAGGCAAGTCAAAGCAGATCTTGTGTTTACTACTGAAATTTTTCATACTGATTTTCTAAAATTGCTAATTCTTCGATCCTTCATGTTTGTTCTTTCCAAGACCAAAGTCTACACATTTTGCTTTAAAGAAAACACTTTTCCTTGAGTGTCCTTTGTTCCTCCCTTCAGAATCGCCTGACAACCTTCCATTCCTCCCTTGAGAGTTAATCCAGTGTTTCAGCAGTGCAGTGGCTGTGCCCAGACTGCCCAGAACAAAATCCAGCACATAAACAGCAACCTGTAAATTCTGGAATCAATCTTCCACTTCTGTTTGCAGCAAAAAACCCTAAAAGGTATTACCAGCATGGGATTTACTGGGGTTTTAGTATTCTGATGATTGAGTAAATCAGTAGTAATTGGCTGGCGCTAGAGTACTGGCTGACACAGCTGTGTTGTCCAGGAGTGTTCTGGTTAGAAGAACTTGGCGTATCTGACATAATCCTTTCACAGCCTTCATGCTTTTTGTGTCAAGATCCAAAAGGATCTGTATTTAAACAGAGCTCTCAAAGAATTAGTAGAGCAAAACATCTATAAAGTACATTTCCAAGGAACAAACTCCAGGAAAATACTATACCCTCTGTCCCCAACAGACAGAAGATGTCTCCTCAAATTGTCTGAGTTGTCCTTTGTGTCAGTAGCAAGGAGAAGCAGCTCTTTGCATCTCTGCAAATGCTGGTAAGGAAGATTAGCAACCAGAATCCACCGTTGAAGACTGAGACACAGTTAGAAGGTAAGAAAAGCTTTTCTTATTAACTCTACTGCTCATTTAAAATTTCTGAATGAATTCATTTGGTGGGAATCTATGCAAGTTTTGTTACTCTATCTGCTGGCTGAAATTTCTATGGAAGCAGTTTCCCAAAGCTTTGTATGCAGAGAGCAAGGCTGCTCCAGCTTGGTCATCCAGCTTTGAGGCAATCAGCAGGGGAAAGAGGGGGAAAAAGAACACCCTCTCCTCCAAAAATATCCAAACAAACAAAAAACCAGCCAAATTCAGACTTTGGTTTCACAGAATCACAAGGTTAGGGGTTGGAAGTGACCTCAAAAGTTCATCTAATCCAACTCCCCTGCCAGAGCAGGATCCCTCAGGGCAGGTCTCCGGAGCAGGAGACTCCACAACCTCTGGGCAGAGTCTGTTCCCTTACTCTGTCACCCTCATAGTGGCATTTGCATTAGAAAGACTTTTTCCCTCAGGAAACCTCTGTCAGAAGGCACTTCAGAGTTCAGCTAAAAACCCCCACATGCCTGAATTCTTCCTATTGAACAAAGCGTGAGCAAAGTGCAAGAATGAGGGACAAATCCCATGGAAAACATGGCATGTGGAAACACAGAGTGTCCTTTTGTTTCCCAGTAACGCTCCGTTAGCCTACTGCAGCAATTTCACAATGTCTGCAGTTGAAACTGCCTCCTGAGTTTGTCACTCCAGGAATCCCTTACACAGCTCGCACAGTGTACCGATTCATTATCAGCTACCAGGCACCACCGCGCTGGCTCTTAAATGAATGGGGCAAAAAGAAGGGGATTTTATTAAGAACCCTGTAACTTCAGGGAGTAATCAGATGACACTGTAGCACTGTGTTTGGCATATTTTTTAGTGAGTAGGAAATGGAAATTTTCGTAACCTTAATGACTCTGCACACAGGGCCTATCTTATGTGCGTGGCCTGTTTATCTTATGTAGTGATTTGCTTTCAAATGTCACATATTCCTTATGGAGAGAGAGAATCCCAATCTAAAAGTAATTGAGAAAGAATCTTAGTGTCTTTTGTTGTGTAGAAAAATTGCAGATGTTGTTAAACTTCTTCCTGGGATCTGTGTGTTAACTCCTACCTGTATCCTCCCTCTCCAAGGATCAACAAACACATCGCCCAAGTTTATTGTGACTTAACCTCAGCTTAGTGGCAGTGCTGACCCGGAGCATCTCCCACTAGTCATTTCTCACCTGAGAACAAAGAAATTCTTCAAGTCAAGAGGACTTCTAAGTCTTCAAAGTCATGCAGTGTGACCTCAAGGGGGGCAGGTAGAAGACACAAGTTGTACAGGGATGAACTCACCTTTGGTGTGATCAGTGGGGCTCAGGTGCTTGTGCCAAACATGTTTGGGGTTAAGAGAGGAAAAAGGGGTTTTCTCACACTTACTTTTGCTGTGTTTCCCCTGCTTTCACTCTTATTGCCTTTACTATCAGTCCTGGCCGACGGGCGCCTTTTGTCCATGGTATTATGGTCTGAACTGTATCCCAGATGTTTTCCCACACTGCGGTTCCTTCCCATTTGAACTTGATCATTATCAGGTCACCAATATCAGTGTCCAAGGTGATGAGAAAAGAGTAGGTTTTATTCCCATGAATGCTTTCAACTCTGCAGAAACAGAAACAGAATCATACTGTGCTAATAATTATGGATTAAGGTAAATTAAAAACAAAACAAAACTGTTTCCTTCTCCAGTGGGGACCATTGCAGTCTCTGGGATGCACTTCCTTCAAGTGCTTAACATGCTGAAATGAGACAACATGCAGAAAAAGCAGCAGAAATGGGAGAAGTGATTTACTTAAGTGTCATGTCTAGAGAATTTTTCATGCAAACACTGTATGACTATAGAATTGCAGAATGGCCAGGGTTTCAAGGGACCTTAAAGATCATCTAGGCCCAATCCCCCTGCACAGGCAGGGACACCTTCACTAGATCAAGTTACTCAAGGCCCCGTCAGACCTGGCCTTGAACACTTCCAAGCATGGGGCAGCCACCTGTTCTAGCATCTCAGCACCCTCACAGGAAAGAATTGTTTCCTCATGTA
Organism: Upupa epops; assembly: GCA_013397515.1. NCBI lineage: Eukaryota > Metazoa > Chordata > Aves > Bucerotiformes > Upupidae > Upupa > Upupa epops. The sequence continues at coordinate 233,341 of VZRI01003753.1, read as the reverse complement.
CAACATCAGTCTGCCCTCTTCAAGGCTGTAACCCTTTCTCCTTGTCCTCTTGCTACGATCCTGTGTCAAAAGCTCTACCCCAGCATTCTTGTAATCCCCTTCAGAGACTGGCAAGCTGCTCTAAGGTCGCTTGTGAGCCTCCTCTTCTGCAGGCTGAACAACCCCAGCTTGCTCAGCCTGTCCTCACAGGGGAAGTGCTCCAGCCCTCTGATTATTTCAGTTGCTTTCCTCTGGACCCATTCCAAGAGCTCTGTGTCCTCAATATGCTGGGGACTCCAGAATTGGACACAGGACTTCAGGTGTGGTGTCGCAAGTGCAGAGTAGAGGGGGAGAATCGCCTCCCTTGATCGACTATCACTGCTTTTTTTGATGCAGCCCAGGATACGGTCGGCTTTCTGGGCTGCCAGTGCACATCATCCGTGTGGTAAAAGATAGTGAGGTTTAGAAAGAAGATGACAATTTCTGGTTCATCTTCGCTTGGAAATGGTGCTAAACCATTTCACTCATCAAGTGATTATGTCCATGACATGGCATTACAGATCAACACCTTATTTCTCACTTGTACCATGACATAGGACACCAGTACTCACAGTGGGATGGGCAGGTTTTTAGCATCTTCCTTAGTGCCTGCCAGTGAGATGCTGAAACTTGGATCTATCTGTCTGCCTTGGATCTCATTGATGAGGTGGACCTTGAACTGATAATGGTAGACTGTAGAAACAAAGCATTAGTAAAGTGATTAAAGTAATGGTCAAAGAAGCAATAGATTTCTCAGGCAAAAGGCTCTTGGAGCAGACATGATTTATATTTCATTGCATTTCTTGAACAATTTTGTTGCCAATGACATCTGTTTTTTCCTGATTGTTACCTGGCAACCCATAGGGTTTGTGGTCCGCTTGCTCACTTTAAAAAGATGGAGAAAAAAGGTCACTGGAAGAGAGTTCCCTTTACAGGAGAAAACATTCCTCTATGGGAAATCTTTCTGATTTTCTGAGGTTTGATTGTGAAAATTTGTGGCAAGCTGTCCCACTGATCACCAGACAAACCTTATGACTGGGCATGTGTGGGGATGTGTGATACGCATGTGGAAGACCTCATGCGGTAGAGTTGGGCTTTTTCTCTGATCTTGTAGAAAACTGACCCACAAAGCAGAAAACTCCTAAATCTTCCTTTGCTGCATAATAGTCTGTTTGTTCTTGACATGCAAATATTCACAGTGTGATCTCATTCAGGCACATTAACGTATGAAAGATGTCACTAGTGTGTTGGGATTTAGGGGTTTTCCAGAAGAGCAGTGTATTTATCAGAATATTCTGATAAATGAAGGAAGAATTCAGTGTTCTGATAAGAACACTTTGACATTTTAGTACATTAGTTAAAAAACACTCTCCAACATACAGTTGGGCCATATTCGCGCAGCTGGATGGAAGAGTCCAAAACTCCTCTCTTTAGTCGTTCTACCAGCCTCCCTCATCATAAAACCCTAAATGACTTCTATTAACAAAGACCACAGTCTTTGGAAAATGAGAGTGTCATGCTTATCCTTGCAATCTGGTCAAGCTACACCTGCTCATAGGTTTTGGAGTAGAAAGATGCTCTTTCTTCGTTTCCTCTCCAACACTGCTTTGGGCTTCACTACATCTGAGAATGACTCCACTGTACTGCTGGAGGAGTCCTGCATGAGCTCAGATTGTCATTGGTTGGTTTTGGTGCCCCTCAGCATGTTGAGAGCACAAGGGCTTTCTTGTAACATCCTGTTGTTTTGCAGTTATTGTCTTTAGAGAATGACACATTTTGAGAAGGTGCTGCTTGGAAAACAAACCGGCTGATTCTTTGCTGCAAACCCGGTAAGGATGAGGCAGGCAGAGGCTTATTTACAGGTCACTTTTACTCCTTTCCTGTCTTCCTCCTAGTGAAAAACTGATTATTCTAGTGTGTGTTCTGATGCAGCTGGGGCTTTGGTTGTGGTTGTGATGCTCACTGAGGAAAAAGGTGAGCATATTAGTAAGAAACCTCTGACTTGGAATCCCACCGCAGCTCTACTGTAAAGGTCAGCTTCACTGTCATAACTGCTTTTTGTTTGAACTGGATCAGTGAATGTTCTGGGATTGTGAAACATAACGCTAAGGTTTTCAGATTTCTTCTGTTTGGGCTTCTCACATGATCCTCAAATATTTTTCTACAACTGTTACAAAGATGACTTTGTACTCGCCCTTCTACAGTTGCCGCTTTGTTTGGGAGCTTTAGTGAAAGGAAGCCATTGTCTGGGGCACTGATAGCGTGTGCTCCAAGGATTTTGTTTTGAAGCAAAACCAGTTTCAAACATAGAAATGCAACATGGTTCAAATGAACATCAAAGCCAGTGAGACACAGATGCTTTACCACAAACTGAAACTACCTCCCTGCCCAGAGAAGAGCGCAAGGCTGGTACTGCATGTGCCTCGGTGTGGTGGTGCTATATGCTGCCTCCTTAGAGCTATTTGCTTTGCTGATTCTGGTGGTGACCTGACTGTGCTGCAGCAAAATGGCACCAGGATCGAGACACGGCCTCTAGAATTTTAAAATCTACTTCAAGTAGTTTCCTTGATATATTTAAACAGGCTAAGCTGCTCTGAGTGCCAGGCAAGGCTGAGCAGACCCCTCTGGGTTCTTCACTGTGTTAGTCAAGCACCACCACTATGGCTTTTGGCAGCTGAGTGCCAGGCTCTGTGGCGAAGGAAGATGTGTAGTGCAAGCACAAGTCTCAGACATTTCGTCTTAGTCATTTCAAGGACTGGAAAGTTCTTGAGTGCCTGTGCGAGGGACATTGCAGACATTCCAACGTGCTTCTTCAGTCCTGCTGTCTGAGTCCCTCTTCCTGGCTGTGCCCAGTGGAAGAGCTCAGCCCCAGCTGGGAGTGAGGTGGTGAGGGACCACCTCGGCCATGAGCTGTGCTGGGACCCCTCTCACTGCTTCAGGGCTGAGGAGCTAGGCTGGTGACACAGGAGTTTCTTGGAAGAAGTGTCACTGCTGTTCATCCTACACAGTCCTGCTCATTCTCTCTTTAAAATGCACGGAAGCCTTCCCAGCCAGCACTGGCAGCCATTTGGTGATGGAGGCTGCTGGGCACCATTTCACGCTGCTAATTCTTGCAGGAAACCGCTTAGCCCTTCCCTGTGGGCTCACAAAGCTGTTCCTTTGTGCCCTCGATAAAATAATGTAATGGGGGTAAAGCTGGAATAGCAGCCACTGTATTTAGTGCTGCAGCTCTGCCCTCTGAATGCTGACGAGTAATGACATGTGAGCATTGTAGATTAATAACGAAGAGTATTTGGGAAAACTTGGAAGAGGAAGTTTTACAGGCCTCCCAGAGCAATTATGCTGCTTTTCTGGTGTGGCTTGATGCATGCACGTATCATAGCCAACTGCAGGCCAGGGATGGAAAAGCCCTGCAAGTCAGGACTGAGCATTTCTGAGGCCTCAGATATGCAATCAGCCTGTGGCAAACACTCTCCCAGTACTCTCAGCGTGGTTTAGGTTGAAAGGCATTTTCAGGGTCATCTAGTTCCAACCCTCTGCAATGGGCAGAGATATCTCTCACCAGACCAGATTGACCAGAGCCTTATCCAACCTGGCCTTGGACGCTTCAGGATACTGATGAAGGGGCATCAAGATGGGCTAGGACTCTCAGTTCTCTCAGCAAATTCATTATTCCTAGGGGGTTTACAAGCTTTAACAAATGAGTATCAGGATGACAAAGCTTAGGCTCATTCTCACACTTTGACACCAATCTGAAGACCAACAAGTGTTCCCACAAACCTTTGAAAGGCATTTGTGCTCTTGTTCTCAGGAAAAGTCGTCTGCTTGTTGGGGTCCTTTCCTCCCTGACGTTGTAGCCCAGTGTGTTGCACCGGTTCTTTCTGCAGTTGAGGCACATTCCTTTGTTGAAAGTGTTGATGTCGTTGCACCCGTACGCTGTGCTTTGCTTATCATTGTGGAGCAGAGAGTCAATGAACAAATGGACTGACCTCTCATGGGCACACTTCACAGCTTGGGTGATGCCTGAAAAATCGCAAACAACAGCATTTTGTAAACCCTTGTTCTTCTTTACCATTTCAGCTGCAGAGGAGGGGGGTGACAAACATAAATGTGTTATAGTTCTCGCTCTCTACCTACTTCACTGCTATAGCATCATAATTTTGCCTCAGAAATCACACATCGTAACAACTTTACTTTTAGGATAGTCAAGAAATAGTTTGGCTGAACCCATGTGATGATAAAATGGAATAATTTGCTGCTTAGGCTTCTCTAGCCTGATTAAGAGTGTAAATGGAAATCCTGATTTCATTGTCATAGCCACCTGGGTCGATAGGAAATGTGATATGAGGCTATGCACAGACTCTGTGATCAGGCCACATCAAAGACAGCAGCCTCAGCCTGTTGTCTTTTGGGAGTTTGCATGGAAATGTGTCTCTTTTTCCCTGCCTGAGTGACCAACTCTCAGGTTGAATTTGATTTTGCTTGCAGCTACTACTGGAGAAAAAGGACCAAAGAAGTTATTAAATACATGGTGATAAATCCATAGATCTGTTTTTAGGAGAAGCATCTCTTTTTGTTAAGTGCCATCAAATCACAACTGTGATTTTCTTCTGTGTAAGTGGGATGTGTAACAATGGACTGGTTTTACATCCTCACCGATAGGCAATCTTTCTGGTTGCTGCTTCACAATGAGGGTGGTGAGATGCTGGAACAGGTTGCTCAGGGAGGTTGTGGATGTCCCCTTTCTGGAAGTGTCCAAGGCCAGACTGGATGGGGCCTTAAGCAACCTGGTCTAGTGGGGGGTGTCCCTGTTCATGGCAGGGGGGTGGAACTAGATGATCTTTAGGTCCCTTCTAACCTGAACCATTCTATGAATTTATGCTTGGTTTCACATTTATCGAGCATTTCTTCCTGGAAAGGGTAATTTACCCTTGGCTCAGGCTGCAGTGGTGTTGTCTCTGTTGTCTGGAGGGTTGAAACGATCTGGTGCTGAGAGACTTGGTGTGGTGGTTACCTGGCAGTTCTGAGTCCAAGGCTGGACTTGATCTTAAAGGTCTCCTTCAACCAAAGAAAACCAGTGATTCTGTGAATTACCCACTAACAATTAAGGTCTACTTTTAGACAATGTGATGATAGTTGAGGAAGTATGTTAGGGCCACATTCCTCTTGACATTTTTCCCTGAACCATTCTGGCTGTAACTGTGCATCGGTACCTTTCTGTAGTATATTGCATCAGTTGCTCTATATGTTTGTGTTTAGGTACACTGGAAATAAGCTTCTATATGTAAAACCTACTGTGAAACACCTGCAGTCAGATCCTAGAGAGCATCATCTGCACAGCTGAGGGATGAGGAGTTGGGAAAAGGTGAACTGAGGTGGTGAGTAGTACAGCCCTGTGCTTTATTTGAATGAAATAATTACACACTAAATGAATCTGGCTTAATTAGGATAGGTTTTCTCATTTCCTCTACCACTAAACCAAAGATATTTTGGAATGATTCAGAACTCCTTCACAGTGGGATACTCCTGGCCTCATTTTGAGAAGAGACAGATTCCTTTTACTGGACTCAGTAAAACCAATTTGAACTTGGTACATGTAAAAAGTTCTTTTCTAGAAATTGGTTTCCTTGGCTGTGATGGGAGATGATCACAGAATTATTGGCGCATGCCCATAATTAAGCAGCCTGGATGCTCACATAGCAAGACCTGAGCCTATGCCCCTATAATATTTAGTTCAATAACATGTGTGTATTCAGTAATTCAGGCAGAGGGTGAAGGAGGAATTAATAGTTTCTTGGACTGATGGAGGAAAACGTGGAAGAGTGTTCAAAAATTTGTTTAGTTCATTCCTGAGCCCCAGGATAGACCCTGCAACAGAATCACAGAATTATTGATGGTGGGAAAGCCCCTTGAGCTCACCCAGCCCAGCCCAGGACCTAACATCACCACATCAGCCACACCAGGGCACTAAGGACCACAGCCAGGCTGTCCTTCAACACCTCCAGACACGGGGACTCTACCACTGCCCTGAGCAGTCCAGTCCATGCTCTGATCACCCTTTCTGTCAGGAAGGGCTTTCTAACAGCCAACCTAACCCTCACCTGGCAGCTTCAGGCCCTGCCTTCTCGTTCTGCGCTAACTGCCTGGAAGAAGAACCCAACCCCCTACCTGACTACAACCTCCCTGCAGTTTGAAAATGATTTCCAAATGTTAATTTTGGTACTTCTATGCCAAAAGCACATTTTATTTTGAAGCTAGATCCAGCTTTCCCAGCAGACCCTCAGGTCAGTGTCCTGAACCTACAGGTGATTGGTGAACCAATCACCAATAGGTGATAGGAGAAGCCTAGCCTGGCTGCAGCTCTGCCGCAGGGGTAGCTATGGCCCTCTTTTGCTTGAGAGTTGGAACTCAGAAACCCAGCACCAGTTCATCCGGGTTCCTGGCAAGAGGCCGAAGAGAGGGGCAGCTCCTACACACTAAGCTGGGTTGCCTTTGAAGATGCCAGACAGCGGTGAGCTCTTAACCCTCTCCCTCCCTCAGGGCCTTAACCACAGGGGAGAAGAAAAGAGAGGAGAAGACCCTGTAGCAGGTCCTGGAGAAGGCCTGTCTACTACAACAGGCATTGCCCCATGTAACCAGAGCCACATTGCCTCTGTCCCCACCAAGATGCTCTATGCTCTACCACTGAGAGACTGAGAGAAGCCTTTGATAGAGAGAGAGATCATTAAGTGCCGATCTTCTCAGACTTTGGCAAACAGAAAGAATCTGACAATCTGTTATATTCTTACATCTGATGCTATTATTGCCTCAAAGAAGAGCTCCCAAGCCGAAGGGAGCTAGAAGCAAGCCTAAGACATCAGGGAGGGTTGAAACAGACATCAGGAGGACTAGAAAAGAAACCTTTCCACAAGCATCAAATGTATATTTTGTGCTGTATTTCTGCTACCCACCCTTTCCTTTCTGGAAGTTGGGTGCAATTGTGTGTGTCTATGTGTGGCTTTACGGTTATGAGTGTTTTGTGCACTCTTTTCTCAGAGCTCTCATCTAAACCCAAAATCCAATGTGTTAGCTGTCTCCCATTTCTCTCAGAGTGGCACTGTGATACAGTTTCTGTTTTACCTTTTTGATTCTTTTAGTTATTTGGGGAATTCTCCTTTTGTTCTTGCTGATGGGTTCAATAAATTCTTTTTTTTTTCTGCTTCATTGCCTGTTGAACTCTCAGCAAGAGCTGGTTGCTGTGCTTGAATTGCAGGCACCAACCCAAACCGATTTAGACCATCACTCTCTAACCATTACACCTCCCCATCATCATTGCTCCTCTAGACCCACTCCAGCCCTTCAGTCTCTTTCTTGAGGTGAGTGGCCCAGAGTGATGCTCCCATTAGATACTTTTTAAAACCACATGAAGTTGCCCAGAGATCTTGACAATGTGACTGCAGTACTGTTTCTGTTTTCCTGCCATTGGTTCTTACCGGTGATTCCGTACTGGGCGATGTGGTTATACACATGGATGAAGTGACAGCCAGGCTGGAAGGTGCCTCCGTTGGGATAAAAGTCAAAATGAGCCACTGGTTGCTTGATGCCAACACTGAGCCCCATGTGCTGCTTTGTGAATGTATGAATTGCATCCACAAAGTTTGCGTCGTCTGGAGATAAACGGTCTGTTGGGGACATTCCTTCAAACAAGGGACCCGCGGGGTCAAGGCCTGCAGTAAATGCAAATAATGCAGCTGTGATATAGTGAGGATTGGCTGTTCTTCTACTGTTACAAGCAAGTCTGTGACAAACAGTGAAATACCAGTACTGCATGGCTTTCAGAAGGTCTTTCACTGATCAAAGTAGTGCTAGGGGTGCTGCTCCTGCACAGGAGGGTACATGGTTATACCGAAAGGTTGGTAAACATGGGCACTGTAATGAACTGTAACTGCTCTGTGCACAAGGACATGGGCCCAAAGATAGAGGTGTTTGCTCTAGGCAAACCAAGCTCACTGCTGCTTTGTCACGTGGAGAGTGTTTACTTAATTTTGGTCTTTCATACTCTGGATGTCCTGCAGTTCAGAGACCTTTCGGAAGACACCAGACCTACAACACAGTTGACTTTTAGCCCACATTTGGGATATGAAACTTTCTACAATTGCTATATGACTGCTAGATGCTTTAAAGGCTTCAAGGCACATTATTGTCGCATTATAAAAAGGTAAGTATTTCCCTTGTTGATCGAGATGTATCACACATATCAATAACCTTATAAATGCATTGTCATTACACTCATAATTAGCACAGTCATAAAACATTACAGGAGGTTCGAGATGCCACTAGTTAGACTGTTTGGGTTAGCATCTCTTAGGGATATTTTCATGATACGCTTCTGGTCAAATATTGTCCATAACTACAATTTTTGCCACGGGAGAACTGATTTCACTTCACTCGTGAGCACGGTAGGTACCACAACTGAAAGCTGAAGCCCAGGCAGACAGTTTCCCTAACATAATGTTCTTTTCTTGCTGGTACTGAAGAGCGTATTTGAATGGTTTTGGGTCAAAGTAGCAACCAAAGATCCAACGCTAGTGGTTAACATTTAGCTGAAGGTGTTCCTGGGGAGGGGGGCACGTTAAATTCAACCAATGTGCAACCTGAATCTTTGCTTTCTGGTTTGTAGTGCCTTTATGCATTTATTTTGTTCGTTATAATTTGGACTGAGGTAGGAAAGGTCAAACACAGAAACACTGTGATAATAATTTAGGTAAGTGTTTTCAGTAAACTTTCTAAATGTAATTTCTAAACCAGTGCGATGAAAGTTCAAAGCTGTGGCTGATACTGCTGTTCCACAGCTACAACTTGATGTGACATTGATAGGTCAAATATCTGTGTAACTTAAATCGTTCAGTGCTCTGGGATGGAAAAGGACTTTGCAGGGCCATCTAGTTCAATCCCCCTGCAAGGAGCTGGGATGTCTTTATATCATGTTGCTCAGAGCCTTATCCAACCTGACCTGGAATGCTTCCAGGGATGGAGGATCTGCCACCTCTCTGGTCAACCTGTTTCATAACCTTAATTGTAAAATATCTTCCTTTTGTTCTAGTCTAAATCTATCTTGAGTCTAAGACCATTAAATCGATCCCCTTTTAGTTTAAAGCCATTACCCCTTGTCCTGTCGCAACAGGCCTTGATAAAAAACTTGTCTCCATCTTTTTTATAGGCACCCTCAGGCACTGAAAGGCAATAAGGTCTCCTCAGAGGCTTTTCTAGATTTTGATAAAAAATAGACTTCAGTTCTGAATGCAGTTGGGTCTTGTATCATCACAATTTTCTTTTAACCTTTTAAAAATCCATGCTTCTAACATTAATTTCCAGCAGCTAACCTGTCAACCTCTGTTTCTGAAAGTTCTTTTACCTGTAATTCTTCCAATCTTCTTCGTTCCACTAATATAACTTCCAGCAAATCCTGAGACATGAGCTCCTAGGCTGTACCCAATTAGATGAGCGTTGCTTCTGGAAAATTGAACAGACTCCTGGAAGAGAGTGGCAGCGTCGCTTAGATGCAGAAAATGTCAGAAGTAAACAATGAAATACTTGCTACCAGCTCGGAATGCCATGACTTACACCAGAAGTACAGGTAGATGGGGCTTTTCCAGAGAGCCAGGGGTTGGTGTGGGGGCTCTTACCTCCAGCCATTCCAGGAAGGCTGCTATCTCCTGTCCTATGTAGCGGGTGTTTTGTACGGCTATGGGATAGTGCTGGTGAGCAAATGTAAGCCAGTCTGCGACGATCACATTCATCTGTTTAGGGTGAGACTTCAAAGCTGCTGCCATTTTCCAAATCCAACTTTCTAATATCCCATCCACCTGGAGTATTAAGAGGAAAAAGAGAAAAAAAGCATTCTTAAGGGAAACCTGTCCCTGCCAAACATTTCCTGTGAAAAGCTGAAGGAAACAATCCACGTAAAATAGCCAAGTGGGGCTTGATGCCTGTAACTAGATTTTAGGGGCTTCAGTGCACTTCAGTGTGGAGGAATTTGGGATTTTTGTGGACAAAATAATTAAGAATCATAATAAGAAACGCATCATAATTTATGTTGTGTGATATGAACACTTAGCAGTGAAATTATATCCTTATCATCCTGAGAGAGTTGGTACTATTGATTAAAAAAAAGAGACAGAAATGAAAGACATTTTCATTTCTTTCAAGACCAGCTGTCCCAGTAAACTTCAGCTAAAAGGATTGGAGAGTGAGTGAAGCTGGAGGCCTGTGGACCAGCAGGCAGTTGTGTTCGACAACTTTTTCAAGCTGCCTTTTTATGTCATTCTTTTTTTTCCTATTAAACCTTGATCACAGTTTCCTTGCTGGCGTCATAGACTGCTTCTGGAGTGGCAGACTGGGATCCTTATTGCAGTCTATCAGGTTTAATTGTTGTTTTAGCTGCACCTATTTCCTCAGTGGGCAGAACAACCTTACCTCCACTGCTTTGTTTTTAAGAAAGGTTTGCATGGTGGATTTTTTTTCCTTCTCTGTTTAAGTGGAGCAGTTGGATGACAGTTAATTGATGTGAAAGGCTTTGTTTGTTCAGATGAAGTGGCTTACAGAGAAGTTCTCTTTAAAGGTGTGTCTGTGAGAAGTGAGGAGATCATGTGTGCTCGTTTTCAGTATGTCAGTAAATACCTGCTGGTGATCACAGCAGAGAAACAAAAGCAGTGTTGAGTCTTCCAGAGGCAGAGCAATTGAGCTCTGCTGGCTTTAAACCAGAGTACAGCTGCTCCTCATATGGGACCCCCCAGGAACAACTGCTTGTAGAGTTCCTTTGGAATCTCAGGGAGGAATGTCCACTCTGTGTTATTTCTAGCCATGACTCCTACCAGGGAAATTCAGTCTTTGTAACCATAACCTTCCTTGTGAAGTTACTTCTGGCACTAGGGTAAGTAAATGCAATGGCACGGAGCTTGAATTAAAATTAAAGTGTGGGTTCATACCGACCAGCCATGGACTATCATCACCAGAGGCAAGGAGGCATTGAAGCTGCATTTCTCAAGAGTCTCCAACTGGTTTAAAAAAATGTGACAGGTGCTTTCAGGTGTATCTGTGTAGAGCCGAAACTTGGTTTCTGAGTTTTTCTGATCCTTCTTTGTTCTCATGTGCTGGCTCTGTGATCCCAGGGACTCTGAAATGAAATTTGTAACAACAGTCATAATAGGATGGCATCAAAAATCAGAAGTTACTAGTGAAACGAGGGTGGGGAAGGGATGGGAGGGAAAGTCTGATAAGGGAGAGGCTGCGGGAGCTGGGGTTGTTTAGCCTGGAGAAGAGAAGACACAGGGGTGACCTTCCCCCTCTCTATAAGTCCCTGAAGGGAGGTTGTAGTCAGGTAGGGGGCAGGCTCTTCTCCTAGACAACTAACAGCAGGTTGAGAGGGCAGGGCCTGAAGCTGCCAAGGAAGGGTTAGGTTGTTGGTTAGGAAGCCCTTCCTCACAGAAAGGGTGGCCAGACATTGGATTGGCCTAGTAACTTGCTAGTAACTGCTGAGCGAGCATCATTACACTAATGTAACCTTGTTATTCAGGGTTATAACTCTGTGTAGAGGCTCAGGTGACTGCTTAAAACTATTAGAATGCATCACAAATAATCCCTTGTGTCTAAAAAGGACAGACAAAATGTTGCTTTTCTAGTTCTAGTGGTTTTGGTGGTCTGTTTTTTTGATAAAACTGTGTAATATCTACAAGATGCTGTTAAGAACCTGGGCTGGTCTCTGTTTTTCAGAAAGTGGAGGTTCGGTGAACTCGGGTCTTAGCCAGATCATGAGCACAGAGGGACAAACACAGAATAGACTAAATGACTCTAGAAAAATTGCTGAGGAGTGGAGTAAAATAGAGCAGAAGGTTACACAGGGGGGCATTGTGATATGCAAGCTTGGTGTTTCTTTCTAATAAGACTTCAGACTAAAAGTAATCCATATAGTATGTTAGTGAGCCAGAAAAAAGGGATTAGTGGAAGAGGAGTTTGAGTGCAGTGCACGAGACAAAGGAGAGTTCTGTTCGTGAAAAAAACTTCTAAAGTGGAGAGTTTTCTAGCAAAGTTCCTTTGGGATGGTTTTCTTTGGCTAACCTTGATTTTAATGTTTTCATTACAGCAGCAGGCAGGAAAGGTACGAGACAACAAAGCTCGGTAGGCATTTGTTGAGACTGAGGAGGTCAAAACATTGAACTGTGAGATCTAGGTGACCTTGAAAAGAAAGTAGCAGAAGCAGGTAGAAATTTCCCGCTATGAAGCACAAGGTCATAGAGTTGATAGGATTTTCTCTGCAAATGGGGCTCATAAATCGAAGACTTGACTGGGAATCAATAAAAACGCCTGACATTGGGTCAGGGAAAACCTAATTGCAAGCTGCACCAAGGAAAAGGTTTTTCAGCAGGGAGAGATAATGTTAGTGCCAGTAAGTTAAGGCACTTACTGACCACTGACGTGGCTCCTGTTTGTTACCAGCTTCAGGTGAGAGCAGCTGAGTTGGGTTAATGGTTGGAATTGATTACCTTGATAGTCTTTTCCAACCTGAATGGTTCTATGATTCCACTCTATGCTGGAGGCAACTCTGGGCAACGTCGTCGTGTTTCATAGGTAGGAATCAGCATTCAGAAAGTGGGATTATAAAGCTTCAAATCCATAGCTTCAGCGTCTTGTGCCTCTCTTCAGTGGCCCTTGCTGATAGGTAGCCATGACAGGGGAGGATGATTTCTCAGTGACTACCTAAGAACATTTTTGTGGGATATTTTTTTCCTGGGAGGGGATTGTTTCTGGAGAGTTATGTTAGGAGAAAGTGAATTGAGATTAGTCTGGAAATTGGGAAGAGTTTTGATGATGATACTCTTAACCTCCCGTTTTCTCCGGATGTGGTGGACAGTCTCTGCACAAAGACGAGCATTGTGTTCTACTTTTAGCACAATAAGAAAAACAAACAAGAGCAGCAACTTGTGCCTGTTCCACTGTTCACATCCTTTCTTTGTGTCAAGCTTTGTTTTCTTGCTCTCTGTTTGTGTGACGCAGAAGTGCTTTGACTCTCCTCGTGTTGTTTGTCCCACAGCAACACTCGACAGAAAACACAGCTGCTAAGTCAATGGTTTCAAGAGCTCTGATACTGTAACGGGGGAGCGTTTGGCTTCAGCAAGGGAATTCAAAATACAGTTTGAGCTCCTTCATGCCTGTCAAAAGTGAAAAGCTCCAACAGAATCGATTGTGTTATTAGAGAAAGAACTGCTTCACTTTGTTAATCCATGTAATGGAGAAGGAAAGAAGGCTGAAGAGCTTGGTTTCTACCGCAGGCTCTTGCTAAAAATGTCACACCCATCACTCAGTGACCTGATAGAAGGCAGCTGCAGAGTTTCAGAGGCCGTTTTACAAAAACAGCAAAATAAAAGGGCTAGAAATTTTCCCATTATAAAGTTTTTCCTGTGCCAGTCGCAGCAAAGAGTGCCACGATCTCCCTGAAACTCTGTGGAAACGTAGCCCTTATGCAGATGAGTGCACTGCCGGCCAAATTTCCCTTTTCTCTGAAGATCTGACTCCTGAATTGTTTCAGGGAAGGCAACGTGACACGACCTCGCTGATCTAGCTGTTGTTGTAAATTATGTTCACCCAGAACAGCCTGCGAGTCCTGAGCCCTTTAGCTCTCCTTACCTCGTGTGACCAATTTGAGTCTACCACGTTTCCCTACTGAAAAGTAAAACCAAAAGAGTCATTCCCAGGTGAATGAAAAATGCAGCTTGGCTTAACTGGGATTTACAACCAACTGGAAGTGCCTTTGCATGAGAAAAATCCAATGAGGATTATTAAACACAGACTCCACCACTTCCTCAGGAGGCCCATGAACTTGGTGAGTGAGGAAAGTCTGTGGGTGAAGTGCTTTTGGCCGTTGTTTTAGGGGTTTCAACTAGGTGGACCTTGGATTTCACCCCCTACAGCCACCCTGCGGTCTGGTGTAGACTAAAGTGGCCTTTGTTTAATTCAAGGTATTAAGACTAGGACTTTAAAGGATTCAGTCCAAGAGTAGTGACTTGACATCTGGTCCCTTAACATTTTTTATACTTCTAAGAAATCTGTGTTTTAGAGGAAATATTGGGAAAATTGGTAAGGACATGCTTTTGAGAGTTGTTTTGCTTTAATCAATCTCCTCTCCCTTTCTTCTTGTTTCCTTTTTATCTTGCTTTTCATACACAGTCCTGTTTTTTTTCCTATTGTGCCATTTGATTATCTTTTCATATTTATTTTAATAGAAGTGGGATTTTGTACTGTTTTTGTCTGAGTTAAGCCAAAATAACAGAGGGAAATCCTGTTTTTGCAGCACATAGGAACAACTGCCAAGAGTTTGGCTTCACTGATGCGGTATCTATCACGCTAAGCATAGCCAAAATTTCTCTACACTCATCTTTTATGGAGGCTGCCTGCAGTTATTTCTTCTAACTCTTATCTCCATGCAAATATGTCTAGAAAAAGTTGTCTTATAAAACACTGAATGTTTAATTTAGGGATATTTCTTAATTAGATGCTTTAAGAGGAAGGAGAATTTTCTGCAGACATCTTTTACAGTAGATCCTGCATACTGAGCCACTTTTTATTCTTGCTGCCATGCAGTTTTCATCAGGTTTTTTTGTTGTGTAGGTGAGCTGAAGCCCAATTATAACAATTTCTCTGTTGATCGAGCCATAGTCGGCAAAAATTCCTCCAGTACTTTTGACTGTTACTCTATTACAGCTCTGTCACAGTCATGCAGTGGTGTGCTCTGGCAGTATTCGAGGTTTGGATGTAAAAATACCAAATATGGGATGGGGAGAGAAAGAAATACTTGTTGGGTCTCCAGGTGACTTTAAAAAATTGAAGGTTTTGAGGATACTCCAAGTCCAAAAACCTGGAAACCAGTAGCAGTAAATCTGTATTAGAGGGCAATACCTAATGATACGTTAGGGTGTAATTTGGTTCGTGCTTAGCCATTATAGCTGTGTAATTTGTATAATTATCTTACACAGTGTTGTTCAAAGTGCCTACACACAGAGAAATGTGTGCATAGATATTCATACAAATAATACACAATTATTAAATGTTGGGTATAAGTAGTGTGATGCTTGTATGTGCTCAATCAAGTACATGACTCCCCTCGTTATTACAACATTTAATAGGAACTTGGGACAAGAGGAAATGGCCTCAGGCTGCCCCAGGGGAAGTTGAGGATGTCCATGAGAAAAAACTTCTTTCTGGAAAGGTGACTCAGGCTGCCCAGGGAGGGAGTTGAATTGCTATCCCTGGTCATGTTTCACAGTTGTGGAGATCTGGAGCTCAGGGACAGAGTTTAGTGGTGGGTTGGGACAGTTGGGTTCATGTTTGGGCTTAGAATCATTTTGGATCTGAAGGGACCTTGAAAGATCATCCAGTCCAATCCCCCTGCCACAGCAGGATCAACCAGACCAGGTCCAGGCAGGTTTGGAACGTCTCCAGAGAAGGAGACTACACAAACCCCCCAGGCAGCCCCCTCCAGTGCCCCGTGACACTCACTGGGAAGAAGTTATAGAATCACAGAATCAGTCAGGGTTGCAGGGGACCACAGGATCATCCAGTTCCAACCCCCCTACCGTGGGCAGGGACACCCCACCCTAGATCAGGTGGGCCAGAGCCTCAGCCCGCCTGGCCTTAAACACCTCCAGGGACGGGGCCCCAATCACCTCCCTGGGCAACCCATTCCAGGCTCTCACCACTCTCACGGTGAAGAACTTCCTCCTCACATCAAAACTAAGTCTCCCCATCTCCAGCTTTGTTCCATTCCCCCTAGTCCTGTCGCTACCTGAGATCCTAAAAAGCCCCTCCCCAACTTTTTTGTAGCCCACTTCAGATACTGGAAGGGCACAATAAGGTCACCTCGGAGCTTCCTCTTCTCCAGACTGAACAGCCCCAACTCTCTCAGTCTGGCCTTATAGGAGAGGTGCTCCAGCCCTCTGATCATCCTCGTGGCCCTCCTCTGGACACACTCCAGCATGTCCACATCCTTCTTGTAATAAGGGCTCCAGAACTGGATGCAGTACTCCAGGTGGGGTCTGGTTTGCCTTCTGGGCATCAATTTATTGGTCTTTTCCAACCTAAGCAATTCTGTGAATGAAATACAACTTTGTGCGTTTGTATTAGAGGGTTCGTGTGTTCAATACTGAGAGACCATATCCCTAAAGGCAGAGACTGTTTTCCTGGGTTTTGGGAAATTAGTTACATTTTCCCTACTTTTAAATGACTGGGTTGTTGTGTCTTTGCTTTTTAGGATGCCTAGAAGCACACAGCATTATTTTTCTCTAATGTCCTTAATTACACACTGCAAAACCCATGGCAAAACAATTGGGGAAATGAATAAATGGATGAACTTCAAGAAGGGTTTGAAAACTTAGAATTCCAGATCCAAAAAAGTGTTTCCCAGTGATTGGCTCTGAGTAGGATCTGTCAGCAGAGCATGCTGAAAACCAGGGGTAGACAAAGGATGCTGCAGGGCTGGAACAGCCCAAGGATGCTTCTGCTGGTGTTGGTATTCGGGGTCTGTGAACAGAGTTTCAGTCTCCCTGTCAGTCACAACCTTTTTGTGAATTACATATTGGTGATGATAAATCTCAGACTTTGAGCACAAAGTGCCTTTTTTGCTCTTGGCATCCTACTCAGGATGGTGTTTTATTTTATAACCGTTTTCTGTGTTGGATGTGCCAACTGTCTGAATTCATCAGCTGCCTTCACCCATCCTCTAGATCCTTCCAACTTCACAAATGTATGAGTGCCGAAAGGGAAATCGTTCTCTGGTGTTCTTGTGAGCTCTGCGTGTGATGTCTATATGGGAAGGAATTTATCATGAATTAACTGAGCTGTGAATGAGCTGTGAAAATCCTTCACGTGTTATTTGATTTGTTAATGAACTAGCCTTGTGTCCTGTCACCAGGAGATGTTCAACACACTCCAGCAGAGCAGCACAGTGAAAGCATGCTGGAGCCAAGTTTGCTTTGAAAAGAAAGCTGGATCTGCTTTACTGGAGACAATGCACTAAACATGGACAATATTAAGTTTTCTTACGAATTTGTGGGGTTGGTATGCTGGAAGTATGAAAACTTTCCAAAAGGAGTATCTCTTACTGAATGGGGTCTCCTCTTCCAGGAATAGAAATGTAGGACATTGATATTTGAAGAGAAAAATCCTTAAAATTGAGTATGGGATCATTAATCAATATATTAAATCTGACAGCCTGGAAAGCACAAACAAAGAATCAGGAGTTCAGTTGCCAGATGGTGAAAAGGCAGTTATTGAGAGTTGATCATGCACTGTTGAGGAAAACAAAGGGCCAGCATAGCACATTTCCTTGTGAAAATGGTGGGTGCTGGGAGTACCTCGTAGCCCTCATGGGTGCTGACCACTTTGTGGACTTGCACCTCAAGTGTCTTCTCATCTGTCACTGTGCTTAGTGTACCAGGAACATAGTCACTTAACAGCGGATGGGGGACATAGCTGCTGGCAGTGACAGCACTCTCAGATCCCAGATGATGCGTTTTCTTTCCTGACCAGAGTGTGAGCTGCACAAATCTGTGTGTAGGATACCACTGAATTGCATCTACTTTGGGGAAATGGAGATGGTAATCAGCTGTGCCTCAGCGCATGGATGCTCTCCTGCAAGAGTAGCTGCTGGCCATCCCTGGACCTAAGTACTTTGCACATATTACATAGTTTGGCTTGCAAAGTAAGCAGGGGCTGTGCTTTGTGGGTAAGGTGTTAGCTGATCAGTAAGGTTATTGATTTCATTTCTCTTTAGTAGACGCACACAGTAGCATCTCTCAAATCAAAAGTAACTCTGTAGTCTCTTTGTTGTCTTCCACCACTCGAGTGTTACAAGCTGGTCACCACTGGGAGCAGTTCAGACAGCTTTAAGTGAAAATTCTAATGTGTATTAGGAGAAAGATGATAGTAAGGTTATAAGATTGATTAAGTAGCTGTGGTGGCATGGAATGAATGTATGTGCGGTCAGGAGACACAGGCTCACGGAATGCTTCTAGCTTGAAAAAAGACATTGGCCTTGAGATGGTTTTAATTTAAAATACTGCAATCAATGTAGAGCAGATCCTCACGTGTTCATGGCATGGTGTTTGTTCTCGATGTGAATGGTTCACTGAACTATGTTCAGTTCTGGTCCCCTCATTATAGGAAAGACATTGAGATGCTGGAGTGTGTCCAGAGGAGAGCTACCAAGCTCTTAAAATGTTTAGAGAACCAGTCATATGAGGAGAGGCTGAGGGAGCTGGGCAGGGTTGGTTTGGAGAAGTGGAGGCTGAGGGGGCACCTCATTGCCCTCTACAACTCCCTGAAGGGAGGTTGGGGAGGAGTGAATGTTGGCCTCTTCTCCTTGGTGACTGCTGACAGCAGCAGGGGCAATGGTCTGAAGTTGAGGCAGGGCAGGTTTAGATTGGATCTTAGGAAGAAATTCTTTCCAGAAAGAGTGGTTGGTCACTGGAATGGCCTTCCCAGTCACCATCCCTGGAGGTGTTTAAGAAGCATGTAGCCATGGTGCTTTGTGATCTGCTAGAGTGGCAGCATGGAAGGGGTTATTTTATGTTTTTCCATTGATCAGGTATTTGGGTAGTTGTGGGTGTGGGTATGGTTGGACTTGGTGATCTAGTAGGTCTTTTCAAACCATAATTATTCTGTGACTCTGTGGTTACACTGAGCTTATCTACAATCTGCTCCATTTTAAGATGTTGATTTAACAAGTCTCTTCAGACTCTTGGATAAACAGGCCACGCTTGTACGCATTAGTCCACCGATTTCCCTGAATATGAGAACTCTGAGAGTTATTGTTTGCATTCCAGTTGTTCCCAGAGGCCTATTCAGGTTTGGAGGCCCCCATCACTGCCAACTATCCTAGATTAAGGGAACAAGCTTCTCTTCTTCTGAGAACCACATGGATTGAGAAGAACTTTTAATGAACTTGGCTCATGTCATCTTCATGTCCTTAAGCATCAGTGCTAGACTGTTAAGATATGTGCCCCTGTGTGAGAAACAAGCCCACACCTGTAAATCAGTTGACGTGGCCTGAAGATAATCCCATGTATTCAGCTGGCATAGCAAGATGACCTGCTGCTGGTTGCAGTGTGGTTTGGTGCCAGGGCCTGCAGTGTCCTATGTTGCTTCTGAAGAACTTGCTGAGAAAGACAGCATTGGTGAAGGTGGAAATTTCTGCTCTTGGGGCTCCCCCCAGGCCTGGTCCTAGGAATTGTGCATCCATGGAGGTAATAACAGAGAACTCCTGCTCCCCCATTTCTGTGACTCTCGCACTTATCTGATTTAGTTCCCTCAGGCAATATGTGCAAACTCACTTTTCTCTCTACTGGGTCAGTTTGCTCATGGCTTAGCAAGATATAAAGCCACTTGAAGAAGCTGCTTATAAATCAGTATAAGAGTAAGAATGAAATGAGATCACAGAACTAATCAAGGCAAGTGCTCCCAAAAACTCAGAGGCAGGGGATGTCTGAAGACTTGAACAAAAATTTGTCACCCAAAAGCAGTGCATGCAGGAAAATTTACATTTTAATTTGCTCAAGATTATTCTGTGAAAAATATCAGCATAGTCCGTTCTTCCCTCACTTTTGTTATTACCATAAGAAAAACGTGTCTTTGACAGTGCCTGGAAAGCTGGCTTTATAATCTCTGTGCTCATTTGACTAGCACAAAGTAGGTAGGCTCAGCAGCAGAACATTTCCAAGTCATTACAGACCAATTGTATTTGGGCAACGATGTGAAACTTCAGAGAGTGGCTGGGGAAACCTAACAAGGTGCTGGGAGGGCTGCTGGAAACACAGTTCTTCTCAGTGCTTCAGAGAGGACCCAGCAGAGCCAACAGGTCTTGTGAATGCAGTGTTAGGGAAAGGAACATGCGGATATCAATCCAGAGGAGAGTGACTCATATGATCAGAGGGCTGGAGCACCTCCCCTGTGAGGACAGGCTGAGCAAGTTGGGGTTGTTCAGCCTGCAGAAGAGGAGGCTCACAAGCGACCTTAGAGCAGCTTTCCAATATCTGAAAGGGGCTACAAGAAAGTTGGGGTAGGGCTCTTGACACGGGAGCATAGCAAGAGGACAAGGGGAAAGGGTTACAACCTTGAAGAGGGCAGACTGATGTTGGACATAAGAAAACAATTCTTTCCTGTAAGGGTGCTGAGATGCTGGAACAGGTTGCCCGAGGAAGCTGCGGCTGCCCCATCCCTGGAAGTGTTCAAAGTCAGACTGGAGGGGACCCTGAGTAACTTGATCTAGTGAAGGTGTCCCTGCCTTTGCAGTGGGGGTTGGAACTAGATGATCTTTAAGGTTCCTTGCAACCCTGACCGTTCTATGATTCTATGCCCATTGCTCCTGGTTCCTCAACTAGCTTCAAAGCCCCTCTCTCCTTAATCTCCTCATGGAAAGGAACACATTTTTCACTTTATGCTTGATTTTTCAAGAACCTGACTTACTTCTCCCTGAAGAACTATCAAAGTGCAGCATTTGAAAAATCAAATAGAAAGTCAAATCTCCAATTTTCTCCAGAGCTCTTAGTGCTGCAAGAAAAAGCAGTATCTCTCATAAACAGTTTAACCTCAGACAAACCTAAATGTAACAGCTCTCAGAGATTCCAGGCAGCATTTTTCTTCAGACACCTATACTGGAGAGACACTCTGCGTCAATAGTGATACGTTTTCACCAAGAACAGAACCTGTTACTCTACTAAAAATACAAGTCTGTAGGCAGAAGTAAAAATGGGCTTGATCCTGTGATGCTCTGGACAGGGCCTCTCCTGATCTAGTAAACCTGTGAGGAGATGGTGGTACCTGGAGAGAAGGAAACCCAAGTGCACAAATACGGAGACTGTCTGCCTATGCCCAGCTGAGCTTCGCCCTGGGAATTACATTTCACACTGTCCTTTTATCTCCTGGTTTATCAAAGGCTGCTTTCCCACATCATACAGTCGCGGTGCCTATCACTCCAGCTTCTGCCTGTGTTTTAGCGAGGGTCTGTCACCTTTCACAGAGGGGGAAAAAGCTACAACTGCTATACAGGTAAAGATTTGAAGACCCAAAATGGAAAGAAGCCTCATGTGAAACAGCAGTTGAAAGTCAGTATAAACTGCAAAGTGAATTCACATAAAACCAGTCTTTTTTAAAAAACCACTTTTCCTAGCTACAGAAACATAGCTTTGTGGATGCAAAGGTGCATTTTTTGTGTAGAAGAACCTGGACATGCTCAGAGGGCCACGGGGTGGTTAGGGAATTGGAGCACTTGTGTTAAGAGGAACAATTGAGATCCGGGACTTTTCAGCTTGGAGAGGAGAAGGATATGATGGGGTTAAATAACTGTCTATAAATCCATGAGGGCTGGGTGTCAAAAAGAAAGGGACCACCTCTTTTCATTTGTGCCCTGTGATAGGACAAGGGGCAATGGCTGTATGCTGGAGCGCAGGAAGCTCCTTCTCAATACAAGGAGAAACCTCTTTACTGTGAGGGTTACAGAGCATTGGATAGGCTGCCCAGGGAGTTTGTGGAATCTCCTCTGGAGACACTGGATGTGTTTCTGAGTGATCTGCCCTAGGTTCTATGGTCCTGCTCGAGCAATGGGGTTGGACACGATGACCTCTGGAGGTCCTTTCCAACCCCTAATGATCTGAGTATCATCTGTGTAACTTTGTGCTGCAGGAAACCAGACGATTCACACTTGTTGCAAAGGAGCACACTAGTGCACAGGAATCCCTGACTGCATCCAGCTGCACCAGCAAAGACCTTACCACCTTCAACTTCTCTACCACATAGCATAACCAAAAATAAATGGAATTACTGCCTCTGAGGGTCACGCCTGGCACAGCATGGAGGTGAGTTATTTCCCATTGTTGTTTAGCTGAACATGTGAATTCAGCCTGGACTCCTCAGAACTGAAGTTTTATGTCAAGAAAGGAAGTCATACTGTGGATGTGATCTCAGAGTGGAGACTGCTTTTGAGGCTGGAATAATAGGAATGGTTCAGTGCCAACTGCCAGCACTGCCTTTGTCTGCTGCAGAGCCAGCTTCAGCCAAGTCTGTCCTCAGTGCTGTGTGTCTCTTGGCTGAGGAGTGACAGCAAATAGAAAATGAGCTGAGCTTCACCAGCATGTTAATAGGACCCACACTTTCTCACAGCTGGTGGCAGACTGGTCCATGCTGCTGGATGTATCATGACAAGGGGACACCTACTGAGACCTGTTGACCATCCAGTTCTCAGGTTCTCCTTGGAGACTTGCTCTGCAAAAAACCTATGGGAGAATCCCAGCCTACTCCATCGTGTGACAGCTTGGGTTTATCAACGGCTCATAAAGGTAATGAAATCAGCATGGACGCTTAGCCTTAATTAATTATGGGAATGAATGGGGTAGCAGTAGTAAAGCAAAGGCCTGAGGATCCATGCTCCCCAGCACTCTCCTCAGTGCTACTGGTTTATTTTTGTTCTCTCTGCAGTGCACATCCTGCAGCTTGGCTGTAATAGCTTATTTTCTCTCTGCTCTCTAATGGGAGATTAAATTAACCCTGGCTGGCTTTTAGCCAGGGGGCTATGGGTGAGCTTGTGTTTTCTTTACCCATAACAGGTTTGGTTGGAGAAGTTCTAGAACTAATAGAAAAGCTGCGGTTAATGACTGGTAAAATGTTATTGATAAAAAAACCATCCCTAGCAATGATGTTTGTACTGCACAGCCACACACTTGAAAAATTTTGTACAGAGTCTAGGGTGAAAGTTGTGTATTTGAGGCTGATTCGTCATAGAAATGGTTATGGGGCCACATAGGGTCCTTGTCCCTGCTGCATTGTCACCATGCTAGGTGAGCATGCAAAGGATCTGAGGGTTCTTCCAGTGACCTTCCAACCCCTGAGAGGGGCTGTCAGAAAGCTGAGGAAGACTGTTCACAGGGGCAGGGAATGGTTGAATGAGGGGTGATGGTTTTAAGATGGAAAAGGGTAGGTTTAAGTCAGACATCAGGAAAAAGTTCTTTAATCTGAGGGTAGTGGATCCCTGGAACAGGCTGCCTAGGGAGGCGGTGGAAGCCATTCAAGGTCAGGCTGGTGGGGGCTCTGGGCAATCTGGTCTGGTGAGTGATGGCCCTGCTTGGTGTAGGGGGGGTTGGACTAGATGCCCTGTGGAGGTGCCTTCCAACCTTGTGATTCTATGATTACTAAACTGAAACTGTTGGGCAATAGATGTGCAGGATTCTGGGGGGAAATTTGGTGAGCAAGTCATTCGGTGTGAAACAAGCACATGAGTTTGGCTGTGGCTCACAGCAGCAAAGAGCATATCTGGCTCAGGAGGGTTACTGCTGTGCTGTTGCTTTTCCAAGTACCAATTCATCCCATTGGTTTTAACCAAGCACATTCTTACAACACAAGCAATGGTGTTTACAAGATAAAACTCTTCCGCACATCGTGGCTCTGGATTAGGAAATTAAACCCAAACAAATCAGAAAACTATCCACCCAACTTTGTGGTACCTAGAGTACTGGAGTCCTGCAGCCAGCTCTGGAGGCCTCAGGACAGGAAGGGCAGGAACCTGACTGAGTGGGCCCAGAGGAGGCCATGAAAATGATCAGGGGGCTGGAGCCCTCTGCTACAAAGGCAGGTTGAGGGAGCTGGCGTTGTTCATCCTTGGTCCCTTCTGAGGGACCTGAGAGCAATCTTCCAGTCCCTGAAGAGGGCTACAAGAAGGCTGCAGAGAGACTGTTTATGAAAGCCTGGAGAGATAGGACGAGGGGCAATGGTTTCACAGTAGACAAGGGCAGATGGAAATGGGCTGTGAGGAAGAAATTCCTTAGAAGCAGGGGGGTTGAACACTGGAACAGGTTGCCCAGGGAGGGAGTTGAGGCCCCATCCCTGGAGATCTTCAAGGGGAGGCTGGACAAGGCTCTGGGCAACCTGATGTGGTTGAGGATGTCCCTGCTCTCTGCAGGGAGGTGGCCTTTGGAGGTCCCTTCCAACCCAGGGGTTCTATGATTCTATAGTGTATGGATAGCTGCAGATCTAGGAAACCTGAGCAGAAGCTGAGTGCTGTGTGTACTTGTAGCCGTAATGAGTACATGAGGAAAACAAAGCAAGCCTGACTTCAGCAGTAGGGGCAGTAATTATCTAAATAGTAACCCTCATGTTGTTGATGATGGCATTTCATAAGGAGAGCTTATTAAGAGGTTCATAAAAAGCCATTAATTGATTTGACTTGGCACAGTTAAGTAATGCAAATTTCACAAGGAAACTTGGGGTACAGCCATTCCACAGTAGCTTTTGTTATTTTCTTCTGGATGTAATATTATGAGTTGTCTAAGAATGTTATAGAAATATTTCTCATTAGGGTGTATAGAAGGATTTTTCAGTAGGATGTGAGAAGGGATGTTTGGTTTTCTGTGTGTGAAAATGCTGACTGGCTTGCTGCTTCAAAATGCTGTGGAGGTACTAAATCAGCTATTTAAATATTTATTCTGTAAAGTCTTAGTAATTTCAGCTCCTGTACCTTCATCTAAAGAAAGAAAGAAAATTCATTCAATTGCTTCCATCATCTGTTGAGTGTGACAAGGCAGTGTAAAGGGACAAAAGATGGTTGATGATAAATTACAGCAAACAACACCCTCAATTTATCCTGAGCTAACTGAAGAAAAAGCCAAACACAATGTTAAAGGAATCAACCAAACACTGCCTCCTCTCCCTCAATTTTATCTCAGTGCTCCAATTGTTTTCCTGTATATTTTGAGTGGACAACACAGACAATATGAGAATTTATAATAAAAATAAGTGTAGAGAATGTGCTGGCGGCTCCCACTGACAGAAACGGGCAGCCACTTCTGTTCTCCACTTGATTCTTCTTGAATTACAGCCATCTATTACCTCTCCACAGTGAGTTGCTAATAACTCCCATAATTTTCACACAAAAGGCAAGTTATTCTTTAAAAGAGAAATACTTTCTCCTACTTGGAACCTGACAAATCTATGATAAACCTTTCCATTAGCTGAAGGAAGAGTTTCCTTTATTTTGCCCAAGTTCTCTCCTCACCTTTCAGATAATTAACTGCAATTATGCTGCTGTGTAATTACAGTGTTTCTACTCAGTATTTGGAATTCTAACTTTGCAGGAGATGCCTCTTCTGCCAGAAATAGAGCAGAAAAGCTGTCTAAGCCATACCCTTGCTGTGACCAGTTTCATTTGGACTGTATATCCCTTTGGATAGGATCCATGTCACATAGTGTCTGCAGCACAAAACCATCCCAAAGGGGCTGTGGGTCAGCAGCGGCCACAGCCCAAAAGAGCTTCTACTGATTCAGTTTCTGTACTCCTTCCATCAAATAGCTGTTCAGTTCTGTGGCATGTACTCTGGCAGTAGAGGCTGTGTATAAGCAATTTCATGTAGAGTTTCAGGTGAGGGTAGGGAGGATGGTTGGCACTGAAGGCTCCTAAACCTCCCAGGCAGGTTGAGTCACTTTTCCTAATCTTGTCCCTGGCTCTGTGAGTTGTGAATGTGTCAGCAGGTAGAGCTGGCCAGCATGCAGGGAACATGCCAAGCAATCTGGCACTGTCACCTCAGTGTTAGATGTGGTA
Organism: Upupa epops; assembly: GCA_013397515.1. Taxonomy (NCBI): domain Eukaryota; kingdom Metazoa; phylum Chordata; class Aves; order Bucerotiformes; family Upupidae; genus Upupa; species Upupa epops. The sequence goes on along the minus strand of VZRI01003753.1, from coordinate 207,711 downwards.
TAGGTGTGAAAATGCAGTCTCCATTATGGCAGTGTTGACTTAGTGTTGTGCTTGGCTCTGTGCCCCTTTGGAAGGTAACTGTCTGCAGGCAGGAGACTGTGTAGCCGTGACCTGTGTGAGCTCATAGGATCATTTAGGTTGGTAAAGATCTTTAAGATCACTGAGTCCAACCACTACCCCAGCTCTACCTCACCCACCACTAAACCATGTCCCTAAGCTAAGGAATTCTCCTTACAGGCAGCTGCCCTCAGCTTGCGCCCAAGTTGAACCTGTGTCAAGAAGAGCCACAACGAGGCAGCAAGTGTCCTTTGCAGCAGTCTAATGCAAATGAAAGGAGAAAATCCGTGGTCTGATTTACACAGGCTACGTGCTGGCACTGCTTAGCACATCACCAACAAGATCCAGCATTCTCTGGAATCACTGCTCACTCAACACATTCCATAGAATTGCCTTCACACTCCGGGTACTCAATGTCACTTCCTCGAGCCAACCAGTTTGCCCTGCCCCAGTAAAAGCACTGAACTCATTTACCAGCCTGATTCAGAACAGCTTGCCAGTAGCTCCCAGTTTGACCAGAAGCTGGACTCAGCCTCCACAAGGACTTAACATGCAGAAGGTATCTCTCAGGTTTGCAGGTGGCACCCAAGAAGAAGAGTTGCAGCCACCAGGGAGAGTAGCATTAAAATCCATATTTCCCAGTAAATCAGATGAATCATTTAAGAGAGGAAAGGTAGGAAAAGGAGAGAAATCAAAAGCTGAAGGCAAAATATAGAATGAGGTGCTGGTCCTTTGGAGGTTTCGAACCTCTTGCTGCTGTATTAGCATTGGACTGGACAATGCCTGTGGTGTATTCATTGAACACGCTTCCTTGGAACAAAGGCCTGTGGTGGTTACCCATGGGATGGTGGGAGTGAGGATTTAAGGAAGACATTGACGACTCATAGACCTTTCAGAGTACAGTGGGATTCAGGGAGGACACAACAGGTGACCTGTTTGCCTGCTTGCACATGAAGGTAACTTTCAGTAGTGCAGATGGGATGGATTAACTGAAGAGGAAGGCAGAGCAGAGTGTCTTGTGGAGAAAGAAATAAGGAGTTTTGATGTCTGGAGACAGACAAGCTTCAAGTTACAGATGTGATCTCTGATCAACCTCAGCAAACTACAGAGTTGCTTTGGAGGATGTGTATTTTTCTGTTTGTCATTTAGTCTAATTGTAAAGTCTACAGACTGTGAGTAAGACACCATATGTGGGACAATTTGATATGCATCACTATTAGCTGAGGCCAGTCAGCTCTGCTGTGTGTTGGAGGAAACAGTACCTTGGCCAAAAAAAACCCACAGAACTGGAATCTGAACCAGTGGTAGAGCCCAAATGAGAAAAAATCTCTTCTAAACCCAGATCTTCTGTATGGTGGCTTGTCCTCCTCTTGCTGTAGGTTAATTAATGTCAACAAGCTTTTAGGTGTCTGTCTTCTTTTGGCTATGGAGCCAAATCAGCTCCTCTATAACAGCCTCAGATGTTTCAGCCAGCCACAGATTATGACAGGATGAAATACTTGTCTATGGGAGGAATTTCTCTGTATTTAATTATCATCTTTTTAGTTTGAATTTATCAGGAGACTGGTTGAGAAGAGGCTGCAAAGCTGTCAGGCAAAAGAATCTTCTAAAAATAAAATGTGGTTAGCAGTTTCCTCAAGCAAAAAATTTACCTTTGAGGACATGGAGAACAATCTGTAGAAATGTTTTTTTAGACATACCATCAAGGAAAAGAAATACAAGGGGAGAGAAAGCATCCAAGTTGTTACTAGAGCATCTCCTACTCCTTGGGTAAATGGAACCTCAAAGTGCACGTCCAAGGCATCCCAGGGTCCTATTACACCATCGGTGTTGGGCAGACCCTATTTCACTTGGTAACTTTAGGAATGACTCCTCACTGAGACAAGGGTGCTAGATCACTGCAGCCAGCCAGAAAACATTGTTCTTTCCCTTTCTAAGAGTTTAAGTCAGCAAAGATCTGTTCCCATCAAAGGGTTTGTCTTCTTGAAGGAAAATGTTCCTCATGCATTTGATACTAATTTCTATCCTTTAACCCTCAACCCAGGATACCTAGTGTCTAAAGGGCTTGAGTTCAGTGTGACGTCTAGGGAATTAGTTCAAGAATTCCTGTCATCTTGATTACTTTAGCAGAGTAACACCACTCAGTGCAATTCCAGGTACTCATTTCAGTCTTCAGCTGGTGGCATATACTAGAGGGAGGGTCACATAGATTTTGTGATCCCAAACTCATCAGAAAAGCAAGTGTCTAGATCATGAAAACTCCACCAATGTGCACTGTGGCAAAATGAACCTGTGCAGCCTGCTGTGGCAGGGGAACCAGCTATGTGATCCCCAGAGGTTCCTGCCAGCCCTGACTGGCTTGTGACTCCTGTGACAATTTTGCTGACTTTTTGTAGAAAATTTATGTCTAGCATAAAGGCTGTGATGTGGATCCAGGCCAGGATGAACCTAACCCAGTTTCTGTCTTCCCTCTCTCAAACAAACCCTTCTGCTTTCCCGTTGGCAGTGCTCTGTAGTAATGAGAGCTATCGCCAGGCTTCCTCGTTAGAAATTGCCTAATGTACAGAAGTGGGGCCTTACTGGGCTTTCATCACTGCTAAGGCAATTTGAAAATTAGGATCAGGATTTTATTTGGAGCTCTGTGATTCAGCTCTCTCTGATTCTCCAGCAGGGGGGTGGACAGTCACAAAGGGAAAAATTCCAGTTTCACACAGCCTTCTCTTCACATTCCTATGAAAGCCACTGACTTCAAAGAACAGCATTGGAGCTGGGATGGGGCTTGTGGAGCTCATCTAGAGCGTTTCACATAGAGCACCCCTGTAAGAGATAAGGCCAGATATCTTCCTTTTTTCATTAAGGTTCTGCTTCAGCAGCAGTAGAATTCCTGGTTTGTGCCAAGCGATCTGTAGAAACAGCAATCCAGACCAAATTCCCCCCAACACCTGTTCCCTGCTTTTCTGCCCAGGAGCTGGTCCTCAGAACTGGTCCAAAACTGACAGCAAATTCTGCACCATATTGAGTGGCCCTTTGACTGCCAGTAAAGAATTCAGCAGCTTGTGGGAGCGCTAATTAGAGCTAATAATAACTTCACTGACCTGCCTTGGCTTTCAAATGCCTGACTGAAATGACACTGTCCTTGAAGGGTAGAGGTTTGGTTTTCTCTGCATGAGTGATTAGGGGTGCTTGTACCTTTACATTCTGTGGTTAGCCATAACACACAGGTAACGAAATGGGTGCTCACTTGGCAATAGAAGAGAAGTGGGTGGTGACGTGGAATCAGAAAGGCAAAGAAACCTCTCAAAAATCCTACCCCAGAGTTCTATCTTATAGGGGTTTCTCTGTGGGTTTCTGCCTTAGGACCAGGCAGAATCGTAAGACGGTGATTAGAATGGAATCATGGATCATCAAGGTTGGAAAAGACCTTCAAGGTCATCAAGTCCAACTGTCTGCCCTACAACCCCCAGCCACTACCCCATCTCCTGAAACACCCTGGCTGCCAGGTTGTTGAAACCCTCTGGGGACTGTGCCTCCACCCCCTCCCCGTGCAGCCTCTTCCAAGGCCTTCCCACTCTTTCTGGGAAGAAGTTTTTCCTAAGATCCAATCTGATCCTGCCCTGGCATAACTTGACTTCTCTCATCACTAGTCCTTAGAGAGAAGAGGCCAACCCCCACCTCACTCCAACCTCCCTTCAGGTAGCTGTACAGAGCAGTGAGGTCTCACCTCAGCCTCCTCTTCTCCAGGCTGAACAGCCCCAGCTCCCTCAGCCTCTGTTCTCCAGACCCCTAACCAGCCCAGCTGCCCTTCTCTGCCCCCTCTCCAGTGCTTCCATCTCCTTCCCATCTTGTGGTGCCCAAACTGCCCCCAGTACTTGGGGTGAAGCCTCACCGGGGCCAAGATACAGGGGCAGGATCCTCTCCTTGGTCCTGCTGGCCACATTATTTCTGGTGCAGTCCAGGATGACAGTGGTCTTCTTGGCACTCTGCTGGCTCTTGTTCAGCTGCTGTCAATGGGCACCCTCAGGTCCCTCTTCTGAGCAGCTCTCCAGCCACTGCTCCCCCCACCTGTAGTGCTGCTGGGAGTGGTTGTGGCACAACTGTAGGATCCAACGGGAATTGAATTATCCATAATTAAATCTTTTCTCTCTAATTTTGATACTTTTTTCCATTTGCTGGGATATGAGCAGAGGGGCTGAGGGAGATGAGAGCTCTAATTTGTGCTTTGCAGCTTTTTGGGTACTTGCTCAAGGTTTTTATCTGGCTAATGAGTTGCTGATGGTGCAGAAAACAATTGCATTTTCAAGCAGATTGCCCTCTGCCTCTCCAGTGTAAATACTATTGATAGTAGCCAGGAAAAAAAGACAGTATTTTATGAGCTGTAAATGATAAAGTTGGGGGCTTTCTGACTTCTCTTTCTTTTGCTAATGCGATATTTGTAATCAATCCATTAAATTGGAGGGGTGGGATGACCTCTTAATTCTAATAGAGCTAGAAATTATAAATAAAGGCTAAATGATGTTTTATCCTCCACAAGAATCAGTGAAAAATGCTTCACAGAAACTGCTGAGTTTCCCCCAAAGTTTTAATGATGTGTAGATGATATCAGAGTAGTTGAAATGTATTCTGAAAACCAAAGAATGTTCGCATTCAGTTGCCATATTCTGGTCAGCTACAACTGCTCAGGAACCCAGTTATGCACAGCAAGAGGGAAAATCCTGGCTTAACTGGCATTGAAGGAAAAATCCCACAGAAATCTACTCCTAGCTTCAAGGAAAACATTGATTTTTGCCTAGAACAATTTCTATCATACTGAAATTTACTCTAAGCTGAAATCTCAATGAAATAAAGGAGGATCTGAAACGCACAATGTTCCATCTGGAAATCTCCAGGAATTCTGTAAAACAAAAATACAAGTTTCTGCAAGGCCCATGAGTATCAGCTCATTGCTCAGAGGAGTCGTGTTCTGTTTAAATGAGTGGCCATGCAGGTGTCCGCAGTGGAATTCACTGACTGACAATGCTTTTGTAAAGGTGAAGGTTACACACAGTCTTCAAAACCTGGACTAGAGGGGTTGTAGAGGGAACAGACTCATAAGAGAAAAAAACCCAAAGTGCAAATCTTTTGAGTTGTCTAAAATTCCAGAGGTAGATTTGGGAGAAGAGAGGTGCAAGAATTCTTCTTGCTTCTATTTTCACTCTCTAATGTTGTTATTCCTGCTACCTAATCAATATTCCAATGTAGTCAGCAGCCCGTCCTGTTGCCACTTAATCTGAGCCATGTCTTAGTGAGATTAAACCAGCCCAACTGTCTATTTTGGGAGCTGGATCAGAGAGTTCTGTGTGTTTGCTTCAGCTAAGCATTTCTTTAGTGCTCCCTAGAAAGTTGTTCAGAGCCTGACGGGATAAGCTACAAAGATGCCTCTCACAAACACCTCATGTTGGTAACTCAGTTTGCATGGCTTTTTGATTCCATCCACTAAGAAACCAGTGGTTTTTTATTTTCTTTACAAAAATCCCTGTTCCTCATGGAAAGAAGATGATTTAATTGTATTGTAGGTAAGTAGAGTAGGCATGCTGGACAGTGAGCACAGTACAGGTTGAGGTGATGTGTCAGGTGGCTTTCTGGGTAGTTTCCGGCACTGCAGAGGACCAGCCACTCAGGGTTGTGCTGGTAGCTGAGGTTTTCCTATGAATATTCTAAGCTAGAAGAGCTCACTGTCATTAGCACAGACACATCATATGCAGTAATGGCTGTGGAGTTTCCTCGCAGTTTAGCTGGCATCGTTTTGTGGGTGGCATTGGTATGTTGCCATAGACATAAGCTCTTTGACTCAACATCAGTTATAAAGCAGAAGTAGTTATGTTGAAAGATCTGGAAGCGGCTGACTCTAGTGAACTGCAGAAGCCATGGGTTATTGCAGTGTTAATGGGGACCAGAGTGGAGGATTAGACAAGTTTATAGTAGTTTTATAACAAGTCTTACAGTTCCAATAACAGTTTGGCTCTGGACCAGTTTTATGCTGAAGGCATGTCAATTAGATGATAAATTAATTACAAAATTAATTGCCTGGTAAATAAATCAGAAGGTATTTTCATGGCCAATATCAAATGTATTTGCCAGCATAGCAGAACTTTAAGGCAGTTTGTAGACTCTAAAGAACAAAGCAAAATCAAACATATGGGTATGTTTTTCTTTCTGTCGTTGTACCTGCTCTGTCATTGTCTGCTCTGTGGCTGAGTGCCTGCCCCGCAGCTGAGTGCCTGCCCCTATAAGTTGTTTCCGTCTGTTTTACTTACTGAGCAAAGCAATGTGAAATAGTAGAAACATTTGCATTGGCTGTTAGGGAGCAGGATGGGGCTTGAACACAGGAACAGGTTGCCCAGGGAGGGAGCTGAGGCCCCATCCCTGGAGATCTTCAAGGGGAGGCTGCACAAGGCTCTGGGCAACCTGATCTGGTTGAGGCTGTCCCTGCTCCCTGCAGGGGGATCGGACTAGTGACCTTTGCAGGTCCCTTCCGACCCAGGCCAGTCTGTGATTCAATGAGAATGCTATTGGATCAAATATTCAAACTAGCAGAAATGCTGAGGCTGATTCTTTGTCAAGAAATGATTTTTCAGGTGGGACATGATGGTTTTGTTCCAGACAAAACTGTTAAACACCTTTTCCCATCCTATTCAGTAATTCCTGATTTCTTTTTCTCTGTAGTGTCCTGTCTGCTATTTACCCCACAGCTCTCTGTTGCAACACCGTGTAGTTTGGAGACCAACTAGCAGCCCAAATATAAACATTACTGCTAGTAAAAGATTCACATGGGTTTTTCTGCACTGGGCAAACAAACCAAAGAAGACAAGAGAATGGCTGTAAATATTTTTAGGCTGCAGCTCTGACTTCCACAATCGTGAAGCAGTACCAGTAAAAGCAGATTGTAATGGGTATGTTTAAGGGCGTGGGGTCCTGGGCACTCAGTACTTCCTGGGGTTACTACCAATTGTAACTCTGCTTTTAATTAAAAGGAACAAGCAAGGAAGAAGTCATAGTTCTGTAACTTAAAACCCAGTAATTTTTCTAAAAGAAAGGCTACAAAGTGTGAAAAGGTGATTTCTTTTCTTATTGGGAACACAGACGTTGAATTATTTTTTTTTAGAATAACCATAATTCACATTGGCCTCTTGCCAAAGCAATGAACTTCATCACCCAGTCTTGGCGTGTGCACAGAGATGGCCCTTTCTGTCTCTTTTGCCAGTTAACTGCTCACGTTGCCGGGAAATCATCATGCTGCCTAGAAGTGGCTGCTGGCCCATCCACCTACTGCCAAGTTATTGCCCTGTATGGGGCGTCCAAGTGGGCTCCAGCAAACTGCCACAAACTTCTAGCTAATGTACAGAGAACATGGTTACAGTGCTGAGGCCACGTAAGGGGACCATACGGTGTAGAGCTGTCTATTGTGCTGCTGTTGATGCAACCTTATTACCAGTCCTGGAGCTCCACATGGATTGGGCGCAACTGTGTTTTCCACACTGAAATGTGCAAAATGAACCTTGAGGGAAGCAAAGAATGAGCAGAAAAGTAGAATCATGGAACCACTTAGGTTGCCTCCTCCCTGGGCAGCCTGTTCAAGACCTGAGGACCCTTTCCAGGAAGAAGTTTTTCCTCATGTCCAACCTAATCTTACCCTGACAAGTGTTCTCTATAATAATGAAAGGTTTTACTGATGGTTATTTTCCATTAAAACTGGGTATGTACATCAAAAAAAGCTTGAACATCCTCTAGTTTGAGAGAAAACCAGTTAAGCAATTAGAACACAGTTCCACATCATCAAGAAATGTTCTGTATGTTCAAGTTTCCTAAGTGTCACAGGAATCCAGCCCAGTTCATACAGCAGCAGTCAGAGGAATGCGATGTGAATGACAGTTCTCTGGTGAGTTTAAGCCCCTCATTAAGATGTTCAGTCACTTGTGTTAGTAGAAATATTGAAACTTGTGTCATGCATGGCTGGTTCCTTTGTTGGTTGAATCTACATGATTGTCTCTTTTCATAGGGGAAAAAAATAGAGTCTTTAGTTAGTTAGACAACAGTTATATCTTGGACTCTGTGGTAAAAATTTATGTCTGAAATGATATCTGTAGATTTTTCCAGGTGCTGAGAAGAAGAATAAGTGGTTTAGATGAGAGAATTTTTTCCCTCCTGAATCCCTGTTCAGATGATCTCACTAAAAGTGACCCGAATTTCAAAGTCAGTGGTGATGCACAAACTGCATTGAAGTAAATTACAAATATTAATGCTTCTGAATCTTCTTTCTGAAGGCTGCAGTCATGGTATAATTGTGCATGTGAAGAAAAGGGAGAGAACCATTCACTTTAGTAATTTTTGAGTGTGTTTAAATTCAATCTTATTGAGAAAAAGAGGTATCAAACATGGAATTTCTACATGTTTTCTGAAAATCAATGGCTGGACAGAGAAGAGAGACCCTTGTAGCAACACTTGCTATTCTGTTAACATAGGGTTCAAGTCAACATTCAGTACCTAGCTTACCCACAGAGTTGAGCTGTTAGTGTGGATCCACTTGTTTTAAACTATATTGTCTTGAATTTAATCTGCTTTGAGCACCAACACCAAACACAAAAGAGTAGGAGCTTTGTGCTAGGTGCAGTGAGCAAACCTGCTTCTTCTGCCCATGGAAGCGGGTATGCTACATTCACCTGTCACCCACACGTTGTAGGTAGTGCCTGCTTTAGGAGATATTTGTCTACCTAAGGAGAGTGGACACCTGAGTGTGTTCCTGTTGAGTTTAAACTTACAGCTGGACTTCTAGCCAAGGAATTTCAATTGGAGGAACAGAATCTTTTGCCAGTCTGCCCCACAAAAGGAATGGAGTTTGTTATTTTAGCTCTTCGTCTGTGCTGGAAGATGGTAATTTTTTCTCAGACTGGAAATAAAGTCAGATTACTAGTATCAGGTCAGTTTGCTGCCTTTAGTCTGTGTTCTTCTGTCATTTAGCATAGGCCCAAATCACATCTTTTAGAGAAGGGTTCCCATATGAGCACTTGCTAAAATTACTTGCTGGACAGTTAGTTTTGAGAAGGCTTTGTGATAGTTACAGGCTTGTGATGCTCATTGCTGCCCCTTCTAACTACTCTGTGGCAGATCCAGTTAAGCTGTGGGCAGCCTCTAGAAGAAAACACAGTAGATTGGTTCTTTTGAGTTTTAAAAATATACCTGCTCTGATTCTTCAGTCAGCCTCTCCCTTCAACGTACCCTGAACGAGGCATAACTGCTAGTGCTGGTATGACAGCTGACCTGTCCTCTGTGGCCCACAAGCAACGCTTTAAACTGCAGAAGCAATGAGCAAACAAGTGAAGCCCACTGACATGGGAGTCATGAGGGGAAAGGGGGATGGAGAAAGTGAAATGGTTGACCTTGCTTAGAAACAGTACCACAGGCAGTGGGGGTAGGACCTGTGACTGTACAAGAGTAGGGGCACAGAGGCTTCCTCTTTCCCTCATGCGTGGATCTAAGCACACAGTAGTTTAATTCAAGGATTTTATATTGAAATGAGTGGAGGAATTTCAATGTGAGAACTCAAAGCTTTCCTGCCTCCTGTAGATGGAAACTCCTGTGTTTATTACACGTGAAGCAGTTTTATAACAAATGATGTCTAAACGTAATACAAATGGACATAAATGTGAAACACTGGAAGAGCCCACACTGCTCTGAACATGTGTGTCTTGCTTTGTTTCCAGATAATGAGGAAACTACATTTACACCCCCCCCCCCAACCTCAAGAGTATTCAAAACGCAGCTAAAGAAGAAGGAAAACAAGTCCCTGCTATGAATGGCTCAATGATGCCAATGAAGATCACTCTTGAGATGGAAAGCAGCCTGCACTGGGCAACTCAGGGAATGACAAGTCTGAACACTGTCAGATAGCCAGCACATTTTATTTACTCTCTGATCTGATTTTATCACCACTTCCAGCCCAAGACCATTGACCTGATATCAGTTCATCGGGGATTTTCAAATCCTTTAAGAAAACTTCTGCTGAAGCTAATGTAAGTCATATTAAGTTTATGTTCTCAAACTGTATAGATTTCCACTGTGAAATCACAGAAAATTGGAGTTGGAAGGGACCTCAAAAGACCGTCTAGCCCAACCCCCCTGCCAGAGCAGGGATCCCCAACAGTAGGTCACGCAGGAATGCATCCAGGAGGGTTTTGAATGTCTCCAGAGACATTCCGAATGCTTGTTGGAATAGCAAACCATTCAAATTTCTAATAAACATGAACAGATATAACAACACTCAACAAATCCCCCTGAAACTCCAACCCAGACAGGCTTAATTTTCATAGCATAAACATGTAGAAAAGTTCCCAATCACTATTCATATTTGATGGGATTTTATTACCTTTTTTCTTTCCTCCATAGGTATTTGCTGAGACGACGATACAAGCAAGCAACAAAGGTGAGAGAAGTTGCAAGCTTTTCATGCTTTTTTTCTCTGAATGAGAGTTTTCTCTGAATGAGATTGCACTGCTCGATGCTGCCAAGAGATGGGAAAAGGAGAGAATTATCAATGCTTTGCAAGAAATTCTTCACCCATTAATCATTAACCCTGAATCCTCTTGTCCCCTGCTCTTGTCTCTCCTTTTATGGCAATGGAAGTGGAATTTGCCTGTTTCCAGCCTCTTCTTTTTTCATTTTATGCCACTTGTGGCAGGAATAATTTGGAACTGGATCCTCCTACCTTGTTCAACAGTGCTCGGCTTTGAACGCAGCAGGCTCGTGGTGTTTGTTCTCTGAAATACTGTTAAAGGCCATGAGTAGCCAGCTCAGGTTTGGTTGGTCAACAGCTCAGGCTAAACACGTTGCAAAAGAACTGGAAGAGCTGAAGGTTAATAGAAGTATTTAATTAACACAGACAGAAGCCAGTAAGGGAAGCATCAGTATAAGAAGCATCTCCTTCATTTCACTCACACAGAGTTTGGGTAATCACAGCTTTCCTTTCTGATCAAGGATCAATTTTAATAACAGAAGAAAATTGCTAATGAAGCACAATTAACAACTGAAACAGAGCTTGTAAACTTGAAAAAGTTTATTTTGAGTATTCCCCCAAATATTTTTATGAACCCTCTTAGTCTCGAGTGCATGAAGTGACAGTTGTAATCTCTCCCCTGGCAGCCCCAGGCCCTGCCCTCTTGACCTGTCGTTAGTTGCCTGGTAGAGGAGCCCGACCCCCACCTGACTACAGCCTCCCTTCAGGCAGTTGGAGAGAGGGAGAAGGTCCCGCCTGAGTCTCTTCTTCTCCAGGCTGAACCCGCCCAGCTCCCTCAGCTTTTCCTCATCAGCCTTTCCCTCCAGTCCCTTCCCTGGCCTCGTTACTCGTCTGGATCCACTCCAGCCCCTCAATCTCTTTCTTGAAATGAGGGGCCCAGAACTGCCCCCAGTACCTGAGGTGAGGCCTCATGGGACCCGCACACCAGTGCAGAACTGGTATGCTGGACTCTAACAGAAAGGATTCTCAGCAGGGCAGCTCTGCCTGTGTGTGTGTTTAAGGTGCTGCTTGGCATTCAGCTTCATGGACAGTGTCCTGTGGTGCCGGGTGTTGCATAAATAGAGGAGAAACATACAGATCACTTCATATCCTTGCTCTCTCCTCAGAACTTCAAGTGTATGATGCAGGAGACAGCTAGAAGATGTAAAGATTGTAGAACTGACTGACGGGTTGGATGGTGATACTAGCCACAGCAACCAAAAAAGCAGAAAACATTTAGGGGAGGAAAGTACTGAGTTCTATTTCCTACTGACGGGAATCTTTCTGCAACGTGTGCAGAACAGGCTGCTGGGTGTCTGCAAGGAAATTACCTGGAAATAAAGACTGTAAAGATCAGTCTTTGCATTTACTTCTCCCTAGGGAAGCCATGTAGGAAACCAGAATGGCATTAGGAGAGCCTCATGAAGGATTGAAAAGCCATCCCTGGACATATTTCACAGTTGTGGAGATCTGAAGATTAGGGACAGGGTTTAGCAGTGGCATTAGGACAGCTGGATTCGTGGTTGGACTCAGTGAGCTTAAAGATCTTTGCCAAGCTAAGCAATTCTATTATTTTATCATTGCTTAAAAAGGTGGAGTGATTTGCCTTCTTCCCTGCTATCTGCATCACTTCATCAGGCATTCCTGCCTTGGTTATTTCTAGTACTAATTTTTCTTCTCGGTGTTGACAGAATCTCAGCAGTAAAGGTGAGACACCTAAGCAGTGCCTCAGGAATAACTGTACAGCTTTAGAACAGGAAATTCCACCGTGTGTATTTGACGTGAGTTTATGTAGCACAGAATGGCACATTAGTCCTCAGAGAGCAGAGGTGACTGCATTCGGGAGGAAAAAGCTGCTCCCTAGAGCATCGTCACACAATGTGTTTGCAGAGCGTGGATATTTATCCCCCCGGCCAAGGTTTTTTCTCCATTAGTTGTACCTGAGTAGATCCAATTACCTTTATTATCTACTCATAATTAAAAAAGGTATCTCCTGCTTTGTAATGAAGGTTAAAGAGCAAGCAGAAGGTTTATTTTTTCAAGTGGGGTGTGTTTGTCATTGGTGCCCTGGGTGAGGCAAGTGGGTAAGTCAGTATTTGCAAAATCTTGATACTTCAAAAAGAAGCCTGAAATTAAGGTTTAAGTATGTTAATCATAAAATCATAATTATCAATTAAAACAATCAAAACAGTAGTAGTTTTTCTATCAAATGAGTAGATCTCTCCGATCTCTCTTTTCTGTAACACCCAGCATTTGCACGTCACTCCATTTCCCACAGTGAATTCCCTTATACCCACCTCAGTGATCTGGATAGTTTTAAATACTCAACCTAAAAATATTATCAGAGAGAGCGGGTATGTATTTTGCAGGCAGTTAGTGCCTTGCCTACCTTACAGGAGCTAGCACATTTTCCTAATCACGTAGTGTCCAACCCCACATTTCTATTCCATGTCACTGTGTTTCTATCTAGTTTGCACGTGCTACCCCAAAGAGAAGGTTTGATAACTTTCTCTTTCTGCTAGAGATGCTGCTTGTACAGCCAGGAGATCCTCTCTTCATCAGGATCCCCATCTGTTTCTTGGCTAATGTTCCAATTATAATCAACCCCTGTGCACATCCTCTCATCTATAATAAAACCGATGGTTTCACCGCTGGGAAGCAGCGTGTGACTAATGATGCACTGCACCATGCAAGCTTTTGCTCGGCTATATCACACTAAGCCAGTTAAATAAAGGAGCGTGGAGTAGAAATTTGCCAGGCTTACAGTCCGGCTTGTTTTTTCCCCGAGACCACACTGTTCATCAAGATGGTTTTCAATCACCTAAAGACCAATAACTCTGTAGTACAGGATGTTCTTTCAGGTTTAGAAGAGATTTTATGGGCCAGAACTTCAGTTGACATAAATTGGCTTCTGTGCAGCTATAACAGTTTTCACCAGCTGAGGATCCACCCTGCGTTCCTATAATTACCCACTGGCATCTGATGATGAGACTCATGTGATGTTTATGCTAATACAGCTGAGGTTATAGAGCAAGAATTTTTTTATGGAGTTGCATTTTTAATGTAGTTTTTTAATCCAGAATTTATTCTGCCTGTTTCATCTTTCCTAGAAAATTTTAATATCAAATAACTCTGAAGAGACATTTTCTGACAGAATTTTGCGTGTGAATTCGTGGCCTGTGTCAATCATACAGCAGTTGCATGAGTATGAAATCTCTTTTATGCCAATATCGTATAATTGTAAAATAAGTGGATCATCTGCTCCTGCTTCAGACTTACCCCCCAAAAAGGCATTTTTTAGCTTGGTACCTTGGATGCTGGCCTGGTGCTTTTTCTCGTGATGCATGACTTGCTCAGTTGCCTCAGTTTGTTGGCTCTATGTGCCTGCCTGCCTTGTGAGTTCGCTGTGCTCACTTGAGGTGTGTTTCTGAAAACTTAGCAAATAGGAAAACCAGAGACTGGATGTACTAAATAAAAGAACAAACCGCAGTACATCTGGGCTGCCTATGCTCTTGCATTATTGTGGAGTGGGTCTAGAGAAGGGCAACCAGATTGACAAAGGCTCTGGAAAACAAGGAGTGGCAGAGGAAGCTGCGGATAGTTAGTCTGTAAAAGAGCAGGCTGAGGAGAGACCAACCTAATGTCTGCGGCTAACTAAAAGGAGGGGTGAGGATTGGTCTCTTCTCCCTTTGTCTCAAGAAACAAGTGGTAGAAGAAGAGCAAATGGCCTTTTGTTGCACCAGGGGAGGTTTAGATTGGCCATCACAAAAAGCTTCTGTTCTGGTTTGAAAATTAGACCCTCTTGCTAAACCATCACAGCTTCTTCTGGAAAGGGTCCTCAGGTGTTGGAACAGGCTAGGGAGGGGGTTGAATTGGTGTCCCTGGATGTGTTTCACAGTTGTGGCGATCTGAAGGTTAGGGACAGGGTTTAGCAGTGCCCTTGGGACAGTTGGGTTCATGTCTGGATTTGATGATCTTAAAGGCCTTTTCCAACCTAAACAATTCTGTGATTCTTTGCAGATTATTTGTGCCTACACCCTGTCTTCAATCCTTCAGAAGACTGGGCTAAACTAACTTTCTGTATCGTCATGGACTACTGGAAAGGTTAGTAGAGCTGCAAACTCTTGCCCACCTGCCTTCTGTTTTATTTTGCACTTGAACTGGTGTCGGAGCCCTGTCTCAGGGACGATTGTATGCCCTGTAAAGTTTTCTGTTGAGTTCTCATTGATTTAGCTTTGCTGATCCGTAACACACATGGCTTCCATGAGCCAGCACTGCACTGTCAATGCTGTAAAGGATAATGCTTTAGGGAATCCCAGCATTTCCCCTCACCAGACTGTGTAAGAAAGAGTGAAACACGTGCAACAAACCTCATCAAAAAACTGAAACCTAACCTAACATCTTTTTACCTTTTACCTTTTTTCTCCCTCCCTGAGGATTTGGCTTTATGGTTTTAAGCAAAAAACTAACGTGAGTGCAATGGCTTTTGAAGCTGCCTTCCTTGTTCACCTCCCTCACATCAAACCAGGACACAGCTGAAAGAGATGAACCCGTGGTAAAACCAGCAGTGCTCTGCTTTCCCTTCCAGCTGCTGCAGTGGGAGGGAGACTTCACCAGCAAACGGAAAAACTTGTTTCAGGAATTGATTGATGCTTCTTATGAATAAAAAGGACAGCAAGAACAAGTTAGCCAGGGCTCTCTGTGGGCAATATATCTGAAGAGGATACATTCAAAAGCACCTAAAACAAAAGGCCGAGACCCATGCTGAAGTCAGTGAACTTGTAAGACATGAAACATTCAAGTGATGTTTGACGGTCACTCATGAGCTAACATGCTCAGGAGAGCAAAACCTGAACCTCTGCGGAGCTGCTGTCACTGAAAAGGAGTCTGTATGAAAAGGGGAGAACAAACAGACGAGAAAACTGACAAAAATGCACAGAGACAAACAAATAGATCTGAACAGAAAGACAGGGATCCTGAGGAAACAGAGTGGGGGTGACCAGACTGTTTGAGGTGATTGTCAACCTCAAAAGCTTTGATTGTTCTAGACCTGGAACAGTTCTTGCCAGTCCTAACAGAACATTTCTAAGAGATTAGATGGGATTGTAGGACAGAAAACTGGCTTAGTTTAGGGATGAAGAAGCCATGAATTCTTTGTATAAATATAATTTCAAATAAAGACACGCTTAAAATCTCCAAATTTCCTTAAAATCTGGTCTGGAAAACTGCCTGAAAATACGACCAGAAGCACTGCCTTCCAACGTTGTCTGGAGCTAGGCAGGAGAAAGCAGCAGGAGAACAATATTGTACCTATTTCACCTTGTTGAACCGTGACGTTTTAATGAAGGTTCCTGTTCTGTTTGGCATAGAGATTTGAATAATTTTGACCAATAATAATTGATTTGGGACGAGCATCGTGATCTTGTAAATGGGATTTATATCAGCAGATTTTATTCCTTGGTGATTCTGCAGGTGTAACAAGGGCATTTGAAAGTTCAGCGTGGCTTTACCGCCTGCTAACAGCTCAGAGACAGGAGTTGTGATCCTGGGGACTGAAATTTTTCAAGGTTATGCTGGTTGTAAACTCTTCTAGAAGAGGGCCATACCTTTGCTTATTTCCTGCACTGGGATGAACCTACATTTCAATTTTAGGGCTCTAAGACTCACATGGAATTACTTTCTCTCCCAAGTGACTGGGAAGCCTTCTCCATATCAATATCATGAAAGAATCCAACTGTCGGACTGTAGCCTGTCCGAAGCAGTGTATTCTCTGCAGCATATCTCTAAGGCACCTGAGGGAATGTGTAGAAAAAGCTCTCACCAGGTGTGAACTGTGGCTCTTACATCATTCTCCTATACTGAAGAATCTCCAACTTTTGTGTGAGCACCAAACTTCCTTGGAGTTGTAAACAATATAAAGACCAGCAATGCAAGCTGATGACTTAAGTTGAAGAGATGGAATGTTCCTCTGCTGGCAGAGCAGAAGGTGCCAGGAAGGGGTTACCTGGAGAGAGGTGAGGTAGCTATTTTACTGAGTTCATTGGAGAAACTAGTTTTCTAGAGGCAGCTATTCCTTGTTGAAGATTCTCCTTGTATATCGTGCTATACAAAATCCGGTGCCAAATGATCCCTTTATTGAAGTGATGATAGTATGCCGGAATTAGTTTGCTTAAGTGACAAATCGGGTAATGGGGTGTTGTGCTTTAAAAGCTGAGCAGAATCTGTCAGTTTAATTTGTGTGTTTTCTATAGAAAACTTGGGGTTTAAAAGGTTGAAAAGCAAAAGCTTCTGATGCCCCACTCCTCCCACCTTGGCATTACTTCTTGTTCTCTTCTGCATTCTTCTTCTCCATCTTGTGCTTGTTTGGAGCTGCATTGCTGCTGCTGAGAGAAAATTTACAGTGAGAGGAATGTCATGGTCTGATAATTTATCCTTCTTCACTCAGAGAGACTGTCAGCATTCTGGCCTTTAGAGATTTATGAAGATCAAGATATTTTCTTTAAATGTCTGTGGACACCAAGGTTTTGGAAGAAGGACACCTGCCGCACTGTCACATGAAGTTCTTCTGGACATTTTCTCTCGGTTCAGTGTGGGAGCACTGTGATGAAACTCCATGGGTCTGTGTCTATACCTTGTGTGGGATTTTTCTCTGATGTGTGGTGGGGGGATGAATTCCAATGACTTGATGCCATTGCCTGCAGATCTGTCAGTGGGTTTGTGAAACCCTCTCTTTGTGTCTGATGCTTTAGATAAAAGTTCTTGGTTAAAATACAGCTGGGGTCTCTAACCCACAACATTAATGGTTGCCGGAGGGGAGGATGCGGTCCAGGGGGACCCCCTACATAATGGTGACCCAGTTGGGACACATGAGCATCCAGGCAAGGACCCGCTATGACATGGGGAAGTTCAACTGTGCTGACACAGACCGGTGAAAGACTCATTGACTTTCTTCACATAAATGGAAATTAATGCAGCCTTCTCGAAAGGATTGAAATTGTTATTTCTCTCTTAGTTCTGGAGCTGCAAATCTCTGACGCCTGGAGTACTTGCTAATTGATAAAGTACAATTGATTGGGTAATTGATTAAAGCCCATGGTTGTTGAAATAATTCACAGGAACAAATCAGTATTAGACTTGAAGTGACTGGGACCATGAATTCAAACAATTTCTTGTTAGCATCCTGCAAATACTGATGTTGTGCAACTGAACTGGGAAACGGGAAGACCTGCAAACCCCTGGATATTTAGTGCAGATGTTCCCTGTTACAATAGGCCATGCAATGTCAGTATCCAATGGGCCTTTAATACCCATTCTCCATAGCTGGTGTTCATTTCTAGCATTGTGGAACGGGCCGAAAGAGCAGGCATACAGTTAAAAGAAAAGCTCATCACACGAGGTTTTCTTGCACTCTGCTTTTCTAACCGCCTTCCTTCATTTCTATGTGGAAACGTTTTATGGGCGGCAACACGGAGAAGATAAAGCTGCTTCTCCATATGGGAGTCACACTTCTTGTAGTTGAGTGCACTGTAAACAAGCCCTTGAGCATATG
Source organism: Upupa epops (assembly GCA_013397515.1). Lineage (NCBI taxonomy): Eukaryota > Metazoa > Chordata > Aves > Bucerotiformes > Upupidae > Upupa > Upupa epops. Next base: position 189,580 of record VZRI01003753.1, on the reverse strand, counting down.
CTGCGCAACTCCGTGCTAACTGAGACAGGCCGATGATGTCAGTTGCCCAACAAGAATGTTCTCTGCCAAATGACCAGTTTGTGCTTGTGGTTCACAAAGTGCTTCAGGAGAGCCTTTGCTTTGAAGGGGAAGCTGTGCTGAATGACTGCATGAGCACTGTGGGATCAACAAGGGCAAAACACAAGTGAGTTGCTACAGACCCCCCTCAAACAAAACAGCGGTAAAGCTCATCTTTCAGTAACAGCAGAATAGGAAATTCTGTTTGTGGAAGTCCATAGGTGCCTTGTGGTGGCCCTCACTTCAAGAAAGAGATTGAGGGGCTGGAGTGGGTCCAGGGGAACAACATGGCTGGGGAAGGGACTGGAGGGAAAGTCTGATGAGGAGAGGCTGAGGGAGCTAGGGGTGTTGAGCCTGGAGAAGAAAGAGGAGACTCGGGGGGACCTTCTCCCTCTCAACCACTCCCTGAAGGGAGGTTGTAGCCAGGTGGGGGTCAAGCTCTTCTCTCAGGCCACTAGCACCAGGATGAGAGGGTAGGGCTTGAGGCTGCCAGGGGAGGGTTAGGTTGGACATTAGGAAGCCCTTCCTCATGTAAGAGGTGATCAGAGCCTGGACTGGACTGCCCAGGGCAGTGGTGGAGTCCCCATCTTTGGAGGTGTT
>VZRI01003753.1:175442-188734 GCA_013397515.1 Upupa epops | reverse complement strand
TCTGATCTCTAATGATTCTATGATTTGAGCACTAAGAAACTTTCTTTAAAGCACGAGAGATATTTATAAGTTTGGCCTACATAGACACAATTAGTGACTAAAAAAGCAGGGGCTTTTTTCTTTATAGAACTACAGAAGCACTTGAATCTTTATATCCATCCATTCCGTATGGTGTTTGTCAGGAGTAAGTTAACACGAAAATTCAAATCAGTCATTTAGTCAAATTTTAAGGCTGCTTATCGAGCAGAACCTTTAATGTCACATTTTCCTACTCTTCTTTTGGGTTTTTTTTTTTCTGTAAAAGGAAGAAATTCAAATCAGGATGCCATTATGTTTTTATAGACTGCATATCAATGTAAATTTTGAGATGAGTGCTGATTTTTTCCATAATTCTTTTTAAAGGAAAAAAGTCTGCTAAGAGTTCTTGGAAGTGTCCCTAGGGATCCCAGTAGGGTGGTGATCATTTTTATTATGAATTAATCTTAGGAAATGTCACAGTAGCAAAAACTCCTAAGGAAATATTGTGACTTTAAGAGCAGTTCTTGCATGTCAGGACTACCATAACCCTGTGTCTGACCTCCAAAGGAACTAAATATCCCTGATTTTCATTTACTTCCAATTCCTTTCCTCTGAAAATAATAAATTTCAAACTAAGTGGGTGTTTGTCAATAGTGTAATTTCTGGAAGGTTTAAGGTCACGTAGAAACATAGAATGGGTTGGGTTGGAAAGGGACTTAAAGATTTCATGGATGGCAATGCATGTTCTCTTTGAAAGGAACAAAAAGGTAATGGAAGTGAGTTCTTGGGATTCCAAGGAATGTGTCTAACCTTTTAGATTTCATAGCAAAGAGGTCTAGGCTGAACTACTGGCAGATGGCTGCTCTTTGGAGAGCCAACAGTACTCATGTGAAGCATATTGTGTACAGCCAGGCTGTGTTAGGAGTCCAGACAGCCTAAGGAAGGCAGGTTTGGACACACAGTATTTAGCATTTTCAGCCATGTATCCCTGTATTTTGCTGATATAATGGCAGGGGAGGTTTTAGTCTGGGCGATGATTTTATTTTATTAAGGTATAAATATCATAGGAACAAATAAAGAAAGCAAAAGGAATCAGTTTTGAGAGAAGATGATTCCATTACTTAGAAAAAAAAATGACCTAATGTTAAGTGTTTACCAAAATAAATACATCAACACGTGCAATAAAGAGTGCCGTTAGTAACTTGAAAATCAGGGATTAGACAGTAACTCAAATGCTAGTTTCCCAATGTAATCAGTTTCATGTGTAACACTTAGCTTCGTAGTGATAGATGTTAAAAATCCATTCCACATTTCCCATCATTTCTGAAGGCCGATCTCCAGAGGGCTCTTCCCTTAGTGTGCCCTTCCAGTATCTGAAGGGAGCTACAAAAAAGCTGGGGAGGGGCTTTTTAAGATCTCAGGTAGCGACAGGACTAAGGGGAATGGAGCAAAGCTGGAGATGGGGAGATTTAGGCTTGGTGTGAGGAGGAAGTTCTTCAGCGTGGGAGTGGTGAGAACCTGGAATGGGTTGCCCAGGGAGGTGGTTGGGGCTCCGTCCCTGGAGGTGTTTAAGGCCGGGCTGGATGAGACTCTGGCCAGCCTGCTCTAGGGTGGGGTGTCCCTGCCCATGGCAGGGGGGTTGGAACTGGATGACCCTGTGGTCCCTTCCAACCCTGACTGATTCTGTAACTTCTTCCTAGGGATGCAGATGGGGTGCTGCAGGGGGCTGCCTGGGGCTTTTGTGGAGTCTCCGTTTCTGGAGATGTTTTAAAGTCACCTGCACCTGGTCTGGTTGATCCTGCTGTGACAGGGGGATTGGATTAGACAATCTTTCAAGGTCCCTTCCCATCCCTAATGATTCTATGATTCAAAGGTCTCTTCCACCCCACCACCATTCTGTGATTCCATGACTGTCTTTATAAGCCACTAAACTATTGAAACTTCATGATGTTATATTGCAGTATGACACTTGTAAGTACAGCAACATTGCATTTTTCAGCTCCAGCTGCTAACTTGAAACAAAAGAAAGCAACTCTTAGACTTGCTTCTGTCAATCTTTGAAGAAAGCGAGAAAGCGAGTTGTGCTTTTTGTACAACTCTGGACCAGACTCAAACACACATGGCAATCCATACGCTCAGTTTGACGCTCAGATCCAGCATAGTGAAGGATATTACAAGAAATAATGGTGAAGTTTGAAAAACTCGGTACAAAGCTGAGGTTTATGGTCTGTACTGCTCATGGCGATCAAAGTTATGCTAATGCCATCCGGAGTTGCTTTAATACTGTGCAGCCTCTCATTCCCTCAGTGTGTGCTTCGAGCGTGTGCTTTGCTTGCTCCCTTTTGTAATAAGATAACTTTAAAGCAGCCTTCTTCTTGGGACTGGCCTCCTGAGGTAAAAATCACAGAGACGTTAAGTCCTGTATTGCTTGCTCCAGCTTTGTTACATCTGATGAGAGAAATGTCTTGGTCGTCATATCCCAGTACATCCTCAGTAACTGCACTGCAGGGCATTTTCCCCTGGATAATGAAATGGTACCCTAGTTATGTTTTTAGTCTTTGCATAGTACCCACAGGAGGCTGGCAGCATGCTAACAATGACTGCAGAGAAAGCTTTGGGAAGGGAATGGGTGAGTTCTTCGGGGGTGGGTGAGTGGAATCTTTACATTCTTCTGGAAAGATGCAGCACGTAACCCTTTATTCTCTGTGCACGAAGAGGTGTGTGTTTGTCCTCAATGTAATGATGGGTCAGACTGTAAATGCTAGGCTCTGTGAATTCCATGGCTAAAGCCAGACCTACCAATTATGTCAGTGGGAGGTTATTGCCAAGACCAGAAGTAGATTATAGGCCTGCCTCAGTGAGGCTCAAGCAACATCGCTGGTGCTGCAGTCTCAATGTGCTGAAATCTGTGAGTTCAATCCTGAGGCATCCAAATCCCCTGTCAGTCATAAAATTTAAATTGCAAAGGGCACTTTTCTTCCTCATGTATTTTTTTTTGATAGGGAGCTAGAGGAAAACAACTCCCAGAGAAGTTTAATTTGCCCTAAAACCATTAAATGGAAAATTCTGGATCTTTGTCATGGGTGCAAAACAAAATTAGTGGTAGAAAAAGAAGTCTTTTTGGTGTACACACTGTGATGTAATTAATCCAGTTTGTTCGGTTTTTGCCATAGTAGAGCATGAGGATTATAACTAAGGGATAGCAAAGGCACAGAGTGTGGAAGAACTAAGAGATGAGGAGTGCACAAAGCAGTGGGAAGTATTGATCAGCAGCTTCTCTGAGGCAAACCTATGAGGGACCCAGGGACAGCACAGCGACCTGCTCATCCAGCTTTCAGGTCCTGCTTAGGGCTGCAGCATTTAGGGCTATTTTAAACGCTTGAATATTTGTCCCACAGTCTGAATGCTGTTAATTTCAGTCATCTGGCCAAACTCCATTCTGAATAATTATTCTGCTTACCCATTTCCTAGATTCCAACAGCTTCACTAGGAACAAAAGCATCCACGGTCTGCTGACTTCAACCGTACCTCTACCACTGTGCACTATTGACAGATGCTGCTTCTCAACCTGTGGCTGGCTGTGCTTCCATGGTGCATGGTGATAGCGTGTTCATCTGTGGCTTGTTTAAAACACTTTGGGACAAAAGATGCTGTAGGTGTAAATGCTATCACAGAAATACCTTCAGAGCCAGAACACGGTGTGTGTTCACTGGAGGCATTAGGTGATGTAGCTGGGTGAAGGAACAAGCTATTTGGGAATGGGGGGGAGGGTGCACTCATGGCTTGGGAAGCTGGTGCTGCTGAGTATCATGAACAAGTACTTTTGCTGAAAAGCACTGCCCAGTTATAGAAGAAAAGTGGAGATTTACTAGGAACAGAAGGCTCCATGCTTTGGGGTTTCCTATTTCTGGGTAACGAGTCTGCAGAGCAGGACATACTCTGGGGATTTTTTCCACAGGTAGAAGAGAGAAAATTACTGAGAATAAACTATTCCAGAGATTCTAGCTGTGGTTTCCCGAGGTTCTATATTTTGTTCCAATTATGTTACAGGGTTTTTTTTAAAAGGTCCGTACTCTGTCTGAGAGGTAAGGGAAAGTTCAGGCCAGCAAGCAGCTCTCACAGCATTTATTGCATTGTTTAGCTGCAGCATCACCCTTGATTCCAGTGCTCTAGTCATTGCACAGCACCTGAACCACCTGCACAGGTGGTTTCTAAGCATCAATGCTCAACTGCACGGCTCTTTCTAAAACCATCTACAAACAGTGCTGTACAGAAGTTACACCTTCAGGTGTTCTGATGTTGGAAGAGTCCTGTTATCTAATTCACAGAACACTTACAGGAGCAGCAAAGAACACAGTTAACTCCAAGGTCGTGGCTTTCATTAACCTCTGTCTCTGCTTTGCAAGTAAGAGGCACCATCTGATCTTTTCATGTAGCCTGAAAGCGGAGTGGGCTAGAGAGCTGGAGAATTTCCTTTCTGTAAACAACATGCGTTTAGCAAGTGCAAAGCCAAGCTGTGTCCTCCTTCCCCTGGGTGTCAGCAGACTTATCATCAGGAAAAAGCAGAAATTAATTTCCAAAGCTACTCCTAAATATATTTTTAAGTAATTAAGTAATTTTTGAGCATTAGCCCTTTGGTTACTCATCTATAAAGTGTAGCACAGACCTGTGGGGAAGTGCAGGATTCAGAGAAAAAGATTATATACATGGATTTTAATATATACATGGATTTTTAGATATACACATGGATTTCCATATACATAGGTTTCAATGTATACAAATGGATTTTGATATGTATGTATGAATTTTAATATAGATATAGATCTCTCTATATATCATTTAAAAGATAGATAGATAGATAGATAGATAGATAGATAGATAGATAGATAGATAGATAGATAGATAGACTGTAAAGCGCTTTGAGTAGAGATGCTCTATTTGGTGTGCTGTATTCAGGTTTTTTTGAGAATATAATTATTCAGTATCTGTCAGTTGTGTGACTGCTACCAGAATTCAAAATCCTTCAGGTTTTCTAAAATTGAAGTATTTATACCAGAACTGTTCAGATCATTAGTTATCTGGAAGTAGCATTATGCTTCCTCACATTGCTAGGACATGCTAGTGTGTATCTTTCTTTCTTTGTTTTCTCTCTCAGGAAGCTGTACTGCTGATACTGTTTCCTCCATGAGCAGGGAAATATCAGTTCCCCCACAAAAAAGTCAACATTTGTTGTCAAGGGAAAGGACAACCAAAAAACTTTTGACTGCTGCTGACTGATGTGGATGGTCTCTCAATCCCTGTCAGACCCCCAAAAATAAAGTGAAAAAATTTGAGGAACTGAAGCATCTTTGAGCAGTTTGCTCTGAGTAAAACAGATTAATTTTGCAACAGCCTTTATTTGCCATGAGTAACATGGTGAGTTGTATGGAACTGGCAGACACAACAATAACCTATCACACCGCATTCCCTACAAGCCAGAGCCCTTTCACACTGGTAAATGGTTACTAGTTTTTCAACATCTGCTTTAGTCACTCTTGCCAAGCATCCGTCCGCTGACGTTAGAACATGATGGTAAGTATGTATTCAGAACTAGAAAGCAGCCTCAGGAGCAACATTTAGCTCTCATTTTGGATTTTTTTTTACTTTATCTGGTTCAGGACTTTAAGAGCAAACACAGAAAGCTACTAGTAAAAGAGCAATGGAAACACAGCAAGCACACTATTAATGTTAATACGTTAATTATGTTACCAAATACATTAATTTCAGCTGGATTAGAGATTCTTGACTGGATTCCAGTAGGACATAAACTTCTGGATCTCTTAGGAAAATTAGCACCTTTTGTCCAAACAGCCTTTTCCTTGCTTTCAATAACAGTCCAATTTGCTGATATTAAACTACATTGGAAAACCTGTTAGAATCGAAGTAAGAGACACACGTCGGCAATTCTCATTCTGAAAGGGTAGATAACAGAGACCCAGTGCTGCAGTATTTGAGTCCCAGGATGAGCCAGGTTTTTTTTTGACTTGAAGGACCAGCCCTGGATATTAAGATTAATAGCATATTCTTAAACCTTTCATAGGAACCCATTAGTTTTTTCACTAATGCTCAGTCATAAGCAACAAGGGATCTTATTCTCAGCCTTCTTTCTAACCTCTCTGTAAAACACAGCTTAGAATAAACAACTGGAGTCAGAACAGGGTTCAGACCACAATGTACTTACTATATACAGAAACCATGGGCTTACCCAGTTCACCTGGCTCGATGTTGTACTTCAGTTTGACACCAACTCTCTTATAAAACAAGAGCTAGGAACAAGGCTAATGAAGATTCCCTCCTTGAAAAGAGCGGACAGACATCACAAGCAAACATTTCTCTATTTTATAGCCTCTTTGACAGAAGGCACAGATCAGTCACATAGCTGGGTGGCTGTTGTTCAAAATTGGCACGTTCCTCCAACTATTCCTGAACACGATCACTGTCAACCACACTCCTGGGCCAAAATACACTGTGTAAGTCACACAGGCATTTAGACATCTTCTCAGAATGGGCTTTTTTTAACTGTAAAATTGCAGGCCTCTTATTGTGAGCTAAGTGCTGTTCTCTCTGCGAGGCAACCATAATATTTATGTCCCCACACTCAGCAGAACAGCCTCTCTCCAATTACAGCAAACTATCACAGAAAGACAGGAAAGACTGCAGCCCACATATTGGCCTTTTTTGAGTCAAAGCCTGACCTGCTGATCCCTATAAGAGACAAGGATTTTGTCTATAATGAACAGTTAATATGGTGTTATGGGTCCTTGTCTGGATCCCCGAGTGTCCCACCTGGGTTGCCATTATATAGTGGGTCCGCCTTGAACCCCTCCTTCCCACCTGGGAACCATTAATGTTGTGGGTCAGAGACCCCAACTGTATTTTAACCAAGACCTTTGAGCTACAGCGTCAGACACAAAGGGAGAGTTTAACAAACCCACTGACAGATCTGCAGGCACTGAAACAACTGACTCCATTGGCTTATGAAGAGAGGCTGAGGGACTTGGGGCTTTTTAGTCTGGAGAAGAGAAGACTTAGGGGAGATTTGATAAATGTTTATAAGTACCTGAAGGCTGGCCAGGAGGGAGGGGACAGGCTCTTTTCACNTGGACTCGATGATCTCTTGGGTCCCTTCCAACCCCTAACATCCTATGATCCTATGATCCTATGATTTAGGGAGAAGGCATCAAAGACATTTTAATTCATTCCCCCCTCAGCACACATCAGAGAAAACCCATACACAGACACAGACCCACAGAGTTTTGTCACAGTGCTCCTTCTTTTTAAACCCAAACTGTTCTGCAGAAAACACACAACTTAATCAGACAGATTCCACTCAGCTTTTAAAGCAGAACAGATGGAGAGAAATAGAAATAAAAATGGAGCCCTCACATGGGACTGAATTGGTTGGATACAGGGACAAATGCAAACCCGCTAGGTTTATATTTATAGAATCATAAAATCATTAGGGATCAGAAGGCACCTCGAATTTATACAAGATACAGAAGTAGTTGGTGGGGGTCATTATCTTAGTAGTATTTATGGCTGAGAAGACTGTGTGTTTTGCCAGCTTTCATGAAGTAAGGGCATGGGTTTGCGGGAGCAAATCAACCCGTGTTTCAGACAGAAGGGTCCTACCTCATTGATTTTCTGGCTTTCTTCAAGGATACGGTGTCACAGCTGCTGCTGGGATGGGTGAGACAGAGCCATGCAGAACATGAAGTTGTGCTTTAGTGAGGATTAACAGCATGGAATGGGTAACATTCCCTCTTTTAATGAGATACCATGTGCGATTATTAGAAAATGGTTTCCTCGAGGATCAGAGAGAGCCCTCTGTTGTCTGTCACTGCAGCTGACTAGAGGAGACAGTGATATCAACGTTAAACAATCAGCTGCTCATCAAACCAGAATGAAGGTAAAGAAACCGCTGAACAGTGCAGCTGTGTTCTAGGAGACTCATCCCTTCACTGCTCCAGCAGAGCTGAGGGATCAGCCAGGGCAGAAGGAATATACGCTCTCCCGTTTACGTAAGTAGACACCATGTGCAGTGAGAGTGTGTTCACAGTGAGTTAGAGAAATGAGTTTAGGAATTCTGCCTGCTTTAATCTTGGAACATCCCACTTCAACAGCTGCCCCAGTGAGTTAGAGAAATGAGTCCTGTGGAGGGTTTGAGGGGAAAAGTGGCTCAGCTGAGAGCCACTCATAAAGAATGTATTTTCTAGCCGAGGAAACTCACATGAAATGGTGCTTGGCCAAGACAGTTGTGGTTTGTTTCCCAGGGGAATCTACCTTTTGGTTTAGGTGAGGGGGTCCATGGGTGTGTTGAACCATTGTTGGCTCCAGCACTAACTGCTCTTCTTCCCCGTCTGCAGGCCTGGCACATCCCTTTCTGTATCCCTTACAGTTTCGCTCCTGTCAGGAGCACAGTCACACTCTGTTTGCAGAACAAAGTGTACCGGGAGCCTCAACCTCTGAGCCACTTCAGAGTCACAGCCCTCTGATGAAGAGAATATCCACAGCAGGGGAGAAGGAAATTAAACGTGAGGAGGAAGAGAAGGCAGAGGAAATAGAGGAGGCTGAAGAGAGTGTTTAACCTTCATCTCTAGATGCTGAGATAAATGCGGGTGAGTGCTTAGCACACCCAGCTCTTGCTCTCCCCATCTCCTGAACAGGCAGGAAACTCAGGGTTTGTAATCCCTGGATTTTACACTGCCCTCGTGTGGTCTCAGTTCCAGCTCAAAACCCGACTCGGGGGTTTGCAGTAGTGTGAGGCCACTCACAGCAGATTTTGCACCCAGCTCAGGGTATTTTACTGTCCTGCTGTTCTGGGCTAAAATCTCACATGAAGATTAGAGGCTTTGTTTTGCTGTTCTCAGTCCCTTTACACTGCTCTCCTGGTTGCTCTTGTGTGGCCTGTGAGAAATGAGCAGGTGATTCCAGTCCTGTGCATAGCAGGTGGGTGATTATAACCTAGAAACTAGGATCTTCAAGCGAATGGCAGCTGTGAGACAGAGAGGTGAAGGCTCTAGGGGTAGTGGGACTGCAACACGTTTTCTCAGATGTGACAACCACACCAAAAAGTTGACTTCATGACGTCAGAAATCCCTGGTGGGAGGCAACTGTTGACTGTAGCCTTGCCCAGCAGCCACTGTAGACTGATTTTACACCTTGAGCAATGCTTGAACTGGAGCCAGCGGGAGTGTGTTGGTTGTGCTGTGTGTTTGCAGCCTATTTTCTTCTCTTAAAAAGAAAGGATTTCTTGACTCTCAAAGTCACCTCTGCGCCTGCCTTGTGCTCTACTGTACCACACCTGATTGCTGCTGAGGTGAGGACCACAGTCTCCAAGGGCAGAGGGCTCTGTGATAACTCATTGAACTAACTGGTGGCAATGCCCTGGCTGGTGCTGAGTTGTGGCCTGTAAATATTTCCACTGCAGTGATTTGCTGGGCAAAACCCGCTGCATTAACTAACACTGAAAAGCAGCATGGAGAAGGCACTCAGCCAGAGCTCCAGGTTCTCTTCCCAGCTCTGCCACCATCATGCTCCATCTGTTTGGCTGCCTGCCACAGGGGAAAAGCCACGCTGAGATTCCCTGGTAGAGTGCCCTGTGTAACAATTAACTGTCCTTGCTGTGGACTTTGAGAGCCAAATGTTGACCTTCCCATGCACTCGTATGTCATCAGATTGCCATAAGCCTGGATGAAGGAATATTTGACATGCCACCATCAAAACAGACTGGGAGATAGCAGATGTAGAGAGAACAGTAGGTCTTAGCAGCCACTTCAGACCAGCCCCTGCGAGGAGAGGTGAACTGATGTAACTTCCTTTCTATGCGACTTGAAGGAAAGTCTTGAGCAAAGGATAAAAGAAGGTTTTGTGCAACTGGATTTGATGAGGCCTGTCAGGCAATGTGACCTCGTCTGGCTCCTGAAGGTATCTGAAATATGTGGCTGTGAAAACAGCGATTTTGCAGCTCTTTAATTTGTTCTCACTCATTTGCTGCAATTTTCACGTGTCTGAACCAGTGCTCCCCATTGTTTGCCCCAGTCCCCTTTCCCACTAGTGCTCTCAGCAGTTCCTTATCATGTCCTTCTCTGCTGAACAGAGGTGCTTCTTGCATCACAGTGGTCATCCACAAACATCAAAGTGGACACAGATTTACGGGGAGAGCAGGCAATGGGGTAACTGCTCTGCTCAGTGAAAGATATCCAGGCAGATGTGTGAGATCTTTGCAGCTAACCCATGCAATGAACAAGTTATCATGGCAGAAGGTACATTTCATTCATCACTTGTGGAAATAATCTGGTGGCAGAAAGATGAAGGATCTGCTGTCCATTTTGGTGTTACCTGGAATTTGTAGGATGCCTGTGGATTGCTTCTGCTACACGTTGTAGTTTCTTAGGTGGCACATGTAAATATTCCTTAGAGATGGCCATGATTCCTGATCCTCTCCTCCTTCCCACCAGCCACCATTAATGAAAATGATCAATCCTAATGGAATTACTCAGCTCCCATGTAGGAGCTTTAGATGTCACTTCAGATACACAGCATGTTAGATTCCCATAGGTCCACCACATGCATTAGCGTTGTGCTAAAGCCCATGGTACTGTACCTGGGCACTGTGCTCTGTCCTTGAAAAAGGACAAAGCTTTTGACTAAACCCACAACAAAGCTTGCTTTAACTCTCAGCAATCTGAGCTCTGTTAGCCAGCTGGACTGTCCCTTCAGACTGTGTCTGGATGTTTTCTTGCAACTGTTTGGACCGAAAGTAGAGATAAGCGTGGATGGGTGAAGTTGAGAAGGAAGAAGCAGCCAAGAGAGGTGGATAGTTTTATTTAGAACAGAAGTGTGTGCTCAGAAAGGGAACAATGTGAAATCCAGCCTTTGTGGATGTAGGTCTCCATGTTACTTCAGCACATGTTCTTCCTCCCCTTTTCAAAGACCAGTAAATCACTTTCTGAGTGCAGACAAGGAACATTTCTGATGCTCTGTCCCAGTCCTGCAACAGATGATGAGCCAGGGCACAAGCTACAGACCCTTTTCCTGTCCCCCAATGCAGACTCTGTTGTGGGGTGAAGGTTAGTGCACCCAAGCGTGCTATCTCACTACCTGATTCTCCACCAGTGGGATGATGAATTTCCAGGACACAGCACATCCCAAACCAAATTTTGCTTGATTTCCTCAGTGTGGGTCAGTTACCAGCACTGGCCCTGCTGACTTCAGTGGGATGGGTGAATTCAGCCCTTTGCTTTGCAGCTCTGTTATTAAATTGGTCGACTTGCAAGGGGTAGCAAAAATAAATAAATAAATAACTGAAAACTTTGCCTCTGTTAGGACGTGCCCTGGGTAGCACTGTAGTGGGACAGAATATCTTCATCTTGGTTTGTACTGCAGTGCTGACAATGTTCCTGCAAAAAGCAGCTGCCTCATTATTCACAGCATCACACCAAGGCATCCGGGCAAGGAGACTCCCAGAACCATAGCAGGGCTGCAAAGAATGGCCTGAAATGAAGTGTAAAGATGAATAAAGGATGATTTCCTTATTTCAGCTTGGAGAAAAAAGTTTCTCTTTGGGTTTTTTCTTTCAAAAAGCAGGAAGATAAATTAGAAAGGTTTGCATCTAATGCAAATGGTTCCTTGTACTTCAAATGAACAGAGAAAAATACATCAAAAATGAGGATGAATCATATGTCTGCTCAGTTCTGTTCTCATTATACATAAATCTGAAGTGGAAGCAAGGCCACTTAGGACTTATTTCATTAAAATAATGACAAGGGTTATTTTTGTAGCATGCAAAACTGTAACAGGAATTTAATAAGCCTGAGCATCATGAAATGCAATCTTAATTACTAGAAACATGAATAATTAGCTGGACTGAGGCAGATGAGACAATTAACTCTTGAGAAAGGCCTGTACAGCCACTAAGGTGGGACTAACATCCTGAGAGACTGAGTGTAGTAGTTACTTTGAAGAACATGCCATGAAACCAAGCCATGAAAGCAACATGGGCTCTCTTCACTCACTGCCTTTGAATATGCTGCAGCCCTTAGAATTTCTCCCAGTGTTTTGTGTTTCTGGTGCCTGCAAGCCCCAGGGCTTAGTAATAAACCAGCCCAGCTCTCCTTCTGAGAGCTCAGCCACCACCTGATGGCTGAGCTGCCATCAGGTGACAGCACAGACCAGACGGTGCCCTGGATCCTTGCAGGAGCTTGTGTTGGGTTATCCCTCTCCTATCTATAACTACCAACCTTGGAAGAAAGTCCTCCCACCTTGTTGTGGGAGGAACTTTACTGACTTACCAGGTAGAAACCCTCTGATTTCCCAGCTGTCCCCTGCTTTAAGTTGTAGAGGTTATTAATAGCTTCTCCTCTGCTCAGGTTTTCACCCCTCAAACTGAATGGAGTGATTCTGTGGTTCCCTTGGCTCCCTAAGTCACTGCAGAGTCCCAGACTGAGCAAAAGTGTGACTTTGTGGGGCTAAAATTCCAAACCCAGATTACAGCTGTGACAGACCAGTGTCAAAGGCACTGACACCCTCAGGATACAGGGTGTGGTTTAACCTTTGCTACAGAGCTCAGCCTTTGGAATAGTGAACAATTGTAACAATGAAATTAGGTAATTTATTATGATAGTAATGAAAAGGTGTAAGAAATAATCATAATAATTAAATTGAGTAATTAACTAACATCACAAGTTCTCATTTAAAACAATGGCAAATGAGAAGAAAATGAGGAAGTTACTGCTGGCATCACCAAAGCTTCCAGAGCAGGGAAAACCCTGAATCAGGAGTCATCTAGTGGCTACTAAGTGACAAGGCTGAGCCTGAGAGAAGCCAACAGAGGAGTGGAAAGAACCACAGAACGCCAGGATCTCTGCGGCTGCAGAAGACCTTTAAGTATATCAAGTCCAGCTTTGGACCAGCACTGCCAGGTCACCACCAAACCAGGTCCCTCAGCACCAGGTGGCTTCTGCACTGGTGAAGTGCAGAGAACTGAGGCTGACACACAGATGATTCCTTTTATCCTATGAGAAACTGCCAATGTCCAGAATCTCATGGAGAACCCTGGGGAGAGAGAGTTGTGCCAACTCTCTCTGCGGGACTCTTCTTGCTCTCTGCAGACAGTCTGCTGTGGACAATGGACCTGACTCACATGGTGGCTTGGACTGTGACTTCGATGGATATTTACTATGATAGATTTGGGTGGGGTTTCCTTTTGTTGTGGACTGTCCTGCTGTCTCTGG
>VZRI01003753.1:130416-175139 GCA_013397515.1 Upupa epops | reverse complement strand
TCCAGTGCCCTCAGCTGCTCCTCAGAGCACTGGTGCTCCAGCCCCCTCATAGCCTTGTTGCCTTTCTCTGGACTGGTGATACTGAGACAATGCTCGAATGGTTTTCTCAATTTCTGGTGGCATCAGCTCATGAAAGCTGTACCAGTGGAAGAGATCAATTTAGGACCCCTCAGTGTCCTCCCAAAATCTCTTTCTGCCTGTGCTGAAGGCAAGTGACTGGAGTCACCTGTCTTTCCAGAAGTCTTCTGTGGTCTGTGCCACCACTGCTAGTGTCAGCAGCAGCTAAGGTAAAACCCGCATTGCATCTGCCTCGGTCACACCTCTGGTTGGCACCATGGAGGAAACCAGATGCAGCAGCTGTTGCTCATCTACCCTTCCTAAATACTAGTTGAACCACAGGCTGCTTTTCAGCAACTGCTGGAGACAGAAAAAGGAAGCCAGTGGCATCCCAGTTTGAATTAGAAATAGTGTGACGAGCAGGTAGGGAGGTGACTGTCCTGTACTGGGCACTGGTGAAGCCACACCTTGAGTACTGGGGTCAGTTCTGGGCACCTCAGTATAAGAGAGATATTGAGATGCTGGAGTGGGTGTAGAGGAGGGCAATGAAGCTGGTGAAGGGCCTGGAGAATAGATCTTGTGAAGAGCGATTGAAGGAGTTAGGGTTGGTTAGTTTGCGGAAGAGGAGACGGAGAGGAAACCTCATCAGTCTCTACAGAAGGGACGTTGTGGGGAGGTGGGTACTGGTCTCTTCTCACAGGTCATTAGTGATAGAACAAGAAGGAACAACCCCAGGCTGAGCCAAGGGAGAGTTAGGCTGGATATTGGGAAAAATGTGTTCACAGCAAGAGGGTCAGACATTGGAACAGGCTGCCCAGGGAGGGGGCTGTCTAAAGGCTGTTTGGTTGTGGTGTTGGGGGAATTTGGCTTAGGGGTGAACTCGGTAGAGCATGGATAATGGACTTGATGATCCCAAGGGTCTTTTTGAACATGAATGATTCTATGATTGTAGGACAGGGACAGGGTTCCAGCAAATTGTCCATAACTTTATAAAGGGTGCTGTCCTGTCTGTGTCATCTGCACCTCATGCTTCTTTCCCTCACCCTAGAGCCAGAGCAACTATAGGTGTGAAAGCCATCTCGTCGTCTTGTCAAAAAAGAGATGTGAGAATTTCTAAATTGCTAAATCATCCTTCTTTTTGCTTCCCCCAGAAGAAGGTAGCACTCAGTTCTGCGGGTTTACTTCTAGAAGGGAGCTCCCATGAAGCTGGCCATTTCCTATTGCAAACAAGCATGGTCTGTATTTGAAGAGCCAAAGGTACTTGTTTGCTCTTGCTGTTTGTTCTGTAAGTCACATTAGGGGTGGAAGACAGAGGGGTTTCTGTCGGTATTGGGAAATAACAAGAGCTTCCTCCCTGCCTGCCCAGGGGGGTTGTGGAATCTCCTCTGGAGACATTCCAGACCCGCCTGGATCTGTTCCTGTGCAGCTTGGTCTAGGTGATCCTGCTGTGGCAGGAGGATTGGACTAGATGATCTTTCAAGGTCCCTTCCGCTCCCTAATGATTCTATGATTCTGTGATAGGACTCTGTTCACTTACACAGAACTGCACAGACCTACCTGTGCCCAAATCGAGTCTTCAGCTGCACTTCCCCACACAAAGTCAGCGTTAGCAAACAAACCATCTGAGTGGGCTGCAGAGAACTGTACGGGACAGGTTCGTAGAATCAGAAAAGTGTTTAGGTTGGAAAAGGCCTGTAAGATCCTCAATCCAACAATTAATCCAACTATTCCAGCCTACCCTGTCCCTGAGCTCCAGATCTCCAGGGATGGTGATTCAACTCCCTCCCTGGGCAGTCTGTTCCAAGGACAGAGGACGCTTTCTAGGAAGAGGTTTTTCCTCATGGCCGACCTAAACCTCCCCTGGTGCAACTTGAGGCTATTTCCTTTTGTCCTGTCACTGGTTGCTTGGGAGAAGAGACCAATCCTCACTGCTCTACAACAGGTAGTTGCGGACAGCAGTAAGGTCTGCCCTCAGCCTCCTCCCTCTTCAGAGTAACCATCCCTAGCTGCCTCAGCTGCTCCTCACAAGGTTTGTTCTCTAGACCCTTCACCAACCTTGTTATCCTTCTCTGGACCTGCTCCAGCACCTCAGTGTCCTTCTTGTATTGAGGTGTCCCAAACTCATCCTCAGGTATGGCCTCATCAGTGCCGAGTACGGGGGGACGATCACTTCCTTACTAGATTTCCAAGAGCAATTGCAGTATCTTCCATAGCTAGAGGCCATGAATACTTCCATCCTCTGTGGCAGGATCCTGTGTCTTACTTTTTGGTGATTTTCTAGTGAGGAATATCCAACCTTCAGTAACCAACTTTGAGCAATGAACGCGATAAGTGTTTCAACAGCTTGAGCAGCAGCTGGTAAATAATGTGTAGGAAGGTTTGTTCTCTTGTCCGTGTACGTGCTAAATACTTGTCCCCACCTTTTCAATGTGAACTACTAAATAATGACATTTAAAGTAGTAGGGAAAATGTGCTTTTATGTAATGTGTGCCTCAGATTTCCTTATGCAATAAAGAGTCACCTAAAATGTCAAAACACGACTTAAAACATAACCTTCCCTCCCACACTAGGCGTTCTCTTGGGCTTTGGGTGAATCCAAGGGCTTTCAGACATGTTTTGAGAAACACTAGCTGGACAGGGGTTAGGTACTTAGAGCTGTCTGGGTGCTGAGGCTGCAAACGTTAGCAGGAGACTTTGATCCAGAGACATTCAGGCAGAAAGATGCCACTAGGAGACTTTTGGGACTGAGCTTGCCCCGCTGTAAGGTACCACTCATTCGGCAGAACCGCTTGAGAAGCAGGAGATTCTGAGGCAGCCAAAACTGAGGTCCGAAGTGGTAGGGTTTAGGGTGAAATTTCCTTCTGGTGGGTCCAAAAAACTGAGATCTAAAGCAGTGGGGTTTAGAGTAAAGTTTCCCTCCAGTTGGTCCCAACACTGACAGCAAGGGAGGTTGTTGGTTCTCTGATTGCAGCAAGGCCACAGCAGTTTTCAGGGATTGGCTTTCAGGAAAGGAACTTCTCATGGAAATGGGATGGATTTGCAGAGAGGGGCTTTTACCCTGTTGCACATGCTGTGATGCTCGTGCTGTAACACATATTGTACCGCAATGATTAAGATTCAATCACCACTACTTAATCAAGGGTTATAAATAACAGCAACAAGTAATAGCAGTGTTCTACCCGGTGAAGTGAACACAGACATGACTAGAGGCCATCCCAGCCTCCTAACTGGGACAGGATGGTGGTGCTGGGCAGGTGTTTTAACTTGGTCCATTAGCATCAGGAGCAGTTGATGCTAATTAGCCCCAGTGAAGTCTGGCTAGCTTAGGTAGCTCCTGGCACACAAACTGGGCTCTTCTGCCTGATATGGAAATATGTGCTCTTGCCTTTGGAGAACTACAGCTTCATTAGACACCTGGGGACCCAGGAATGTGCCTTGTTAGAAAGTCTTTAGTGATAGTTTTAGCTCGAAGGCATATAGTTGTCTCCCTTCTGCATCTTATTTTGTTTGCCTTTTGGTAAGTTTGTCTAGGCAGATTGAAAAAGCAGAGAGGAGGTTTCCTGTGGTCACCAAAACCTGCCAGCTGTGGTGAGAGGATCTGCCCTGTGCATCCTTGGGTTTGTGTGCTCTAACAGGTCTTCCAAAGCACTTGACAGCTTTCGAGCCTTATTACTCCATGAGCAGTTGTCACCTCAAGGTTTGCTGCCTTTCTCCATGGGTGCTGTGGGTGCCTCTCTCCTTTCTATGACTTGTCTTCTGTTCAGTGTGGAGGAGACGCCTGTGCTTTCTTCTCTGACCAGAGGTATGTCTTTTACGAGTATTTAGTGTCTGGAGTATTTCCTTGTAGTTTAAAAGTTTCGTCCAGTTTCTGGTAGAGTTCTGCTGTTTTGGTGGCCTGGACTCGGGAGGAATCTGACTGTAAACGAGAGATGGTCTTTAACAACTGTAATTCAAACAGTGGAAGGACATAACAAAATCTTATCCCTTGTATTTCAACACTGGATTGGGATTTTTCTAATCTGCGTGTCTTGGCTTTATACTCAGGGATATGTAAGTTGTGATCAGGTTCTAACCCTGGGAGTCTGACTGGTTTATTTTACGTCTGGGAATGATGCCTGTGATATTGGAGAGGGAGGAGGGCAGAGTCAGTTTACACAAATGCGAGGGGTTAAGTAAACAGTGTCAAGATTTTCCGCAACATCTTTCACCGTCACTAAAGACAGTGTGTCATCAGGTCCTTATGGGCTAAAGTTTATAGAAAGTGTAAATTATTATTAAGTGAGGGCTATCTGCCATGGACAGCTGTTAAAAACCAGTTACCTCCATGTCTAGTTGTCTAAATCCAGGTACAACAGGTTAAACAGTGACTAGTTGATGTGACTGTGAGTGGGCACCTTCTGCAGTGTGTTAAATAGAGCTTGTAAGTCTGGATCAAAACAATGAGGTGGGAAAGGAATGATTAATTAGCATGAAATGTATGAATCCTTCAGAAAACATCATTTTATCCTAGGAAGTGTCAAAATAAATTAAGCAGATAATTTTTTGTGCCTATGGACAGCCCAGTTCAGAACTCACTAAAACCCAGGAGCTGACTTTCAGGTGGGAAGAAAGTCCAAAATGACTGCACTGCAGTAATTCCTGTAGCAATTATGGATCTAGGCAATTAATCATGACTGATTAATCAATTGGGTCAAAATTGTGACCCTCCAGTGGGCTCCAAATGATCTGGTAGATTTTTCAGGAACTTAAAAAATGTTTGATGCATGTCTTGGATTTGGAGATGGGCTCAGCCTGTTCAGCATGACTCAGGTTCTCGAGCCTTTTGACGTAGATTTTCATAGAATCATTCAAGTTGGAAAAGACCCTTGAGATCATCAAGTCCAACCGATAATCCTGCTCTACCAAATTCACCACTAAACCAGATCTCTGAGCACCACACCTTTAAGTATCACATTGCTCAGTCTTCTCCATGTTTTCAGAGACTACCGCAGAGCTCGCTCAAGAAGTGTGTTAAAATGAAGAAAATAATAATTACAAAAATTGCACTGCACTAGAAGCTGGATGAGGAAGTGTGAGTGCCTGCAGTGAACACTTGAATGCAATTTTTTATTTCAATTAAAAATGGAACATTTCATTTTCTTCTCTGAATTTCATGCCATTAATAACTTTATTTTTTAATAACTGTTAGAATTTAGGGAACTTGGGAGTGGTCTTTTCACTCTTCTGTGGACTTCAAACCACATGTAAGTTTGGTTTTAATGACTGCTATTAAAGCTAAGGACAATTAGCAAGACCATGATCCCAGGCAAGCAGCGCTAGGACGAGAGGACAGGGCCTGAAGCTGCACCAGAGGAGGGTTAGGTTGGGTGTTAGGAAGCCCTTCCTCACAGAAAGGGTGATCAGACCCTGGACTGGACTGCCCAGGGCAGTGGTGCAGTCCTTATCCCTGGGGGTGTTTAAGGACAGCTTGGCAGTGGCCCTTAGTGCCCTGGGCTACCTGATAGGGTGATGTCAGGTCATGGGCTGGGCCAAATGAGATCAGAGGTCTTTTCTAGCCTGCATCATTCTGGGATTCTGTGATTTGAGTTTGACATCTTTTACTCTGAATGTTGTGCAAACCAAAACTGCTGTGGAACATGGAGGTTATGTGTTAACATTATTCAGCTATCTGGGGATCTCATTAGCTTCTCATTATCTTTGCTTTAAACAGAAATTTCTATTAAGCAATTAAGTAATGAACTTGCTATCTTGTTTCTCCTAATAATATGCTTAAGTACATGTCCATGCTACTGTGGAAACATCGCTCTGACTAACAATCGTTAGTTGATAAGAAAGAAATTAGAGATGAGAAATGAGTGGTCCCACAATATCAAATGCTGCTTTGTAGCTCTGTTTGCCAACGTACTGAGACTACATGTTAAACAGAGCTTTCAGGACTGTTACACAATCAGCTCGTTTCGGGTTTGGGTTTCTTTGTAAATCCAACCTTTTGATAACATTTACGTATTTTATTTTCTCTGTTAGTTTCTGCAAAGTATTTTCTGGCCATGAGCTATCGTTGAATTGAGTGACTTGTAGACTAGATTTTTTCCAATTCCTGAGCTCTTGGTTTGCTTATTGTAATATCTACACATAAACCACCTGCAAACTGGAAAATCGTGGTGTATGGGCTTCTTGTAAACTTGTTGACTGTGATGACGTGGTGGTGTTTTAACAGGGGAAGATTCAGGATCTCACCTGATGTGTGCCCATAATCCTGTTATTTTCAGGAGGAAAATTCAAAATCATTACAGCAAAATATTGCCTTTTTTTGAAAATGATGTGTTTCACTTCTGTTTCTGTAGGGTGGTTTTCCCCTGTTCCGGCTCCTTCCCTGCAGCTTCCCTGCACCCACCGTTAGTGGTGTGATGAATGCAGCCCGTTCCTCCAGTGGCCTCTTTCATATTGAAGTAGCCTTTCTCAAAACTTGTGACAAGTACAACAAATAACCTAAAAATAGAACCATGGTTGGGCTCTGAGCTCCTTAGCATGAAGTTGTGTGTTTATTAAAAACCCAGGGGTTTGGAATAGGCTTGTGAGATACAAATGACCTTTTCCAGTATTCCCCAGGGACACTGGTCCTATTGCCCTGAAGCAGCATAAAGTTGTTCAGCCTCATACAAACAGTATAGTTAAGGCCACTTTGAGCCTGGTAGTGGGATATGAACGTAACAGTCCTGCTCAAAACACCTTCCAACGTACAACACCATTGTCAAATATTGCAGTTATTGGTGCCACTAATTCAAGAGCCTTGTATCTCTGGACATGAGGAACTTTGAGATAAGAAATGGATTCTTTGTAGCTAGTAAGGTCATGCTAATTGCTTCTCTGTCCAACATGGAACAAGAATCTGCCTCTGAACCTCCAGTAATCTCAGTTTACTGGAAGTCTACTGGGTCATAAACCCCATTCGTCATTTAGCCTCTACTGGAAACTGTGTGGTCACCAGTCTTGGCAGAGAGGTCAAGAGCTGCACTAACAGTGCAGCCTAAAATTTCCCCTCAAATCAAGGGCTATGTTTGGGGTCAAGGATTATTGTGAGGCAGCACAGAGAAGCAGCATATTGTGTCAGCATCCTCAGTACTGTGGGGCCTGAGCACCATATGGATGTGTAGCAGCAGTGTTTGCACTCAGACCTTCAAGTCTCATCAGTGTCCTGCTCTAGGCACAGGGGACCTGAGTCACCATAGTAAGGCTGCTCCTGTTGGCGTTACATGTGCTTGCTCCCTTTCATACTGACATTTCTGAGGACCTCTCTGTAAATCGAGCAGGATCAATAGACCTTGCTTTTACAAATTCCTTTTTAACAAGCTGCTAACATTTGAAAAATGCTCTCATTAAGACATTCAAATAAGCAAAAGGCTTAACAAGGTACAGACATGGTCCGTGCACGTTGTGTCTCTGCAGCAGTTTTCTGTGAACACTGTTCATAGCTGTGAAAACAATATTTTTCTGAGTCAAGCTTGTTCTGCTGCTCCTCCTTGCAGGAGGGCTCACAGGGCTGGAAAGAAATCCAAGGTAGTTACTACCCTGCTTTCCCTTTTCCCCCACTGAGATTTATATCACTCTTCACTCTTTTTTTATGTTTCAATAGTCTGGTGGCCCACAGGATGACCAGGGGCCAGCAACTTGCCCTTGTGGCCAAGGAGGCCAATGGCATCCCCGAGTGGATTAGAAGGGAGGTGGCTAGTAGATGGAGAGAGGTTCTCTTCCCCCTCCACTCTGACCTGGTGAGACCACATCTGGACTACTGTGTCCAGTTCTGGGCTTGTCAGTTGCAGAAGGACACAGAGCTGCTTGAGAGAGTCCAACTCAGAGCCACAAAGATGATGGAGTAGGACATCTCCCTGATGAGGAAAGGCTGAGGGAGCTGGGTCTCTTTAGCTTGGAAAAAAGGAGACTGAGGGGTAACATCATTAATGTTAGTCAATATGGAAAGGGAGGGTGTCAGGAGGAAGGAGCCAGTCTCTGCTCGGTGTCTCAAATAAGAGGACAAAGGGCAACGGGTGTCAGCTGAAACAGAGGAGGTTCCACATAAACACGAGAAGAAACTTCCTTACAATGAGGGTGACAGAGCACTGGAAGGTGCTGCCCAGGAGGGCTGAGGAGTCTCCTTCTCTGGAGAAGTTTAAAAGCTGCCTGACCATGTTCCTGTGCAACTGGATCTAGGGGATCCTGCTCTGGCAGGGGGACTGGACTGGATGATCTTTTGAGGTCCCTTCCAATCCCTAACAGTCTGTGGTCCCATGATCTGAAAATGTTAATGTTTTCTTTCCTGTGGAAAGCACCACCACAGCGGTTTAGCCCGTTTATTCTCAAATATAGTTTGTTTTATAAGTGCATTTAGAAGGCATTCAGAAAGCACCTGACTAATTCAGGGACGTCTGTTGCCAACCATGTGCTCCTGCTTTGGCTTTGTGTTTGTTACGTGATGCCTTGGTCATGCTGCACAAAGTGTTGCATCTGTTCAGTTCTGGCTGAATTTTCAGTTCATGCTGAGTTTTTGAGTCTTAACAGATTGTTCGATGCTTAGTTTTTCCTGTTACTGACTGAAGGTAGGCAGCTGCCTAAGAAGAGCTGCGCTGTGCACCGGAGTGCTGTCGTGAGGCTGTGGGAAGCAGCATTTACCTGTTAGACTGTTGTGTCTAACACAGTGCTGATGTGCCTAACCTGGTCTCTCTTGGAGTCACTGAGATGTAGGAATCTGCATGCAAGACAGATGAGTTGTCTGACAGGTGAACAAAAAGACAATCATGGAACCTTTCTGGTTGGAAGAGACCTTTAAGATCATAAAGTTCAAGTCTTCTCGTGGCGTTAATCCAGCTTTTGAAGTTCTCTCTCAGTTTATTATGATTTTATTTGTCTGTGTAGTATGTAGCAGGATCTTCACTCTCAGTTTCTGAGTGGTTGGAGTGTGAAAGGGAAGTGTGATTTCTGATCATTGCAAACAGACTGCTCAGTCCCTCGGCAGGTCTGAGAGGAACTGCATTAGCTTGTCCTCTCCTCTCGTGGAAATAAGCTCAGTGGGTCATCAGACAGCTGTCTCTATTACCTTCTGGAGGAATTCATGGCTATCAACAAGAGAAAAATGGCATCAATATCATGTCTAGCCTCATATAGCATGGATTTTGTAATATTTGATTCAAACACTGATGGCAAAAAATATTTAACTCCTACTTTCTCATCTGACACCAACACAGTACAGTGATGTGGTTTCTTAACAAGCTGTTACTGCAAACTAGGAGATAAAAATCCAAACTATGAAATGATGTGGGTAGATTAGTATTTTTTGAACAATTTTTAATAGTGGCTTGAAAAAGGAAGGCTTTAAGAGTTGTATGTGCTTGAGAGAAGTAATCCCCTGTGCAGTAACAATTGGGCTGCACAGAGAAGAGCAGCTGCCACTGGAAGCTACTGTCGTTTTTGGTGGGAACATTGGTGGGGGGGGGAGGCAACCAACTGCCAAAACCCCAGGCACGTGAGGTGGAACTTTAATTTGCTCTCAGGAGAACTTTGTAAGATGCATAAGTAACTGTGAAAAGCATCCTGTACTTCAATCTCTGCAGATGTCTTGTATGGACACAGAGCACAGCACGCAGTGCTTAGAAATACTTATAGAAGTCATGTAGATCTGGAGCTCAGGGATGTGGCTTAGCAGTGGCTTTGGGACAGCTGGGTTAGTGGTTGGACTTGATGGTCTTGAAGGTTTGAATGATTCTGCGCTGGCAGGAGAAAGAAAGAATGGAAAATAAGGCTGGTGGGCTGGTGGGAAGGAAGAGATGTCAGCAATTGCCTGCTGCCACTTTGGACTTTGGTATTTTATTTCTGTACCTCCTGGTCAGTTTGAGGCTCCTAATATTTCCCTCTCCCCTTGCTGCCACAGAAGAGGCTTTCATGTTCTTTTTAAATGAAGCAAGCAAAGCTTGTCCCTATCACCTTAGAGCAGAAGATGGATTGGCTTGGAGTGTTTTGGAAGCGTGGCAGGCTAAAGCCAACATGATAAATAGGTGCCTTGAAAGCAACCTCTGGAGAGGGACTTAAGCAAAATTACCCACTGAGGTTCTGGATCTTGTTAGAGCAGTGGCAAAGCTGTGGCAGAACATGTCCCTAGGCAGGCTGCAGGCAGGAACATGAGAAGGTCCAGAGGTGAGGGGCCTGGTGGCCCTCTTGTTGCACAGTGCCTCCTGGCCCAGCGGTGGCCATTACTCATGTGTGAGTGTTTCTCTGCTTTGGCAACGCTTCTGACCCGCCAAGTCTGCCATGGGGAATGCAGCTTGTTAGTTGACGTGTTCTCCCAGCACAAGGTTGTAAAACATTGCAGGTCGTAATTGCAATTATTTATTTCTTAATGCGTTCTTGGGTGCCGGAGGGGAGATTAAAAAAACAGCTCATGGAATGCATTTATTAGGGATTGGCTGTATTTATTTTGAACCACAACATGATAATCCAGATCCACAAACAAAGCTACAGGAAAGTCCAGTCTCCGCTATGCCCTGAGCACTTTCCTTGCTTGTCTTACCCTCTGCTGTGAGTAATTCCACTGCAGTGACTACAGGCAGCAGCCACCCTTTAACCCAGTACTGCTTGAAGGATCACTCTACGTGTTTCTCCAGTACTCATTTCAGCTCTAAGGAGTAAACACGTGGCCCAAAAAAGATAGGAGAAACCCAGACTTAGCAATGCAAATTGATTTTGGCCCTAATTACTATTAATTCATTAACCAGAACAACTTAGAGCTGAAAAGTTGTTTCTTGCTGCCAACTATATTGTATTAATTCAATGGAAATGAGAACACTGAATATCAGTTGATACTAGAAAATTGCATAGTTAGGCAAAGTAAAAAGTACAAAAGGGAGGTTGCGGGGTGTGTAAGCTCATGGCGTGAGATGATGATCATTGTTCCCGTTGCATAGACGTTCAGCATGTAGGAATGGCAGAAGTAGGAGAAATGAGAATTCATGGTGATTTACAGGCAGAACCTGTTGTGATCGGAAGGGTTTGGAAAAATGTGCGACTCGAGAAGCCTTGGCAAGCATGAGGAAACAGACACTGTGGTCTGGTCACTCAGCAGTTTGTGTAACTAAACTTTCTTTTTTCATCCTTGACCTGTGCTCTGCTCTTGCCTGAGGTTTATTAAGGGAAGCAGTATCATGAGGCATATGGAGCCACCGACTCTGCAAAATTCTGGCCCAGTGAGGGAATAAACTGCCACTACATTTTGGACAGAATTCCAGTTAATTAGCTGTCTCTCT
Source organism: Upupa epops (assembly GCA_013397515.1). Taxonomy (NCBI): domain Eukaryota; kingdom Metazoa; phylum Chordata; class Aves; order Bucerotiformes; family Upupidae; genus Upupa; species Upupa epops. The sequence continues at coordinate 163,791 of VZRI01003753.1, read as the reverse complement.
TTTCTACACAGATCCTGATGTTAGATATTGGTATCACTGGAAAAGTAATTGCCTTCTGGGCCTGAGGGCAGCCCTCTGGCTCTTCCTGCCTGTGGAATCACTCTCCTGACACAGATGGTTGACACAGTTCTGTAAACTCCCCCTTCTTGTTGTCGCAGCTCCTCAGCTAATGATATGGTGCAGTCAGATGTGGATGGGTCTAACTTATGCTATTTTTTTTTTTAGCCCAGTGCAGAGAAATGCTGAAACAAACAAGTGTTTTTCACAGGCCTGATATGAGCTTGGGTTGCCCAGAGAGAGACTACTACTGTTGTATAGAGCTTGGGTTGCCCAGAGAGAGACTACTACTGTTGTATAGAGCTTGGGTTGCCCAGAGAGAGACTACTACTGTTGTATAAGTTTTCTTCAAAAGCATCACTACAGTTGGAATTATATTCCCTTGGGCGTACAGCATCGCCTGAATCAGAGCTGCAGCAAGCAAATCTCTGCTTGACCTGCTGATCCTATCCCTCTGCTGCCTGGCAGAGCAGGGAGTGTTACAAGGACATGCGGTGACACAGGGCCCATCTGCCCAAATGCTGGGGAAGATCCTGACCACAGTATTGTCTAAACCTTTCCTGTGGATGCCCCACCAAAGGGTACTGGCTGTTATTACTGGCAATGTGAAGGATCCCTCCCTTCAGGAGGGGGATCTAAAGACACTGGAATTCTAAGGAGTAGAGGTATAGGAATCCGTGGGGAAAAGCACCTGAGCACATTGAATTGTACCCTGAAACTTTGCCATGGAACTAGATCAGGAACATCACTGACCAGGATATCTATCTATTCACGATCATCACCACCAACCAGATATGTGTATATACTATTAGAAACAAGATTTGATCAAATTGGGTGCGTTTGGTTCACAGAGAGAAAGCAGAAATCACCAGTTTCAAGGCTGGGTACTTAGGAAGTGGTGGCTGTTGAATCACTTCTCTCTAGTGCATGAGAACCCTTGTGCTTCAGAACTCTGGTGTAGAGCTGCCCTTCACTGGGGAATTTGGATCTAGACTAGGTTCAAGACCAGTTTCTAATTTTAATGACTGCTATAAGAGTAAGATTTGCTCCCAGAAAGCAGATGAAATCACCCTCTGCAGAAGGACTCTAAAGCTTACATGACCATCAACCTTGTGCTGAACCCTGCACTGTTGGCCCATCCCCACACAGCAGAAAATGGCCAGGTTAATATTTTAGGTTAGGCTTCTAATATTGTGTAGAATAAAAGTCAAATAAAGAGTTTAAAACTAACTGACTAGTAATAGTGGGAGTAACTTGTGCAGTTTTGTCTTTCTGATATTGATCTTAGGCAGTTTTTACCCTCTGTAATCATATTCTGAGTAACTAACCCTCATTGCTGATAAATTGATTCCTTGCTGCTCAATCAGCAATCCATACAAATTTAGGCAGCTCTATAAAACTGCTTCAACCGCTGTTTAGGTGTTTTGGGCATTGTTTTACAATTCCAGCAGACCCAGTCTTAATGACTATGAGGAGTGAGCAATGCTCTTGCATGTTAGTTCAGCATTGAACCCAGTAAAAACATGCGTGGTTTTGTAACTCACTCTCTTTTCAGTTAATCAGGCAACAACGATTAAGATCATAATCATGAGCTTCATGTTGAATTAACAGTGCATCATCTCACTACAATTTCATACAGGAGGTAACTCGCTCTGAAAGTCACATAAAAGAATAACAGTTTACCCTTTCCACCCCCAAGTTCCCAGTAATCAGCCCCATGTTTTTCAGTAAGAGGTCCACTTAGACCTCATCTTACCTAGATTTTTCTGCATCTGAAAGTGAATTTCTAATTGAGGTTTTATAAAATGGTCCAAACATTCGTTTGTCTGAAAACCGCGCAACAAAACAAGGGGAAAATTCTTCCTTCTTACTCCACATGGCGCAGTTCATATTTATTACACATGTCATTTTCTTCTCCTGGCTGGGTATCTGGGTGATGAATTTCAATGAAAACAATATAGATCAGTGCTCCAAGAACACCCCCCACCATAGGGGCAACTACGGGTACCCACCACCAGTGATTTCCAGCCCTGTAAGACAAAAGAAACCCACAAGAATTATTGTGACTTTTACTTTAGTCAACACCGAACCGTGTACTTTGTGGTAAACAAATGTGTCATTGCACTGCTCACTGCAGACCTTTCTCTTTTGTCATGTGTTCCTGTAAATGAAAGGCCCACGTCTGTCCTGCTCATGATGTTGTGACTTCTCTCTGTGTTTAAAACGTGGGGTCTATCAGGAAGAGGGAAATAAGGCTTTATAGGCCCAAACCTTAAATGTTTTTTAGAATTGCTGTTTTCAGTAAGGAAGTTCAGCACGTTGGTCCACTGAGATGTTTATATCCACTTTGCTCTGTGAGAGGAACCTTACAGGAAGTTGTTAGCCTGTTAGGATAATTATTCAGCACTCAGTTGTATAAATTTATGCAGACTTGAATGCGTAGTTAGGTCACAAGACAAGAATAGGACAGGGCTAATATTCCTGCTCTGTATTTACAATGATTCCCTGTCCAGAAATGCCACGGATGTGTATGTTCTGCTTTTGGAAGTACCTGTGTTTTGTCATGAGAATATAAAATAATTCCTGATGTTGTTCTTTTGAGTTTGTAGAGCTAATTGTTGTTGAGAATTGACAATCTGTTGAACCCCTGAGTTCCTGAAACAAGCATGGGCAGAGGTTTTATCGAATTAATTACTACAACGAAATCTCTGTCAAGTACTCACACGTATTTCGGAGTGTGTGTATGTGGGCATAGAATGAAAGTGATTCTTGGCAGGTGTGTTGCCCTTGGCTTGTTCTATGAGCTGACATGTGGCTTGTTGGCTCCTGCATGACCTCCTCCAACTCGTGGCTTATGCAGCAGCACCAGCTGTGCCTGTGTTTTGGACGCCCTCTGTTAAGATGATGGTGTGAAGGCTTTAGAAAGGGCAATGCCCAAGCTGAATTGGGATTGCTGACATGGCTGAGTGAGTGAGTTTCCACAACACTCGATCCTGCTTCTTTGACACAGGAGCAGGAACTCGTTGTGACAAGCACTGAAATCTTCACTGAAGTACCTTTGGCTCCTTTAGACCCCGCTCGCAGCTTTGCTTCCTGCCATGCAGGAAACCCTGGCTATAGGAAAGGTTTGGATGGATAATTGGGGTAGCGAGATGCTGGCATTTCCTATGGGAAATGCTGGGATTAATCACTGTTCTTCGCTCTGAGAAGTTGCAGAACATTCCAGACGCCACTTCACCCCCAAAGCCCTGTGCACACAAGAGGTTCTTGTCCCGACCCTTTCCAATGCACTTCAGTTCCGTTCGAGCGATTCGTCCCTGGGGCTGGTGGCCACGAGGTGTCACCGTTACCCTGCCCAGAGCCAGGCTAGAGCCGGGGACATGGTAGAATCATACACCGGCTCGAGTCGGAAGGAACCTGCAAAGTGAGCAGGGACAGCCTCAACCAGATCAGGTTGCCTATAGCCTTGTCCAGCCTCCCCTTGAAGATCTCCAGGGATGGGGCCTCAACTCCCTCCCTGGGCAACCTTTCCAATGTTCAACTTCCNAAGAACTTCTTCCTCACCGCCCATTTCAATCTCTACTGTGAAACCACTGCCCCTAGTCCTATCACTCCAGGCCTTTGTAAACAGTCCCTCTGCAGCCTTCTTGTGGCCTCTTCAGGTACTGGGAGGTCACCTTCAGGTCCTCCCGGAGCCTTCTCTTCTCCAGGCTGAACAACCCCAGCTCCCTCAGTCTGTCCTCATAATAGAGGGGCTCCAGCCCCCTTATCATTTTGATGGCCTTCTCTGGCCCTGCTCCATCAGGAGGGCTCCAGAGCTGGACACAGGATTCCAGGTGAGGTCTCACCAGAAAAGAACAGCGAAGGTGCGAGAGAACCTGCAGAAACCTGGGGTGGGCTGTCTTCCAACTACCCTGTGGTAGGGGGGGTGGAACTAGCTGATCTGTAGGGTTACTCCCAGCCTGAGTATTGTACCTTCGAGCACTGATGGGAAAAGCTGTTCTCAGTGCTCTGTGAGGCTTCTCCAGACTCTCTGTGTGGGATCTGTGTTTCTCACTGCAAATGAAACTGCCTCATTTGGGACTTTTCTTAAGCTTATTAGAGCATTAAGTACTTGCTTGAGAGACTCCTACTTATCTCTGTGGGTTTAGGACAAATTATTGGAAAACTTTACATGTCTTATGCCGGCAGTTGTCCCCTGTGGCACCTCTTGCCAGCAGGCTAAGGAGCAGCTCAGTGATGGCTGAAAAGGGTAGAGGGGAGGACTTCCCCACTGTGACTGATTGGCTCAACAATTAGAGAATTTAGATCAGGGTGAGGCTTTCCTGTCTGCTCTGTGGGTAGCACTCAGACTCTGCTGGAGACCACAAGCATAAGGCTGTGGATTCTAGTTAATCTTTAGAGGCTGTCAGTTGTTGCTGCATCACTTCATTCTCCTGTACGCAAACAATGCCAGCAGAGCACCAGGAGGTTCAGCATCCCAGTGCAGTCATCCAGACTTCTCCTCTGGCCTGTAGCTGATCCAGAGCTTCCAGCTACCAACAAAGCTCAGGTTGTGCTTAAGTCCCACCTGGGTGTGTGCAGTAAAAGGTAAGAATGTATTTCCATGGTATCATTCTCCTGCTCTCGGTTGTGGCTGTAGCCTTCTTGCTGAGGGCAAGGAGAAGGACTTCTTCCTCAATTTACACATCCCTGAGACAGAATCACAGAATTATTTGGCTTAGAAAAGCCCTCCGAGCTCATCCAGCCAGGACCTAACACCACTCTAAAGGCCACAGCTAGGCTGTTCTTCAACACCTCCAGGGATGGGTACTCCACCACTGCCCTGGTCAGTCCATCCCAAAGTCTGATCACCCTTTCCATGAGGAAGGGCTTCTTAACATCCAACCTAACCCTCTCCTGCCTTTGGGATAGGAAACAGTCCTATTCCAAACTTTGAGCCAACTGCTTTAAGTTTATTCTGGCAGTGTCCAGAGATCTTCTATCTCAGTTTGTACACTGACATTTTAAAATATCTTAGTGTGGTCTTTACAGTGGGGATGCAGTCACTTCGTATGTATGAACCCTAAATCTGAACTGGGGAATGGGCTTATACTGGTAAAGATGGTTTCTTGAAGGAATAAGTCCTTATCTTTGGAGAAGAGGATTCTGAAGGATTCGGAATGTTCTCAACAATGTAATACCCAGCTTCATGACCTTGTGCCCAGGTTTTATGTGCAAGAAAAGCTTTGGTGCCACTCTCTTCTACATGCTTTGTGTAGCTGGAAGGCAAATAAACCCAGGTTATTTGTACCTGAAGCAGCTCAAGTGAAATGTCTCTTAATCCATACTTTCTAGTGGTTCTGCAGTAGCTCTGGGGATTCCTCCTTATAAATAACTGGAAAAACAAACTACGCTAAAACAGGCCCAAAGAATCTACCTTCCAATGATAGATGACTGAGAGATCCCAGAGCACCTCTTACACTGTGTATGTGTGAGCTATGGATCTGATGTGCAACTAACTAGCTGTGCCTTTAGCCAGCCCGGAGCATGTGTGTGCACACACACAGGGATTTGTGCTCTGAAATGTGGGAAAAGGAAAGGGCCTTTCCTCCATTCACTCCTTCACTCTCAGATGGGAAACCAGGCTTTTAGATTGTGCTGTATCTCAGCAATAACTCAGCTCTAATAAGAGGCTAAATCAATTTGATGTGTCTGTGGCTTTTATGGCACCCAATAAATATTCCCACCTAATTGTCTCACATTTTCCTATTTTTTTTCCTGAAAGCTGCAGGACAAGAGGAGGAAGCACTCTGACATTTTCTGTGACCTCTAGGAATCTTCTAATATTTTGGGAAGGGTCTGCTTGAAACAATGATTGATACTAGAGATAATGTGAGTTTGATTTGCCCTGGGAGCAGGAAATCCTATTTAAAGCCTAGTACCTACAGGATGTCTGGTTTCAAGTGCATGAATAGCTGCTTCTGGTATGCAAAGAATTACCTGTCTGTATGTCTCACATGACTCTGGTACCATGTTGGAACAGCATCTTGCTTTCCTAGGGAGAAACTTTAGCCAAGAGCATTTGACTTCATCTCCAGGTGTACTTACGTGAATACTTCCATGCCCCATCCCGCGATGGCTGTGAAGAGCCTGGGGCCCAGATCACGGGCTGGGTTCATGGCACAGCCACTGTTCATTCCCAAGGAGCACGTAAGAACAACTATGAGAAGTCCTACTACGACTGGCTCCAGGCCTTTCGGCACGCCAATATTTCTGGTGTCGAAAATAGCAAATATAACCAGAAGAAGAACAGCTGTTGACATCACCTGGCCAGTGCAAAGACAAGAATATTGAATAAATACAGTCAGATGCCTTCCAGTAATGAAAAGGGGGGTGCGGTGGGGAGGCTATAGTAGCTCTGTCCCATGGTGGTGGCTTAGAGCTGGTATTTCAATTTATTCTACTAGAGAGAACAGCAAAATTTGAACCCAGTGCCTCTCAACTTCCCAGTAACAAGAAGCTTTTGTTTCAAGACAAAACCAAGAAATGTGCTGAGGACACTGGAAAATAAATCTGCAACAACCTGGTGTGGAAAGAATAGAGGATTTAAAAGGCATCTCCTGTGTGAGGTCTGATGCTTTTTCCCATATGTTTTGCTACCAGTCCATCTACTTGATTTTTTTTTTATTTTTGGTAGTTCTGCCTTGCAGGTGCAATTAGCTACCTTGGTATCAGTGTTCTCAGCTTATGCTGATACATCAGACGAAATATGCCCCTCTATATCCAGGTAGCACATAAGGTAAGGTAAAAAAAAGTGAAGTCTATGTAGTCAAAAGTGAGCACAAAAAAAAAGAGGAATTACCTAAAAAATGAGGAATTACCTAAAACTGGATGGCTGCACAAGCAGCTGCAACATGAACTGTTTGTATGTGCTAACTGCATTGGTGAAGGAAACTTTCTTGGAAGTACTTTACTGCTCTGCCAAAATCGAATGCTTTAGTCTTGCTAGTAATTAACTTGGGGGAAAAGAGACAAAAGTCTCAGCACTGGCAAGCATTCAGTTTTTCAGATATATTAAGTTCAACTTTGGGTTGTATTTTTTTTCTTTTTAAAAATTACTTCCAGTTAATCTGTTCTTAATTTTAAAACATCCGTGGGTAGAAAGATCTTGTGGCAAAATCTGTTGATAGATCCAAAGATCAGAATTGTCTTTTTTACAAACATCTAGATTTTTCTGTTTAACAACGTTTAGATTTTTCTGAAGTCAGATTGTACGACTTTCAAGGCCTTTATGCAAGAATCACAGAATCACAGAATAACCATGGCTGGAAAGGATCTCCTAGATCACTGACAAACATCACCAAAACCCACACCACAAAACCCCCTAAATTCCTGATTGATTGAAAACCACAAGATAACCCCCTCCCTGCAGCTACTCAAGCAGGTCGTGAAGCACCATGGCTACACTGTTCTTAAACACCTCCAGGGAGGGGGACTCCATCACCTCCATGGGAAGGCCCTTCCAGTGCCTCCCCACTCTTCAAAGAGTTTCTTCCTAGGATCCAATCTAAACCTGCCCTGCCTCAACTTCAGACCGTTGCCCCTGCTTCTGTCAGCAGTCACCAAGGAGAAGAGGCCAACAGCCACCCCTCCACAACCTCCTCACAGGTAGTTGTAAAGGGTAGTGATGTCCCCCTCAGCCTCTCCTCATACAACTTGTTCTTTAAACCCCTCACAAGCTTGGTAGCTCTCCTCTGGACCTGTTCCAGCATCTCAATGTCTTTCCTATCATGAGGGGCCCAGAACTGAACACAGTACTCAGGATGAAGCCTCATAAGGGCTGAGTACAAGGGCACAAGAACTTCCCTGTGGTCCAGCAATCCCTGGTTGTCCGTGGCTGACTGACACACTATTTATTTCATCTAAGCCTAAAGAAGACGAGTAAATTGACTTAATTTTTCACTTTTGGCTAAGAGGGGTTAGAGGATATAGAGTGGAAGTAAAGTGCAGATGTTTTTTTCAGATTCAGTCATTTGAAAAACCTCTGATCATAGAAACATATTTGAAAAGAAAAGGTTGGGGGTGAGGTTTACGGTAGCAGAAGACTCATATGTTCAGGTTGTGTTAAATTGGAGGCTTAAGCTTTACTAAAAGAATCACAAGCCCATAAAATGGCTTGGGTTTTGCTGTAACTGGACCTAGCTGTGCTGAAGCTTATGGAGAAATATTGATTTATGGTGGGGGGAAACCTCTTGCATGTATCATGTTAAATACTTGTAGAATGCAACCATTAATTAAGAACAACTTGAAATCACAAGAAAAGTAAAATACTGCTGAAATTTAACCCTCCCTGTCTGCCCAGGGAGATCTGTTGGAGATCTGGGTTTTGGTTGGGTGTTTTTTTACTGCTCAGTTGTAGAGTTTTCGGTGTGTTTAACCTGTTGAGTCAGTTCAGCAGGTGCACTCACCTGATCTGCAAATCCATTTACAAGGGACAGGTACGGAGCTGGGTATGTCGCAAAGATCTGTGCCGTCGCATTGGGTCCTGTGACTTCAAGTGCCCCATTGCTGTACTCCATAAAGGCATCTATGGGAAACAGCCGTTATTGCAGCACTTGTCTCCATCTACACCGGGTTTTCTAGGGCTAGTATGTCTGAGACGGGTCTGTGTAGTTCACAGTCTGAATTGTCTCTTCTGCCTGTGCTTCATACCCAACTACTGTGCTGATCACCCAAGATTTGAGAGGACAAGCCAGCCCTACATCTTCAGCTTTTGTTATATTTAAGTTAGTGTATTTTTATCCACATTGTAAAGATTTCTGTCTATTTTATGTTTATGTTCGAGTTTAAACTGTATTTTAACTGGGATGATAGGGCTTCTCTGTTGGAATAATCTTCTGCCTTGGCAAGACCTGAAATGGTAGATGTAGGAAGACACTAACATGAAGCACTCCAATGTCTGCATTGACAGGTATCTATACTCCCTCACTCTTTCCAGGGATGTTGCTGAATCTCCTCTGTCTGCTTTTCTACCAGTGGGTTTTCAGTGGATGTTGGTGAGTGTGTGACACTCCTGCAAGCTGAAGGAAAGAAATAGCACAGAAGAGATTTGGGGATTACTAAGAACAAGAGGAGGCCAAATTATTTCATCGGTTATGAAACAATCCTGAGTAGCAGGAAGGAGCCTCTAGCACCATGTTCCCTATCTTGGCTGCCTATCCTATTGCCACCCTTTGGTAGTGAATCCATCCCCAAACCCATGTGCATGTTGAAGTGCAGCTGCATCATGGCCAGATAACTTAGATTCAGATGTAAATCCTTTTTGGGAATCACAGAATCCCAGAATATTTCTGATTGGAAAAGATCTCCCAGATCACTGAGTCTGACCACACAACAACAGACAGATCCTGATCAGACACCAGCAACAAACACACTCAACTAGGTGAAACACATCTGCAATGAGAGTAACTCCTGAAGTGCTAAGAGCAGGCCCTGAGTCACAACAGTTTCCAAATTCCACCACTAACTTTAAAACAAACAACTCTTCCCTACCACCCCAAGATGGAGGCTTTGGAGAAGATGGGCTGGGTCAGTAGAAGTGGAGTTTTGGAGTAGGTGAGTGAAGCAACTGATCTGAGCAGGTTCATCAAGTCAGAGAGCCTGTTCCTGAGGTCTCCCCCCCCTGTTGTGGCACACCACGTAAAAGAAATGCCTCAAGAATGGAGTCATTTTCTTTTCTTTTTTTACTTGTAATACATGACGCTTTTATCGCTCTACCTGGAGCTGATTGCCTTGGAGAGCTGCCTCTAGGGTGGTCTGAAGTTTAGTCAGGAGGGACTTGATCTCATATCCTGTAGCCTCGATGAGCGATGTTGGTGATACTTGCCTACAGGCACTTGGATCAGGTCTTTAATGTTTCTAATTTGCTTGGAAGATGAATAGCCCTCTGTCCTGGCTATTAAGTAATTTAAAATCTTTACTGAGAAATATATGATCTCACAGGATCTGATTTCCCATTAATAATAGTTCTAAATCTCGCACCACTTCCTGGGCTGTTAGTGTTTCGGAGAAGTTGTAGGATACCTGGAATGTTTGAGCTTTTCCTTCAGACTGCTTATGCTTCTTCCTTTCTTCTTTATGGTTTGAGGTCCAGGTCTGCTGATTGCCCTGTGTGCACACTCCTCTGACTGCTTGGCTTTCATCAAGAAACTGGAGCCTCAGAGGCTGCCTGACCCCTGGTTTGTCCTGTGAGCGTATCTAAGGCATACTCACCATGATAAATCCCAAAGACAGCTGCTGCTCCTACAAACGCTCCCAGGAATTGTGCTAATATGTAAATTGGTAATTTGGTCCATTTTAATCTGCCTGTCACGCACATGGCTAGTGAAACAGCCGGGTTTATGTGACCACCTGAAAAATAAATCACAAAACAAGGCAAATGAATGAACTGAGTACATGGGAAGAGGTGAAGGACTTGTAAGAATGGGGGCACTTGGAGCACAAGGCTGGTATGTGCTTTTTTAGATGGTGTTCTGCAATTAAATGCTGACTGCTGACTAAAGCAGAGCAGGGAGAGGGAAAGCCACCAAGACCCAGCTTCCCTCTTGATGTTTGCAGGCTGTGCTGTCTAGATATCTAGAGAAAGCCTAAATCTACACTGTTGCTGGTGATGGGAAGGTCCTCTTTTCCTCTAGGGTCTTTGGTTTTTATTTTTAAGGGATGATTCGGGCAGCAGCAAATTCACTTGGTTTATATTAAGGACCATTATTGGCTAGTCATATATCTGGAGGCAGGTTTGGAATAGTCTGGATTTAAGACATATTTATGTCTCCATCTTCAAGCTGAGGTTACTTAAGAACTTGATTGTCATGAACATAAAACAACGGTGGGGCTGTCCAGCTTCATGCTGGCTAGTGGTGAGCTATGGCTATATGGGATGTGGGTACAGCAGCAGTTCATCCCATACAGCTCTTAGACGCTTCTCTACAGTCCACTATAAGGAAACTGAGAATTAACTGTGCTGGAACAGAGCTGTTCTCTTTCTTTTGCATTTAGGAGTAGCTACACCTACACTTACTACTGGAGACAGTTTCAGCAACATTAGAACTCTGACAATTTTAGGTTTTTAGAAGGTATTGATTGAGTCCTGTGCTAGTGGCTCTTCCCAATACTTTTTATCAGCATGGACATAAACAAAGATGATGGATGCTCTTGAAAACTGTATGTTTCACAACCATGGAGCTGATGTTTAAGAAATATAACTTGCCAGAGAAACAGAGGGAAGTAAAAATAGAGTAAAGCCAGGTTTTCAAGGATGTAGCAGGTTCATAGCTGCCTTCTAGGTAAAGTCTCATTTCAGCCTTGATGGTTACCAGTGAGGAAAAAAAAAGGCCTTTGTCTTTAATAAAATAACGAGAAGAGCGTGACCTTTGTCTGTCAAAAGGCAGTGCTGGAGAAAGGGCTCTATGTACAGTTTCTGTGTTTGCTTGCACTTCAGGTCAGTGAGTCAGTAGCTTATGAAATCCAGGCACCTTTGATACGTAATGAACTGACAAACACAGATAGCCAGCTGGATAAAACCTCCTTTATAGCATTTCCAAAACTCTGACCTCCTAGGAACAGTCTTGACTTAATTTTGAATTCCTTGCTATGTTTCAGATTCTTCATCACAAAGGAAAGAGATGAATGGCACCACAGTGAACAGCCCTTCATGAGAATCCTGATAAAGTGTCATCTTTTGTTCTGTACTCAGGCTGGAATCAATAGTTTTCCTTTCTTTCGGCACCTGATGATGTTCTCCATCTTTATATAATATGGGTGGTTATGATGGCCAGGACAAGTCATGATAATGTTAGAGATGTCTGACCAGTGTATACATCTGGAAAGGAAAAGTCTAGGTGAAGGCTGTTGTGCTGACGCAGGGGTGTTAACAGATTCTTGGTTCCCATGTTACTAGTAGTTTCCTGGTTTCAAAAAGTTCTGGTTTGATCAGTGTGTTCCCCATTCTCCTGTAGTTTCAGGGATACAGTCACAAGTGTGTTTGGAATGTTGCATTGGGAAGAACGGGGGGAAATTATTTAGACATTAAGGCAAAATTACGTGGAGGCAAAGCAAAAAGGGGAATGAGACAAGGGAGCTCAAATTCACTGAGTGACAGACTATGTATTTATGTCATCACTAGTCTAGAAATTTTATAAAGAACTGATGTGGAATATTTATCGTTGCTTAAATGTGAGACTTCATGGCCTAAGAACCACAGGATTTGCAAAATAAGTGTATGATGATTTGCAAAATAAGTGTATGTAGGAACGGATATGTGGAAACATCTGCTAGTAATAGTATGTTGGATAGTCACAGCCTATTGAAATCTCTGTTCCTGTTCCTTCACAGAGAAAATGCACCACGTGCAGAATCCTTTGTCCTGGGAAAAAACACAGGAAGCACAGAAGTGCAACATCTGCAATGGCTCTGCCCTGCTGGGATAGAGCACACTTCTGTGTAATGGTGAGATGAATATCTCTTGAGAAGTCCAGTCAAGTTTTTACAGGGTTGGGGTGTTTTTTTGTTGATGCTCGTTAGAATACTTGGTCTGCCTACATGTAAACCGAGAGCTGCAGGTTAACACTGTTCAGCTAATAAGGATGTACTGCTGAATTAACTGTGTGGTACTAAGACAACTGGTCTGCTCTGCTTCAGTGATAGGAACAGGTCTACCTATGCAGTGGTACACTGAGAACTCAGAAATCTCCTTGCCCAGAGTGTTTCCGTAGAAGAATTTGTGTAAGAGAAATGTCCATTGTAATCTCTGCTACAACAACTATTCATGATGATCTGGTTATACCTAGAGGTATCCGTCCAGACTGGCTTTGTGAAGGATATGAGAAGTGGAGTTCAAGGGTACTGTTTGCTTCAAGAGGGTAATATAAATTCCAACCTGGTCTAATGGGAGGTGTCCTTGCCTATGGTAGGGGTTTGGGACTAGATCATCTCTGAGGTCTCTTCCAGCCCAAATCATTTTGTGATTTACTAGTAAAACTGAGGCAGACTATGTTCCAACAGCACTTGCTATTGTTGATAATTGTTTCTACCACGAAATGGAAGTAATTTAATAGCCTTAAACCCAGGGGGATAAATGCTTTGGAAGAAGATGATCAATCACTTACCAGAAACTCCCCCGGACACATACACTGCTATGGTGACTGCCATTGCAAATCCAACCGATATGGTCATGGGCCCACCATGGGCTCCTCGGCTAAGGACAACCTGTCCCACACACCCGCATCCAAGTGCCTGTTTTGAAAGAGAAATGTAAAGTCATGACTGTGACTACTGGTTGGTTTGCAGCTACCCTTGCTGTCCGGGTGTAGCTGGAAAGGTGGTTAAATGCTGAAACAATTCTGGAGTTTGAGACTGGTGGCGCATCTGTCGTTGTTGCCTTTGCTGCAATGAATACTTGCTCTTTATTCTCCCCTGTTCAGTGACCAGGAAGACTGTCTGCTAATAAGGACTTCTCTCTACCCCAGAATAAAGCTTTCAAGTGAGATGACGGGATACAGATCAGAACTCAGGGGCCAAGCAAGATCTCACAGCTTTGATGTCAAATCTTGACATCTGGAAGCCAAGAAGGAATGAATTCTGCATGGTGAGTTTTCAGTTCCAGGTTGCTGTTACAAACAAGGAAATAATTACTGTACAAGTTATGAAAGATAGTTCAAACAACTTTGAATATTTAATACTGGAACTCTGGAATGAGATAACTTTCTGGAGATTAAAGCATCTGTTACTATTAGGCTGCCTTGATAACATCTATTGCTCTATCAAAACATCTCGCTTGCTCTGCAGCTCGAACAGTTAACTCAAATGGGGATACCTGAAAGATTCACACCTCAGTATTCTCTGTGGAGTTAAAATAACTTCCATTTTACATTGGTTCTCCTCAGAATGATGCTCAGCAGTCCATTTTAAAGTTGGTAGGTAAGACTTTCAAAGGTACAAAAAAGACCTTTAGTTTAATCTATACTAGCTGATCATTTTCTACCACAAATCAATTTGCATCTTTGAAAACCTACTCTTTGAATACGTGTCTGAATGCTTTGCTGAGTAAGGACTCGACAGTCTGTGGTGGGAGATATCAAATATATCTATAGTCTGGAAGCTTTTCCCTCTGTCTGGTTGTGAGCTGAATCACACCGTTTCTGGGATGCGATTAGATTTATCTTGAACAACCTTAATTACTTTGTTAAATTGGACATACACATTATATCCCTCCTTCAATGACACATTAGGATCTGATTCCTTTTTCTATAAAATCATTCCATTTTAGCCAATGCATTTGTTTTGGTTAACCTCCTTGCTTTGCTTTAGCGTTCTGCCGTTACCATGCAGCAGTAATGACTCTACTGCAAACGTGATTCACTCTAACTATGAACATTTGGATACATAAAATTTTAGTACTTTATTTGCACTTGTATTCAGAAACTGCAGAGTAATGGGAAAATCTCTCCTGACTTAGAAACAGGTTGTACCAAAAAGAGTTGGTGATTGAGGTTCAACAAACGAGCCTGCTACAAGCAGTGCAAATTAAACAGGCAACATCATACTTTTGTTTCCGTTATTTCCCCAAGGGATTTCACTAATACCCAAATGTGACAGAAAAGCTCTCAATAAAATTACAGTCTTCTCCAGCTTTGTGATGCAGATGGAGTTTCTGTTATAAAAATACCCCTAGACTCTGTCACATATACCCAGGTGCAGCTCTTGCCTCGAGGTCACAATCACACAAGCAAACAAAACACTGTTTGGTGCCAAAGTGTCCCAGCTGTCAGGTTATGTAAGGGGAGGGTGGTGTTAGATAGCAGTCGTTTATTGGGCTGCATAATTGGAAGTTACGGGACGTACTCCAAGCTGCAGCCGACTGCTGTGCGATGGGTGACGTACTCTTGTGCGAGGCTGCTGGGATCACATACCCAGTGTTTCACACAGTAAGTCCAGTGCACAGGCAGGTGTAAAACCAAATCAGAATACATTTGAGTTGTTGGCTGATGAAATGGCATAAAATAGCCTCACGTGAATTTAAAAAAACTATTCATCATGTTTAATCAATACAGAAAGAATAGGTATGCTGTAAAGTGTGGGAAGAGGGCACATGGCTAGAGGATGTCCTTGTGCTAACCAGCCTCACAGAGTTAAACAAACCAGCTTGAACACAGCTGCACTGGTTTCTTGCTTGGTGGATGTCGGAAAATTACTGTCTGCTCAGGTGCAATGTAAGAATCCTACTGCAAACACAGTCAGTGTGTGCCCATTCTGTGGTGGAAGAGACTGGGAAATGAACCATGACATGGCGATGTTTCCTCCACCCACCATCATTTTAAGGAGAGAAAAAAGTGTTCTCCTACCTACAATGGCCAGGTTGGCACAACAGGCAACTATCCCCTAATCATGGAATTACACAGGCAGCAATTTAATACCCTGTGAATCTTTGCTTGGCTGAGTTAAGACTAACTGGATTGTCAAACTGAAACTAAATATTCCAAATTTCTAAGGCCAGGCTCAGCCATTGGCACACCCACACAAATGCATTGATTAAAGCATGTGGAATTGATGGGAGTTTACTTTATAGTTCATATACCCATATCTCTCCATCTTATCTTTGTCTTATCTTATGTTACCAGATTTTCATCTTTGCAGTTGTCTATAGTCTGATCTACTTACATTACTGGAGCAGATTCAGTACTAGCTTTTTGTTCACAAGGTAATTGGATCACTGTCATAAAGAACAAGTTTGGGTGTGGAACAGCTGTCTGCGCGTTCTCTGCCAAAAATCTTGCTTCATAGGGGTTAGATGCTTCTCTTTGTCTTGGCTAACAAGGCTGAGGTTAGGGAAGGAAAACAACTGGTGTTAGTGAGCTTGAGGTCCGGTAACTTCCCTGAAGCTCACAGTACTTTATCTCAGAGACACAAAAGATCACCACAGCTAAATTTGATGAGTGTCCAAGGAAAACTGCCCATGAAAACATCAGAGGGCTGTTTGTGATCTACTCTAGTCTCATACTACCCCCCCATTAATATTCCCCTATACAGTTAGTTTGAGTGTTGCTTATAAAAATTGTAAACAAACTTTTCAGATAAGAAGCTGGTTACTGAATTGGTGATGTCCTAAACATTGTTTACAGATTTATTTACTCAGCAATCCTGCTCAAGAATCCTCTCATTGCCCTGCACAATAAAGTGTTTCATAGGGAATCAGAAACTGTTAGATCTATGAAGAACTAAAGTAGCAGGAAGTTCTTGCAGGAAAGAGCAGTCTTCATCTGATTGCATGTCTAGTACTTGCTGTCCTTAGTTAAATCAGATAGCACTTAAAATTGTTAAGACTAGGTAAAAATATATCTTGCCAGGCAAACAATTATTAAATCCTTTAAAAGCACACTGCTCTTACATTATCATTTAGTAAATGTTTTGGTCGGGGCAGGAAGCAGTTCTGTACATTGCAATTTAATCAGACTTGGAGTAATAAACAAAAATAAATCACTATATCCGTTCTGCTGATGGTCTCCTGGGACTCAACTAATATCCTCTTGGGTTCAAATGGATTTCCCTTATTTTTTTATTTCTTGTTTTTATATTCACTATCTAATAAAAGAAAGCTTTGGGGAAAAAAAACAACCCACCTTTATAATTTAGTTAATTAAATCGTACGGTCGTAAGCCTTAAAAAGATTGCAATTTTTTTTATTGACACAAAGTCATTACTTCTTGGAGACATGAATGTAAATTTAATAAGACTTTGGATGAATTGTGTCTATAAAGCTCTCAAAACATATGAAGATCTGATTCAAATAGCTCTGTGGGAAAAACTACAGGGCGAGGGGGGAAGAGAGATGAACTATGCTGCATTATATAAACTGATGTTTTTAAAGTTTTATTATTGCTCTTGCACATGTGATAGGAGACAAATAAAAGGTTCAAATCACCTAGAGAGAATGCAAAGGTCTGTGTTCGCTTGTCCTTTATTGTGATTAGAATTGCACTCTTCATCTTCTGAAATGCTAAAGTGCTTTTCTTTTCTGAATTATATAAGGCAAGCAGCTTGGGTCTCTTCAGTCAATATTATTTTTGTTTTCTCAGTGTGTTTTGGTAATTCAGTAGGGAAAGGAAATGAAACATTTCATATACAGATACAACTTCTCTGGAGTGCAAACACAGACTCTAGGACACAGGGCTAGGAAGAAAAGGCTTGCCGGTCTCTTCTCACAAGAGAAGACCAAGATGAGACTAACCTCCACCTCTCTACAACCTTCTTTCAGGTAGTCGTAGACAATAAGCAGGTCTCCTTTCACTGTTCTTTTCAGACTTATCTAGCTCCTGCAGACACTCCTTGTTCTCTAGACCCTTCACCAGACCTTTTTTGAATTCACTCCAGCCCCTCAATATCTTGCTTGGGCTGAGGTACCAAAACTGAAACCAGTACTTAAGGTGCAACCTCCCCAGTGCTCTGTACAGGGGGATAATCACTTCCTTACTTCTGCTGACTATGCTATCTGTGATGCAAGCCAGGATCCCCTTGACATTCTTGGCCACCTGGGCACACTGCTGGCTCATGTACAGTGTATGATCAATCCTCTAGGGCTTTTTCCACCCACCAGCTTTCCAGTCCCTATTCCCAAACCCTGTAACTTTGCACTGGGTTGTTGAGACCCAAGCGCTGAATGTGGCATTTGGTCTTACCAAAGCTACTACAACTGGCCTCAACCCATCAATCCAGTCTGTCCGGATGTGTCTGTAGAGCCTCCCTACCCTCCAGCAGGTCAACACACTCACAGCTTGGTGTCGTCACCAAACTGACTGAGGGTGCACTCAGTTGCAGCACCTACATCATCAAAGGTGTTAAACAGGAGTGGCCCTGCTGATGGCAAATGAGGTACCTGCCACAAGCAACTCTCTTTCCTTTGCCATTTTAACCAAAACTAGGCAGTTTTACCCAATATAAAGAGTCTCCCTTACAGAGAAGTTTAGAACATGTAAATTATCTTTGTTTAAGATTTCTAGGTATTAATCTTGTATTATATTGCACTTAAGAAGTAAATGATAAAAATTACTTTCATGTGATGACATAATGGAACGAGGAATCTACAGCATGTTTGGCGTAAGGGATGGGTTTTACTGTGCAGTGCTGTTAAGTATCATGCACTGGAATGTAGGGCTACGAGCAGACAGGTATGGAAAAGCTTAAGCATTCAGCTTCTGGACTGAGTGAATCCATGGACTGTCATACTCGAGGATATTTCAGGCATGACTAAGTGATAACTGACATAATGAAGTGGTCAGAACATGAAAATTAGACAGAAAGGTTTTGATATCAGTAGCCTCCCTTCTCATTAGTTGGACTATTTGCAGTGTGGAGCTGTCATGCATCTATTCTTGCTCATCCACTGTATCCTCTACACACACATTTGCTCTGATGGGATGTTCTGTGAGAGGCTCTCCACCTCCAGCTGGAGGGAGAGCTTTGGAACAGGAATATGTATTTACATCCCCATTTGTCTTCATGTGCTGAATGGAATCAATGGGAGCCTGGGTTCTGCTGCAGCAGGAAAGCGTCCATTGGCTCCTGTGTGGCTCCTTTCTGGGAAACTGTGTTCAGTGAGATGCTCTTGAGAGAGAAAATGAAATGCAAACAATGTTAGGTAAGCAGTAGCCAATAAAGTAGGCCAGATGGCCCACTTGGCGTCTCTTTTTGGGACTGTTCCCATTCAGATGTACTTAATGGTGTAGGCTGGAGTAAGTCCCATTTTGTCTGAGAGCAAGGCAGGCAAGTTTCAAAAAGGAAATACAGAGTGAAGCATGATTAAGCTCAGAGACTGTTGGATAGGCACGGTCCAGACAGACTCACTGTGAAGTCAGAAGCGATATGTCTGATGCTGCATGGTTGCTTGACTCTTGCACTGGCACTCAGATGTCCCTCAGAGCAGCCCCAAGAGGAAACACTGAACCAGGAGATGTGTTGGACAGCTGTCTGAGCTGTTTGGAGGCTGCAGGGACCCGTCACACAAGTTGATTCCAAACCCTATGTTTTCCATTTCCTGAAAAGCAGCTCTATCCTTCTCAAATGTTCATTGAGATTACCCAGTCAGGTGATATGGGGAGCTGCTCTGGATACCACTGGATCTGCCCACATCAGGGCACTTTCAGGTTCCTGGAGTTTATTGTTCTGTTTATGTTCTCTGAGGCCATGGAGCAACGCAACCCACAGCACATTTAGTAGGGATGGCCAGGAGGTACTCTCCAAACTCTGTATCTCAGGACTTCCTCAAGGCTTGTTGGCTCAAGTCTGTTTGACATCATAGCCAAAGCCCTTCCCAAGGGGAGACCTGCTTTTTGGCCTGATGAGTGATTCACATTCTAGATATCCTGAAATTAATCTTAGTCTGTGCATTTTCCAGTTTGGAAGATAACCTTGCAGAGCTTGGGAGCTACCACAGATTGGTAGTTTAAGCTCTTAACAGCACGTGGTCTGTGATGTTGTTCTCCAGAAAAGCTAGCATGAAGTGATTTGGAGGGTGAGAATTTGACCTGGCTCCTTCTGGAGTTGCTAGGTTGGTTGCAGTCTTGGACACTGTCAGCACTGACTTCCAGACAGAGCTACGTTCTGGGCAACCTGGTCTGGTGAGAGGTGCCCCAGTCTGTGACAGGGAGATTAGGACTAGGTGATCTCTGAGGTGCCTAAACCATTGTACGAGCCTGTGGGTGATAAAAGGGTCCATTCCCATGTTGCTTCTTGGTGCAGGAGCTCTCTGCAGGATGCACAGCTCATCATAGTGACATGAAATGGCTTTCAGCACAGACCTGAATCAGCTATGCTGGAGGCCACAAACTGACTTTGGTTTGGTAAAAGGATTAAGACACAGCACTAGGCTGGTGAAAGAAAAGTGTAACTTATTTGTCTATGCAGGGTCTGTGTTTCAAGGATTTCTGCCTCTGACTGGCCAAGGCTACCCTTTCATTAGCTCCAGTCTAAGGATTTAAAGTTTATCTGTTCTAAAAGGGAAACCCTTCATAGCTGATAGAGTCTGAAAGCAATAGGTAAAAGCAAGAAAGATGGTCTCTTTATAGTGAATGCTGTGAACTGCTGCTAACTTGCACAGTCTAAACATAAATTGAAGTATTCAAGCACTGAGAAAGCTGCAGTTTAATACAGATGAGGCTCTTCTCATCTTTAAACCAAGGCTGAAGCTCAAAAGGGTAGGGTAGAAATAAGAAACTCAGTTACCAGCAATGATTTTGCAGCTTCATATTCTGCTGTATCTGTAAGGTGAATATGCTAGAAAATGGGCTCTGGGATTGCATTTCCTTCTAGAACATTAAATAAAAGCCGTTGTGTTCTAATCTGCACTTCAATACAGCTTCTTCTCTTGCTTAATTGTATTAATGAAAAGCAAAGGCTGATGTTGTGGCTAAGACAGAGAACTGGAAGTCAGGTGATGGGGAGCAGATTCAGAGTTCTGCCACAGGCTTCCTGTGCCATCTGCTCTGACTGGGTCTGCTAATATCTAAAAGGAAGGTAATGCTATTTCTCCTCCCCGCCAAAGTGCTGTGGCAATTCGTTAATGTTTGTGAAGTGCTTGGTGCTCTGCTTCTGAATGTGCTCCTTACTGTAATCAAGTCTCATGGACGGCATTAAATGTGAGCATAATGTCACTTTACTGCCTGTGCACTTCAGCCAACCCAAGTTGCATAAAGACCATTATTTTCAAGTACTTTATGAGCTACTGGAATTTTTTAGATGGCTTACTCGAAATTCAGCTAATACAGAGTTATAAAACATGCTATGCCTGCTCCTTATTTTAGTCCTGTCTTTTCACTGTGATGGAATATTTAGCAATGAACAAGACTGTCTGACTCGGTCCAAGAGGAGGAAGAAAGGGTTTGGCACAAATACTATAGCTGCTCCACTTCCAGCTCTGCTACTGAGCTTGCACTCTCCCCTGCTAAATCACAGAGCAGAGCTCTGCCTCCCAATGCAAAATTCATAGGAAAATTGAGCAAGAAATTAAGTATAAAAAAACCTGGGGCTAGGAAAGCAGGGTGACTTGGTATTTATTTCAATGGCAGCAGTACTGCAGGACCCAGAAAATGTATAATTTATGTATGGCAGAAATCTCTGAGGGCTGGCGATGCAGCTCCCAATAAACTCACTGTAAATCACATAGCTAGTTTCTGTACCGTGCAAGAACAGAACTTAGCTAAAGCTCTTTTAATGTGCAGCACAGGGTGTTTGTTAACACAGATGGAAGTTGTGCATGGGAGGATAAAGTATGAAGTTGAATAAACTGCCGAGTTTTTGAAAAAGAAGAGTGTTATTAGCAGTCACTGTGCACATTAGAGTTATTCAGAAAGCGGGAGGTGGCTGAAATTCTGCTCCTCTCTACAATCAGCTGCTCGGCAGGCAGTTGCAATACATACATCTATTTTTAACAGCAGGGATAATTACATCAGGTGAAGAAAGGAATCACAAACTTACCTTAAATAGAAGCAATTAATTCATTCAAGGCTACACCGTGTTGGTTAAGTCGTGCCCACGCTGCTGGTGTGGCATAAGGCAGAGCATTCATGTCCCCTTACAATCACTGTCCAACATTAGATTAAGAAGGAAGAAAGGAAAAGCAGCTGACACTTACTATCAGTATAAAAGTTCCCAGGAATTCTGAGAGGGCTTCTTTAACCAGGCTGTTCTTCAAGGCAAATTTCTCCTTTAAACTCCTTTGGCTTTTCCGGTTCATTTTGGCTTCCTCTCTTGCTCCTGTGCCCTGGTTACAACTAGACACACACGCTCACATAAATTTGCTCTGTCTGTCCCTGCTGTGGCTGAACTTTGACACTTTTACTTATACATTGAAATATGAGATTTCATCTTGTACAGCCAGTGAAATCATCTGACTGCAAGCATTGACAAAACTAACTCAACATGCCCTAACAATTCATCATGAGCTTTCCATCCTGTGCCTTCTCGGAGCGTGCGTCTATTTATACTGGTTAGATAATACCCGCACGTTCACAATCAGAGCTCTTCTCTTTTTCTGGCAGAAGCGATTAATCATTACCTCTGCTGCTTTCGTACTATTTATTTTATTTATTCTTTCTGGTAAAAATGAATAAAAGTCCTTCCTGTCACCTGATCAGAAAAAAAGGCAGAAAGAAAACCCACAAAATAAGGAACCCCAACATGTGGTTGAAAATTTGTCTCTGACCTAGATTGGGGTGAAACCAGGCTACATTAGTCTGTCCAAAAACTTTTCAAGGGGTGGTTGTGAAAGAGGGCAAGTGGTTGGGAGGGTGCTGTGCCCTACCCCACAAACAAAAGCTCCTATCTTGTCACTTCTGAGGGATTTCAGCAGCTAATGAGGAATCCTGCTTTGGTGCAGAATGTTGGGTTTGAGCATTCCCTCACAATGATGGGTTTGGACTAAATGCTTTGCTCTTGAGTGACCACCCCCCATCCCCCCTGTTTACAAGAGAGCAATGAGGCTGAATAAATTAGGAACATTTAACTCCGTATGGGCAAGTGAAGCAGAGTGACCATGTCTCTACTTATGTTTAGCTTAGAAGTTGCATAGGTGCTATGATATGAAGCAATTAATGCTGTTTTCCTTGGTCTTAAGATGCAAAGTTGCCAAGTACCTCGAAGAATTTGACCTCCTAGGGAGAAATATTTCTTGAGCACCTTGGCTGGTTCTATCAGATGGTGAGAGATGTGCCACTAAATTGATTTACAGCTATCTTCTGTCTCTTGGCTTGGCACCAGAACCTTAGCTTCATTCTGTCAGATGATTTTGACATGTGCTGTACGTGCTCAGTGTCTGGGCTTGTATGTGTCCTAAACCTTTTTCACCTTGGTGGTGAACATATTTAGGATCTGTCCGTGCTGCAGCATGCTGGGAGCAGGACAGAGCTTCACAGAGTTGGGCAAGCAGGCCATTTGGGTTAGCCCATCAGCACTCCTTCTTGCCTCAAGCTAGGGCCTGATGCACATTGGCTGCAGCTGTAGCCACCGTGCCGGTTTCATCCCTTAACCACCTACTTCACCTCACTACCCAGTTTAAATCCTTAACTGCTCTTCTGTACCCTTTTTCTCACCTTTCCTTACCTCTGCATTGAAGTACACCTTTGGCTGATTCAGACAGTACTGACCAGTGGAAAGCCCCACAGCTGGTGAATGATGAGATAGCCACGTCTGTACTGGTGTGTACCTCTGGTGTAGGACTTGCTACAGCTCCTGGACTTGTCTGTAGTGCAGGTCCATGGTTGTACAGAGAGCTGTGAGCTGCCTCTGGGAAGCTCCTGGAAATAGCTTGTGTACACCAGTAAGAATCATAGAATCATAGAATCATCAGGGATCAGAAGGGACCTTAAAAGATCATCTAGTCCCATCCTCCTGCCAAAGCAGGGTACCCAGACCAAGTCACAGAACAGAACATTACAGACTGGAAATGACCTCGAAAGATCACCCAGCCCAATCCTCCTGCCACAGCAGGATCACGCAGACCAAGTACAGGCAGGCTTTGAATGTCTCCAGAGAAGGAGACACCACAAACTCCCCAGGCAACCTCTTCCAGTGCCCCATCACCCTCACTGGGAAGAAGTTAAAGAATCACAGAATCAGTCAAGGTTGGAAGGGACCATAGGATCATCCAGTTCCGACCCCCCTGCCATGGGCAGGGAAACCCCACCCTAGATCAGGCTGGCCAGAGCCTCATCCAGCCCCACCTCCAGGGACGGGGTCCCAACCACCTCCCTGGGCAACCCATTCCAGGCTCTCTCCACTCTCACTGTGAAGAACTTCCTCCTCACATCAAATCTAACTCTCCCCATCTCCAGCTTTGCTCCATTCCCCCTGGTCCTGTCGCTACCTGAGATCCTAAAAAGCCGCTCCCCAGGTTTTTTGTAGCCCGCTTCAGATACTGGAAGGGCACAATAAGGTCACCTGGGAGCCTCCTCTTCTCCAGACTGAATAACCCCAACTCTCTCAGTCTGGCCTCACAGGAGAGGTGCTCCAGCCCTCTGATCATCCTCGTGGCCCTCCTCTGGACACACTCCAGCACATCCACATCCTTCTTGTAACAAGGGTTCCAGAACTGGACACAGTACTCCAGGTGGGGTCTCACCAGAGCAGAGTAGAGGGGGATAATCACCTCCCTCGACCTGCTGGCCACACTTCTCCTCATGCAGCCCAGGATCTGGTTTGCCTTCTGGGCTGCAAGTGCACACTGCTGGCCCATGTTGAGCTTTTCATCCACAAGCACCCCCAAGTCCCTCTCCTCAGGGCTGCTCTCCAGCCAGTCACTGCCCAGCCTGTATTTGTGCCTACTATTGCCTCACCCCTTACAGCTGGGACCTTACACCTTACACCTGGGTCTTGTTAAACCCCATGAGGTTGGCTTGTGCCCACCTCTCCAGCCTGTCCAGGTCATCCCTACCCTCTGGTGTGTCTGCTGCACCGCACAACACTTGGTGTCATCAGCAATATTGCTGAGAGTGCATTTAATGCCTCTGTCCTCCATGTCACTGACAAAGATGTTGAACAAGACTGGTCCCAGGACTGATCCCTGAGGGACTCCACTTTACCTTTACCCTACACCACTGCAAAGCAAAGACATCCTTCAGGATCTTAATTACCATGGCATGCTAAAGTATATGTTTGCTGTGTCTGAGAGAGGAGTCTTGCAGAACGGTGTTATAGTAGAACTGCCGGAGGATGAAATGGAGGCCACTCATTACAGCAGGAATGACAGAAACCTCTTCCTCTCTTCCAGGAAAAGGAGAAACAAACACATTTGTGAAGACGGTGTTTAGTCACAGGATCACAGAATTATTGAGGCTGAAAAAGACCTATGATCTCATCAAGTCTGGACGATGACAGCTCTAATGCCATCAGAACAGACGATAGGAAAAGTGCCACTGGTCCACTGAGCATTCAAAAGAGTCCTCCAAGGGTGCTCATGAGGGAACTACAGGACTGTCAATGTGACTTTGTGCCAGGAAAATAAGATGACCTGTGGTAAGGAATAAAATCCACACCCACAGAGATAAGGCTGTAGAAGAATCAAATGGATGGTTAAGGTGGGGGGTAATGCCTCCCAAAACAATGTGTGTTCTTCAAAGGCTCCAAGAGTCACATTGGTATAGTTGTTTATGCTTCAATGTGTGATTAGTGCAGCCTTAGACTGCAAGATGAATACCCTTGGGACCCTTCCAGCAAGGCAGTCTGGGCTGGACTATTCTTCACAACCACAGAGAGTGGTTGTGAAAGATGCTGCATCTAGTTGGCATCCAGTGAGCAGTGGTGTCCTCCAGTGATCAATTCTGGGCCCAGTTCTAATCAACATCTTTATTGATGACCTCGATGAGGAGATAAAATCTATCCTTAGTAAATTCTCAGATAACACCAAGTTTCAGGGGGGAGTGTCTATCGGCTGGAAGGGAGAAAGATGCTATAGAGAGATCTGGACAGGCTGAATCAATGGACAGAGGCCAACAGAATGAGGCTTAACAGGGCCAAGAGCAGGGACCTACATTTTAGCCAAAATAACCCCCTGCAGCTACAGACTTTGGGCCACAGACAACACTACAGACTTGAGGATGACTGGCTCAAAAGCTGCTCATCAGAAAAGGATGTGGGGGTGCTGGTAGACAGCCAGTTTTATAGGACCCAGCAGGGTACCTGGTGGCCAAGAAGTCCAACAGGATCCTGGCTGGATCAGGAACAGCATGGTCAGCAAGAGAAGGGAAGTTCTCATGCCCTTGGACTCAGTGCTAGTGAGGCCTCATCTTGAGTACTGGGTTCAGTTCTGGGTCCCTCATGATAGGAAAGACATGGAAATGTTGGAACGAGTCCAGAGGTGAACTACCAAGCTTGCAAGTGGTTTAGAGAATGAGTTGTATGAGGAGAGGCTTAGGGAGCTGGGCAGGATTAGCTTGGAGAAGAGGAGGCTGAGGGGGGACCGGTAGATGTTGGCCTCTTCTTCTTGGAGACTGCTGACAGAAGCAGGGGCAATGGTCTGAATCAGAGGCAGGGCAGGTATAGATTGGATCTTTGGAAAAAATTCTTTACAGAGAGTGGTGAGGCACTGGAACGGCCTTCCCAGGGAGGTGGTACAGTCACCATCCCTGGAGATGTTTCAGAAGCATGTAGGTTCTTTGCAACCTGCTAGAGTGGCAGCATGGAGGGGGTTAGTTTGTGTTTTTCAATCTCTCAAGTATTTAGGTTTTTGTTAGTGTGGGGATGGTTGGATCAGTGATCCAGGAGGTCCTTTCCAACCAGGATTAGTCTGTGATGCTGTGACTGGGGGAGGAGTGGCTGGAGAGCAGCCTAGCGGAGAGAGACCTAGCAGTACTTGTTGACAACTGGCTAAACAGGAGTCAGCAGAGTGCCCAGGTGGCCTGGAAGGCCAATGGCATTCTGGCTTGCATCAACAATAGTGTGGCCAACAGGACTAGGGATGTAATTCTCCCCCTGTACTGGGTGGGCCCTGGTGAGGCTTCCAATCAAGTACTGGAGGCAGTTCTGGGCCCCCCACTTCAAGAGATTGAGGGCCTGGAGCAGTTCCAGAGGAGAGCAACAAGGTTGGGGAAGGGTTGGGCTCTTCTCTGAGGCAACTAGTGCCAGGATGAGAGGGCAGGGCCTGAAGCTGCCAGGGGAGGGTTAGGTTGGATGTTAGGAAACTCCTCCTCATGGAAAGGGTGATCCCTGGAGGTGTTGAAGGACAGCTTGTCTGTGGCCCTTAGTGCCCTGGTGTGGCTGATGGGGTGATGTTAGGTGCTGGGCTGGGCTGGATGAGCTCAGAGGGCTTTTCCAGCCTGAATCGTTCTGTGATTCTGTGATTCTCTTCACCTGGTTCTGTGCAGAGAAGGAATTCATACAGCAGGGACAACCTCACCAGTTTTATTGTCATCTTCATTCCTGTAGAAATGGCAATGTAGAGAATGATCTGTGTAGCTCCCACAGTTTGAATCTCATGGGTCACATTCTATACTGCACTGAATTTTTAATAGCACGTTATTCAGAGTATCACATAAATTGTTATTACTGATGTAAACCAACACAGCTGGAGAGACCAGAGCTATAAATACACTGTATTGTAATAATAAGGGCCAAATTATTTTTAAGTCTAAATCTGCTGATTTTAGTGGAATTAGACAAGGCCTGAATATGTTCATCTGCTGTACTGCCTTTGCATGATTTATATTTATGTTTTCTTGCAGAAACTACTGCCTGGTCCTTAAAGGATTCTCTTTTATGCATTGACCCTGTTGCTGCTGGGGAGCTCAGAGAAACATATTCAGGTGAGGAAGATCTGAACACCCTGCTGTTCAGCATCCTAAACGTTTTGAGTACGTAAACACCTAGTTCTTTCATTCTGTCTCTGCCATAGTCCCTGGTGAGAAAGTGCTCACATGGGGAAACCATCTGCAGCTTTTGTCTGGCTCGGTCCACCTTGGAGGAGGGGGGTTGGGCAGGGCATGAGGTGAGTATTTCTTTGTTCTTTCTTCTCTGCTTCTGTGATCTCAGCATCCAGATACAACATTTCACTGCAGATGATGACTGTGAGATCAGACCACCCTGCATACATATGTCTCAAGCTTTTTGCCTGTAACCTTTGAGGCTTGTTGAAGCTTGTTGAAGTCCACTGCTGCTGACACTGATTTGAGGGAGAATGAAATTAAACCTTCTCTAAACCAAGATTCACAGCTATTCTTTGCCCTTTGTTGGCATCAGTGCATAGCTGATGTTACTACACATACATAGTATGTTTTATATAGCTATATAACTGATGATAGTAAACTTTAGCATTTGTTAGAGAGCCAAGCATGCATGTAGCAGTCCCTGAGAGTTCCCAAGCTGGTTTAATCTCAGCACAGATAACATTCCACAACAAAGACTTCTGTCACAGCGCTGTCAAAGCTGGCAAAACGTGCAAGTGCTAGGGAAATGTGGTGCAGATTGTTCCATGCTCTGGTGTTAGCAGCTGCACTGGGCTCTGCTCCCTTCTCGGTGTGCTGGGTGCAGGTCTGTTATGAGCTTATCTGGCAGGTTACAGTATCAACACATCCAGAGAAAGACTGTTTCGGCTTTTGAGGAATAGATCAACCCAGCAGGACAAACACTTCATCACAGCCAATTCCCTGCTTTTGTGTCCCCTGCATATTCTCGTTTCTCAAGCAGTTAGTGCATGTGAGAAAGAAATACAAGGGAAGATTATTGACATCTTATTATTATTACCATCATTATTATTGCTATTATATCACGTTCTTTTCAAAATAATTTTCATTTTCTGAATTACAACAGAACAACAGAATGTTGAGGGTTGGAAGGGACCTGTGGGGATCACTCAGTCCAACCCCCCTGCCAGAGTAAGATCCCCTAGAGCAGATCCTACAGGAACAGTCCAGGTAAGTTTAGGATGTCTCCAGAGCAGGAGACTTCACAACCTCTCTGGGCAGCCTGGGCCAGGACTCTGTCACCCTCAGAGCAAATCTGCTGTAGAAAGCTGTCACATTTTTAAATTTAGCTTTGCTATTGAAAATAAAAGATATCTTGGTAAATGCATCAATGCAGCATGAGGAACACCTCAAGGTCTATCCAACGGGCTTGGATTTGACCTAAGCTCTATGTTTCCTTAACTAGTATTCCTTAACCAGACACACTGTCAAACTGTTCATTGTTGTACAGGGCACAGATTCCCTGTAGCAACAGGCACCCCAAGATTTATCATGGCTACCTGTAGAATTGTGAAGAGCAGCCAAACTAATGAATAAAAGCGATTTAACACGAAAGCCAAAGATAGTGACAGATTTGTCATGCAGAGGCCAAGCAGTGTGTTTGGCAAACAAACGGATGCAGCTAAACTAGGTCAGCGAATTCACAGTTCTGAAACCTAATTGCTACCAGGAAAGGGGCACTGTTCTGGTGTCGGGTTCATCACTCCACCTACTTTCTACTTTCAGTTGTCCCCGACTCGATGTGGCCCTGCAAGGGGCCGCTCTGTGACTTTTGGGCATGTGTTTTCTGTAAGAGCTGCTGTTCCCAGTGCTTTGTCTCCTCTCTCACATAAGAGTGCTTTGGCTCTGTGCTCCCACCACTCAACCCTTGTCCTTTAGGAGGCAATGTGACAGACTGGTTTTCTTCCTTTTAATTCCCTTTAATTCAGAATGATTCACATGTGAATGTTTAAATCCATGCTCTTTCCATAAACATGCTTGTGGGATTCCTTTTGCATATTAAACTCTAACAACATACAGATAAAGAACACAAAACACCAATGGGACATGCCAGTCCCATTCCCTTGGAACTCCCCAGCTGAGTGCTTGTAATCTAAAAAAAATTTTCCAGAGGTCCTTCGCAGATCTTTATAGGGTGCATTAGGAGCAGACCCAGGCAGAAATCTTCTGTAACTTCTGTGCTATATCTATATTCATTAAGGTAATGAAGCTATTAATTGAATATGTAAGTTCAGGTAATTAAATGTAAGACTTATTTCTTTAGTTTAAAGGGTAATAATAAAAAATTTAAACTCACAAACTAGATCACACATTTAGTGATGATAAATGTGACCTGGAAAGTGCAATACTCCAATATGAGTTAGTTAATTGCTCCCGTTCATTAGTGCTATACATTAGCAGAAGGTCAATGCATTCAAGCCTTGATGTGTTTTACAAATAATAAATTCAAACAGGCAAATTGAAGGGAAATTCAAAATAAGGAGAGATCTCTTTTTATAATGAAATTCACATTGGAATCTCTACAACCAAGAGCAACCAAGTGGCACCTCAGACTCACTCCAAGGCAAGACCAGATGTCTGCACAGAGTCTGGTGAGGGACGTGTTGCAACTCATCTCTTGACTAAAACCATAACAGTAAGTTTTGAAGCTGATAAAGTGAGTCAAACATAGAGCATCTTTCTGAGCATATTCTGCTTTATTGCTGCCGTTGTCGCTGACTTAACCAGTGGTTTGCTTAAAACAAAGTCACTACTCAAGTCTGAATTTGCTGTAGCAGCAGTTCGCAGTCCTGCGCGGTGGTAAGATGCCACTATCACAGTACAACTGCTCTGGCTTACTCAGTGTTACTAAAAATCACATTAAATAGAGTTTTCTTCTTTAGCTATTCCTGTATTTTCAGTAATAAATACATTTCAGTCCTTGATAGCAGCAGTTCTTTTATTTTTTCCTTACTGCAGAAATAAGGAAAATAAAAGTAGATTTACTTGTGTTACTTTAGAACTTTAAAGCTATCCAGACTCATTTTTAAACCATTACTAATGAGGTTTGTAACTTTAAGACAATTGATTCACCACAATATTTGAAAATTTTCTGAAATAATATTTTCTAGGACCATCATGGTATTTTAGCTGTTGCTTTACAGGTAATACTGCTTACATTTATAGCAATTTTTGACATTATAGGTATAAAAAATCTTTATCTGGAGCAGGAACCGATACCATCCCACACACAATTCAAGGGTCATAATTCTTGAGATTTCAGTGAGCCTCTTTCAAATGGTCAGGCTTAGGGACATTTAGAGAATTGGTTCAATTAACCTGGAGGAAAAAAAAGTGCTATAATGTGTGATTTATTCCTGCAGATAAATTAAAATATAAGGATCTCCTGAAGAGCATTTGCTGCCATCACGATCGGTAATGAAAATAGCAGGCAATTAAACCAGGGCACCTGAGGCTGAAGCTTTTACTGGAGGTGTCAGAAAATGAAGTTCATATTTTGTAAGTGGAAATCTGAGCTGAAAAATAACTTTAGTGGGGGTTTCTTCTCAGCCCCTATTTTTCTTCCATAAGCAATTCCTAAAGCACAGAAGAAATAGGAAGGAGACATTTCCTGAGGCTGGAGGCAAAGGAGTTCATTAAGGAGCATAAGAACTGTTCTCACATTTGAAGAAGAACCAATGGCTCTGTGTTGTTGCAGTAACAAGTGACAGGACAAGAGGAAATGGCATCAGGTGGCACCAGGGTAAGTTTGGGGTGGATTTTAGAAAAAAACACTTCCTGGAAAGGGTCCTCTGACTTTGGAACAGGCTGCCCAGGGAGGGGGTTGGACGTGTTTCATGGTCATGGAGATCTGGAGCTCAGGAACAGGGTTTAGCAGTGGCCTTGGGTTGGACTAGATGAGCTTGAAGGTCTTTTCCAACCAGGGCTCCTCTATTCCTCTACAATTCTATGCTTTGGTACAGCTGCTTCTCCCAAAATTGCTATTTGAAATATTTCACACAGTTCTCTAATTTGAAGACTCCTTTTAGGCAATGAGGAACACAGTAGTACAGAGCAAAAAATTCACCCGTAATCTGAGCAGACCAGGAATCCCTTAATTACGTTTGTCTTATCTTCAAAATCACACTCCTTTCTTTTGCACCCTCTCATGCTACTAAAGGTCCTGTTTCCCATCAGATGGTGTTTGTCTAAGCAAAGTCCTTGTCTGTAAATGATACCAGTTGGTGTGAGTGGGAGGAGAAATGGAGACTTCTTCTTTGCAATTGCTGGACTTCTTCATTCTGTTTTGTAAAGCTACTGTTGTACTTGTGGTCTTGGCACTAAGCCCTGCACCATTGTCTTCCCAGATGGTAGAAGTGGAACTGCAGTTGGTCACTTGCTGCAGAGAAGAGCAACAGCACCCATTCACAATGTTCTGGGGGAGCCCTCTGAGTGCGTTTGGAGTCAAGGAGCTGCAGCATGGTAACTGCAGTGCTGTTGCCTACTTGGGGAATGGCAACAGGGTAAAGGTACAAGTAGGTATACAGGTGGTCTGTTCCACCTGCTTTTGCAACCTGAATTGTTTTTCATAGGATCATAGAATCATCAAGGCTGGAAAATACCTTCAAAATCATTTAGTCCAACTATTAACCCAACTTCTAGATGTTACAGGAACATGGTTCATATGTCAAGTGGTTAATGGATGTCACTTACACAGCTCCAGGTTATGTGGGTTTGAACTGCAGCTCCACATGCACTGGAATCACTTTTCACCAGAATCTCCTGAAATTTATGGAGTTGATTTAATGATGGACAGTTGTAGTGTTTCCTCTTTGCTGACGTTTGTTCAAATTCATCCCCGTTTTGAAGGAGCACATCTCCACTCTGATTTATTTTAAACCAGCTTTTAGAAGGTGTCATCGTTGTGATGGAGTGTTAGGTCCTTGTTGACAGTGTGCCATTAAAAATTGGATTTCTGACATTGAAAAGTCTCACTCATCCCAAGTGTCACAGTTTGACAGCTCCGCATGTCACATTACAGCACAGTATCACCGATCCATTTCCTCCGTCAGGGGTAAGAAAAGAGGCAAAATGAGATAGAAAGCAAAATTAGCCTCAATCTTCATTAGTGAGCTGCTATCTTAAAGAAATATCCACATTAACCCTGAAGTGCCTCGTGCAGAGGCAGTGTTGGTGCTGTGCTCCTGGACAAACACAAGGAAGCCTGGCACAGTCTTTTCAGTCGACCACAAACTTGTAAAACACAGAGCAAGTATCAGACTGAAGACAAGACCAAGTCCTGTTGTTGTTTCTTCAGCAGGTCAATAAACAGGTTTGTGGGTTATTCCTTGCTGCTCTGTTTTGGCAGCTTTAGACAGCTCAGGTGGCATTTCTGTGTGCGATAACTTGAACCCTCACAGCCTGTTGTATTCAACTGCCGGGAGAGTTTGCATAAGCGACCAAAACTTCAAGGTTGGCTGAGCTGAATTAACGGAATTTATGCCTGGAAGTTTTGACTAAGGAGCACACAGGGCTTTGAGCATCAGCTGTTGATGCCCCTCAGGAGGAATTGGCCGCAGGTTGCCCCAGGGGAGGGTTAGATTGGGTGTGTGAAAGTATTTCTGCCCCCAAAGGGTTATCAGCCCTTGGCTCAGGCTGTCCAGGGCGGTGGGTGATTCTCTGTATCTGGAGGGACTGGAACGACCTGGTGTTGCAGGACCTGGTTTGGTGGTGACCTGGCGGTGCTGGGTGCAAACTTGGGCGGGATGAGCTGAAGGGTCTTTCCCGGGATTCCCTGTGGTTCCCTTGAGCTCCTCTCACCCCAGCCGCCGTGAACGAGCTCCCTCTCATCACGAGCAGCGGCCGCGGGAGCGCGCCCAGGGCGCCCCCTCGCGACGCCGGCGGTCGGTGCCGAGGGCGCGGCCGGCAGGGGGCAGCAGGCTGCCGGGGATGGCGCCGGGGTCGCAGGTTGGGCAGACGAGGCGGTGGGGGAGAGAAGGGGGCTCCGCCGTTTCGGTGCCACTTGCCG
The DNA here is from genome assembly GCA_013397515.1 of Upupa epops. Classification (NCBI taxonomy): domain Eukaryota; kingdom Metazoa; phylum Chordata; class Aves; order Bucerotiformes; family Upupidae; genus Upupa; species Upupa epops. Next base: position 130,467 of record VZRI01003753.1, on the reverse strand, counting down.
CAAAAATACAAGCGAGACGGGGCGGGGGGGCGGCGGGGGGGGGGTCGCCCC
>VZRI01003753.1:16160-129925 GCA_013397515.1 Upupa epops | reverse complement strand
CTCTCAACCTGGAGATCAAATACACCAAGGTAAGCTCGTTCCGGCGGGGGAATCCCTGTCTGCCTCCACGCCTGGGGTTTTGCCGAAATCACTTCCATTCTGCCCGGGCCAACTTGAGATTAAAAACCTCAAAACTAGTAAAAGCCTGTCAGGAGTCTGTATTAAACAGAATCCTTTTACCCTGCAATATCCGAGCCCCAGGATGACAGGAAGGTTGGGACTGGCTTTGCCGCTTCTCTCCGAGCTTAGGTTCTGCAGGACACAGCTCTCGGGGCTTATTCCTCCAGCGCAGATGAGGAGGTCCCGAGCTCTTGTCCTCGCTTTTTGATGCCCTTCAGGGGAAGATGCTGCTCGGTACCTGCGTGGTTCATCCAGAAAATAAACCCCGTTTTCTTGCCTGAATTACCCTCCGTATGTCCGGGGGCTCTTTTACAGTTAGTTCCTCGAGGACTCTTGATAACCTCAGGTTGCTAGACCCCTAGAACAGGTTAACTTCCCAAACACCTCAACAATATTTCTCATAAGGTGTATTTTTCCCTACTAACCTCTAAGACTAATTTTCACAAAGAGAAGGTCAAGAACAAAGCCACTGGGTCCGTCTAGGTAAACCTGCTGGTTTTCTGTGGTGGTTTATGGGACTAAATTGTTTTCGTCAATTAGAAAGTGCTTAAAGAGGAGCCTTTTGTCTGCAGATGCACTCTGAACTTTTAAATTCGTTTGTATCGAATCTTCATGTCTTTGGTACCTTCAGTTACTGTTTTCATTCCTGCTGGACAAGTTTCAAACGCATTGAATGAGCAGATTACAATGTGTCAGACTTTGCTTCTAATTACCCAGTGAGTTAATAAGAAAATAAGCATATCAGCACTGGGAAAAGGTGATAACATTTTTATCTGTTGGATATACAACTTCAGGAGCTTTAAAGCTGATAGGAAACTCATTCTGGCGCATGTAGTGGAATTTTTTCCCCTCCATATCATCACTTTTAAAACCTTTTCATCTTTTCTCCTTTTTTTTCTTTTTTTTAAAGTGGGTGCCAAAACTAATTTGTCCTCCAATTTGTTACAGCAATTCCATGTTCTAGAAGAATGTTTAGGAGGAAAAGGCAACTCAGATCTTGCCCACGTTTTAGTGCAAACTGCAATATGCACACAAAAAGAGTGTCTGGTTCCCTGCACAGAATTTTGTTGGAATTAGATGAAATGAGGGATGGAGCTGTTTGATGCCTACTGGTCCCGTTACGGTTTGGCAGTATTTGGCATGAATTTTGTTGATTGCTGGTTTCATGGTAAAACGTGCTCCTGGCGTGTTCGTTGGGTAACAGCATCGTAGGCAGGATGCATGATGAGTGTGGTTGTGTTTCGCAGTCCAAAATATCTCTGAAAAGGGTAACAGTCATCAGCAATCCTGTGCCATCCTTCCTGTGATGGTGTGAGCTGGAGGGTTACCTTTATAATTCAGGATATATGGTGCTATCACACATGATGTGACATTTTTTATACTGATGGAACGAGTAAAGTGATTTTATTTCAATATTAATCCAAAACAACCATTTTTTTCTCCAAGCCTCAGTTTTAAGATGTCAGGTCACTCCTGGGTGCTTTTGAGGAAAATCTGGTTTAGAACAGGTAGGGAATATTTTATTTGGCATAGCCTCTGCCTCTGGCGTTTTTTGTGTGTCTGTCTTTCCCTTCCCTCCTTTTTCTCTGCAGGAAATACAAGTGATTTATAGATAATTGGAGTCTTGAGCTTGGAGTCTTGTCTTGGGCAGGACTTTTATCCAGGATCCACTTTCCCACCTTATTAGAAAGAAAAACAATCTGAAATGAAATAATGGATCGTAACTTGATTCTTTCTTTTGGGAGGAGTGGTCACTTCATGTCTTAAATGACAAACAACTTCCATAAACAATAAATAACATTAGACTAAAGCACTTTAGCCCCCAAAAACCCTACCAAGCCCAAACCTTGTAAAATCAGACATCGGTGAGCATTCCTAGCTGCCTCTTTCCTTCTTGTTAGCTGAGAATTTTAAATGCACAAGCAGGACACTGAATTCTTGAACTCCTTATTACAGCTGTCTCCGAATGTAAAATCTTAACCGTTTGGAGTTGATTCTGTATGAAAAATAGAGGGACCTGTGATTGTTTAAAACCGAGCACAGTAATTGTAGAAGATGTTTTGCCAATTAGATTTCATCTCTGCAATTCTAAAATTGGGAAATACCTTTATTAGGATAGAACATGCTAAAATTCCAGAGATCTCTACAAGATATTTATTAAATATTTGTAATATGTAAAAAAAGAAATTAATAAATAGGTAATTCTAGATTGAAAAACCAAAACCAGTAAAAACCGAGATTTTATTGTTCTTCGGTCTTCAAAGCACTATTTTATCCTTGGAATTACAGTTAGAGCACCTTCCAAGAACATAGATAATTCAAATACCTCTTGCATAATTTAATTTAGGAGAAATTATTGAAATCTTGTGAAATCTCCTTTGGTAGGTTTCCTGAAGTGACTAGAAACTGCACGCTGAGTGCTTCTCTCTGATGTAGCACACAGGGACAAGGTAGTAAAAATATGTTTAGTAGTGACACTTGCATGATGCTGCATTTTTATGTGAGATACTCAGCAGTATCTGTTGCAATGTGAATACGTGGGATCAGTCTGTGCTTCTGGAAAAATAACAGCCACTAGGAATCCTTTTTCTCCCCAGCTGTTTAATATCTTGGCATAGTCTCTGTGAAAAATAAAGTGTGTTAGATGTGTGTGATAAGAATTGGTGAATAGGATGGGAACCAGACATGAAGATGAGTGTTCAGGCACATGGGGCTAAGTTTTTCTGTGTGGCTGGCAAGTAGTGAAACTGATAATGAAAGAGGTTCTCTCTCTTCACTGTGATGACTGTCATTCTTGACTTCTTGGCATTAACATTTGGGGAGATTTTCAGAAATAGGGAGAAAAGGGCTTCTGCCAGTCCTGCGTGGAGCTGAAGGTTATTCTGCAGTCCAATGGCACAGCAGCTTTCCTCAGGCATGTTGGCAGGGCAGCTGTCAGCTATCCCACTGCAACCATGTGGATCAAGCCTTTGGCAGCATCTTCCTCCTTCTGCCTCCATTTGAAGGGCTAAAGGTGTTTTGACAGGACGTGCCCCTCCTTCCTTTGTCAAGGCACTGTCAAATCTGCTCTAAAATGTATTTTCACAATGGTTTTAGTAAGTCACATTTACTTTAAAAGACAGATTGGTGTCATGTGAAGAGCCCTGGGCTGCTGACCTGTCCCTCCTCGGTCACTGCATCGTGTAAGGGAGCAAACAGATATTCTCACTTTGCATCGTGGTGGGGGGCTAATCCAGCTGGATAGTTTACAGCTTGTTTCTTGTTTGAGAGCTGATTTAAGTCTGAGAAGGAGTCAATGTACATTAGCATAAGGAAAAGTTGAAGAACTGCGCTGTTCAGAGCTTTTCATAAAGAGGTGCTCTCAAATGGTGAACACAGAGCGCTCTACGTCAGGGCAGAGGCAGGCACATTTCTGTACCAATAGCAACTTCTGAATTGGCTGACAACCTGTTTGTTTGTCCTGTGTGCAAGAGTTTGCCTCTACTCTTCCACTACAGGCTCAGTCCAGGCCAGTTTGTGAGCACAGACCAGGTAAACCACAACAGAAATCCAACTGCAGCAGGTTGTACTGAGTGTGGGAAAACTGCTTCTGGGTAGACAAGGACTGTCAAACACATTTCAGGTTCTCCTATGATAGGCCTTTGGGTCTGAAGGGCTTTGTTATGAGGTTTTTGTATTTTCAGCATCATTATTCTTTCTTGGTGTTGCCCAGAAATGAACGCTGCACAAAGTTAAGAAAAATCATCTTCACTGCATGCTGTTCCCCATTTGTTTTCCCCTGATTGGGCTCACTAAGGTGTTTTGACTCCATGATGGACACATGAAGTCAGCTATTCTTTGGGGCCAGCTCACCAATCACCGCCCACCTACAAAAGGTAGGCACAGAGAATTAGAGATGTCTGCACAGAGCAGACAGAACATCTACTTTCTTCCTCGTATAGTGACTGCAAACTGTTTACACACTTCTGACAATTAGCAATCTGAATACAGGATTTTTTTCTCCCCTCCCAAACCTTTAATGTCTTCCACATAAACCAAATTTACCCAGGGAGGGATCAAGAAAAAATGGTAGTCTTAGGGATATCCTGTCCCCAGCCTTGGCTTACTGCATTACAGCTGCCATAGCCCTCGTAATTCAAAGGCATTAAATATACAGAAACTACCAGAGACTGAAACTGTAGCAGCTAGGTAGCTTTGCAGAAATGCTTATGATTTCAAGGGTCTCAGCACAAAGGACTTGAATATTTGCACACCAGAACCAGTAGTCAGAGCACTTGCCCGAGTTTAAGAGTAGCCAAATTCATACCTCTGCTCTGAAGCAAACAGAGCAGAAACTTGATTGTTGTTCCCAGCCTTCTAATGGTGGCTAGATCCCCATTTTGGATAGATCCCAGTTTTGGATAGATTCCTGTTTTGAATAGATCCCAGTTTTGGATGCTGTCCACCCTTGGCTGTCCTTGGACCGTCTTACATTGTCTCCTGTTGGGTAATTCACTTGTAAGAACTAAAGAAGCTTGAGAGGTATCCACTTGATAGGCCCATGGGCATGAGACTCATGGCAGGGAAAAGCAGGATTCAATTCTTTGCTCCAAGAACACTCATGATGTCAGGGCGAGGATTTGATCCTAGATTTATGGCTATCTAAGCATTGATGCAAACTATCAAACACTTGATTTGGGATAATGTGTCTTGAACTTATTCTGACAGAAGCAATCCCTCTAGTTCCCCATTCCACTCTGTCCCATGGGACACTCCCACAGGAGTCCAACAGCCCTTGGGATTTTGCATATTAGATTTCAAATCTGATGTACCCCAGCAGTTCAGAAATTCCTTATGGCCTCTGCTCAGCTTGTCTACCTCCTTATTGGAACAGAGTTTCTCCCCACAGACCTCAGTGGGCTCTGCCAGCTCAAGGTTATTCGTGACTGTAACCTGCTTGTTCCACAGGACACAAGCACTGTGCCTATCTGTCTACCATTCCCCACGATGCACGCCCACAGCTACTTCCAGTGACATTGTGAGTCACTGGGAACTTACCAGCATCTGAAATGTATTCGAGCCCTTCCTTGTTCTGCTTTTACTACCTCTGGCAAATTCCACCTACTCTTCAATTGCCCAAATACCTTTAGTAATATTTTCTTCAGTACCCTCATGTGCCTGAGTGGTTTTATCTGCCAACTATGTACCTTACTATTAATGATCTGCTAAAGCAGGTGAAGCAAGATATCGATTGCTTGTCGCAGTAATGAAGGGGCACCTTGCTATTAACCTCTTTCCAGGGAGAATTATCCATTTATTTCCATCCTTTTTATCTTATCTCTTAACCACTTTTTAATCCATGGCAGGACTTTATCTTTCACCATATGGTTACTAACTTTCCTTAATAGCCTCTTGCTAAGGGCTTTATCATCAAAAGCCTTTTTAAAGTCTAAATAAACTATATCCACTGATTCATCTTGGGTCCTCGTTTGACTAACTATCTTCCAAGAAATCTCACAGGTTTACAGAGATAAATGACAGAAGATGAGTTCAGTGGTCCCTATCATAAATTCTCGGAGTCACATTCCTTCTTTCACAGGTTTGCAGCAATCCTTCCCAAGACTGAACGTTAACATTTCACTCTTATTTCATTGGAAAATCTTTGACTCTCTGCACTTCTGAGGAAAACCAACCAACAAATCCCACAATTTTTTGTCTGTTTGGGTGGAGGTTTTTTTTGAAGGTTAGAGCTTTACTCTCTGAAACAAACAACCAAAACTTCAACTATATTTCAGTGGAAAGACATGCAAGACAAACCCCACATTTATACAGAGACGGTATTATTAGGAATGTGTGGAAATATAACACAAGCACAGGTGTGGAAAGGTCTAAAAAGTCATCAGAGAGCTGTGGTCCTCTAGTGAGGAATCATCAGATGAGGGTGGCCGTCCCTACACAAAAAAGTGCGTAGATGGCTGTGTGCACACTTGGTAGTTGTATGCAGTGAAGTTCTTAAAAGTGCTTGCATCTAAGGGCCCAACCATTCGTTATTGGTTCTTAGATGAGGAGAGCAATTCCTGTTCAGACCATGGCCACCTCAGTGGTTTCTCTCCAAAACACAAGTTGCGTGTTTAAGAGTTTGGCTATAAAACGTTATTTCTACTGGCCATCATTTACATTGCTTTTAAGAGCAGTTGGCCTCTGTGACACAAGTGTGACACATCCATTTTCAGTTCTGCAGAGAAGCTGAGTTTTCCAAGCACTTCATCACTACAAATATGATATGTGAAGCCACATCAAAGCGTAACTGTGCTAGCACTGCCCAAATAGTCTCCAACTGACAAAGGGAAAGAAGGACTTCATTGTTGTTCACCCAAAGTCAGTTCCTTTCCCAGAGAGCCCAGGGAACTCAATTTTTACCTTATGACTTGAAACTTAATACATTCCAGCTTTGTTGGGCTCAAGTGGGAAAATACTTCAGAGCAGAGAACCATCCACATCAGATTCTGTGACCCAAGTGAAAATGTTTTAAGGTCAGCACAATCTCACTTGACCTCAGCTGGAGGTTAAAATACAAAGACCACACTGACCACTAGAGTACAGACACCATAGTCTGTGAGGGATTCCTAGGGAAGGAAGACTTTGAATTCAACTCAAAACTTGAAGGGGTGTGGGTGGGACAGCTGTGGAGAAGTCTTTGGCAGGTGTTGTGCTTATAGGAAGGGTATACTATGCTGATTTCCATGCCAAGTCCCAGTATGCCCCAATTTAAAAATAAGTGAGTTACAAAAATCCATTTGGGAAGCACAAAGATGTAGGAAGTGTTGCACAGAAGAACAGGCTGAACTCAGATGGGAAGAGGATGCCAGGGAGACACTATCCTCCTACCATGCTCTGATCATTTCTCTAGCAACAACTACACAAAATCCCTCCGTTTTGGCTCGTAAAATGCCTTTCCCTACAGAAATTCAAAACACACGTGTTCACAGAAGTGAATGCTTCAGTCTAAAGAGAATCTGATCTATTTCCAAAGCAGAGCTATTTACATATGTTGTTTGACTGTGACAGAATCACAGAATAATCATAGTTGGAAAGGCCCTCTTAGATCACTGAGTCCAACCACACCCACATCAACAAAAAACCTAAATACTTGGTAGATTGAAAAATGCAAAATAACCCCCTCCATGCCTGTCACTATAGCAGGTCACAAAGTACAATGTCTACATGCTTCTTAAACACCTGCAGGGATGGTGATTCAACCACCTGTCTGGGAAGGCTGTTCCAGTGCCCAACCACTCTTTCTGTAAAGAACGTTGTCTTAAGATCCAATCCAAATGTCCCCTGCCTCAACTTCAGACCATTGCTCCTAGTTCTGTCATTAGTCACCAAGGAGAAGAGGCCAACACCCATCTCTCTACAACCTCCCCTCAGGGCAATGTCGTCTAAAAGCTGAGCTTAACCTCCTGTGAACAGGTCAACATGCCAGAAATTTGGCCTCAAGTGACTGAAGCTGTAGTGAACCTCAGGTCTACATTGAATCTGAAACAGATCTCCAAGTGGAAGGACCTTCCAGGTCTGTTCTGTGGCTTTGTTATCCCACACTTCTTTGGGAAAAACCTCACCTAAGACATCACCACCGTTGCCCTGGTATATCCCTTGTGGGGTTTGCTCAGCTATTCGAAAAGTGGAAAGGGTGATATCATCTTAGCATTTGTGATTTTTTTCAGGGACTTAACTTTAACTCTTGGCAGCACAGTTGGGATGGAAGGACCCTTCTCTTGGATATGGCCTTTAAATGACCTTGGTGTTAGATTTGTAGTGAAGACGGTTCTCCAGAACAAGTATTTTTACCTGTAGTCTTATAGTGTTCAAACCAGTGGCTCTGGCTTTTTTTGCCTTGGCCATACAACAAAAATTTTGAGCCACATGAACAGCCACTTCTGGAATTACCTTCAAGTCTCCCTTTTTCATACTTCTGGTTGTTTTCAGAATCCATTGTCTCTCCCACAGCCTGCATTTACTTCTTCATTTCACCGATTTTCCTCTTGGCTGTTTTATTTGTGTTAAACTTTTTTTTGTTTTGCATCTTTCTTCAGATTATAGAACCTTTAGTAGCAATTTTAGATTTTAATTTTGTGTTTTGCAGCCTTTTAAAGTTAAACTTTGATTTATTTTTGTTTTTAGTCCACATTTCCTCTCGTATCTCTGTGCTTACCCACCTCATTTATTTTCTTGCTTGTGCTTCCCTTTTTTAGCCTTGGGAATGCGAATCTTTTAGTCTTTCGCATTCTTAAGCCTTCATGCTGATTCTATGGATTTTAATTTCCTAGCTTCAAGCAGAGAGTTTCGAAGTTACTTCCTCTTTTAAAAAACCCCTGCTTCTTGAAGTTCAATATCCCAGAGATTGGGGCTTCTTCATGTGTTTCTCTTCTGCAATGAAGCTGAAATTATTTATGTGGTATCCACCTCTCAGGGGTTCAGTCAGGGTTATGTCAGATGTTGTTTAGATTAGGACACAGAAAACTCCATGTTCTCACTGAACTGATGAGCCATTCTCTTTGCACCAGTTTTAGAGCCTGTACTCTCTTTTTCCACACCAGTGCCACTGGAACGTTCTGGCCGTTGCTTTTGTGCAGAAGTCAGTATGTGGCTGTTGCTGTTACTCCTCCTGATCTCCACCAGGTTATGTTTCCCTTCTAAGAAATATCCACACAATTTCTTACACAGAGACACTTCCCCCTCTCTGCAGCCTGACTTGTCCTCCCTAGTAGCTTATACCTAGAGATTGTGGAATGCTTCTGATCAGCCTCATCCCCTTCTGCTCAGGGTTTTCCCCCCCCCCTCTCTCTGATACAGTCCAGATCACTTCTTTTCACACTTAAGGTTTCTTACACTGGTTTACAGGCACTTGCATTTTTCCTAAGTTGACCTAGATGAAAACTGCAATCTGGATAGCTGAAAAAACCGTAAATTCTTTTCGGCTCCGCCACAAAAACACTTTCCATGACATTGCACCTCACTCCTATTTACCAGTCAACTCATGTATAAAGTCCTTAAAATAGAAACTGATTTTAAACTTTAATACTTCTTTACACCCTCAAATTAATTTGAGAGGGTATCTATGTAACCACCAGGTGGATACACAGATATCTCTTCTTTTAAGGAAACACTTTGTTTTGTTTTTGAAACACACTTGGAGTGCATTTTGAATGCTCATTGCATCCAGACATAAAAGATCTGTCCTGATTCCCCTGGGTGTTTTCAGACCTTGCCCGAACACCATAACATACACATCTCACATTCACTCGTGTGGGTTTCTTTCAGCTGTAACAGGAATAGCTTCACTTTGTTCTTGAGTAGGTAGAAACTACCAAGAAAGTCCCACCTGCCTTTCCAAACCAGGAGGTTTATTTTATTCTCTCCAGTGTCTGTGGTGATGCTTGGTTGCAGTGGTCCTGCACCAGAATAGCTCTGTTTTTCTACTTGTCCCTCAGAAACTGTGAGAGGAGACCAACTTGAATGGTTAGCTGTGTGGCCAGTGACTTACTCATGCTGTTCCAACACTTCAATAGAGATTTCAAAATCCATTTGTTACAGGTCTCAGAACAGGCCGCCCAGGGAGAGGGTTGAATTGCCATCCCTGGATGTGTTTCACAGTCATGGAGAACAGAACTGGAGCTCAGGGTCAGGGTTTAGTGGTGGCATTGGGACAGTTGGGTCCATGGTTGGACTCAATAATCTTGGAGAGCTTTCCCAACCAAAACAATTCTCTCGTTTGATGATTGCTGAAGGTATTTTTAGCTAGCAACACTCAGCTGCGAGTGTTAATATTTTGCTCCTTCCAGCAAAGCTTTCAGAAAACATTAATTGATTCAGTCTCACTGTAGAAGGGGTGACAGAGCTCCTTCACACATGGGGGAGTTAACATTTTAACATTCTTAGGAGTGCAGCCATGACTAACACAGACAGGTCAGTGTCAGAGCCAGCATCTCCTGCTAAACGAGCCAGACTATAGGAGATAAAATCTCTTCTTCTGAACTGGCTATTCTGGGAAATGGCGCTAGGTATGAACTTCAGATCTGGCGTTTACATGTGGGTGCACATCTGCAATTCTGTGTGGTACAAACCCTCTGCAACTTGTTTCCTGATTAGAAGTCTTTACCTGCTTTCCTGGAGTGGTTCCCCATGACTGGGATCCTTTGTAGTCAACTCTTCCAGCTGTTTGCCTAAATGGTCTTCAGGGACCCTAAAAGCAGTGAACCTGGAATAACAGCATTTGACTTCAGCTGGCTCCCAGGAGAATTCAGTTATTACTTAATGGACTGAGTTGGTGATGTAGCTTATACGAGATAACTGCCCAAGCTTGCAACAAATTAACCTTCACAGCTGGCTAGTGACTGGTTCACCCCTTGCTGATAGCTGGGCACTGTGTGACAAGCATTTGCTGGAATTAGTGTCAGATTTCGTATCTTTATGTGCTGAAAGCATCTGCAGCATTTGGGTGGAAAATATCTCTGTCGAAAGTCTTGATGGTGATTTTAGTGATCGTTTGTCACTCACTGTATTGAGCACAAATCCTGCCTAGTAAACAGCAGGGGAACCAACAGGATCTGCCCACATTCCCATATCATTACAAGGGACTCCAGCAGAAAAAAAGGGAAGCTGGTGAGAGAGGGGAAAAGAAACATGAATTTTAAAGGAAAGGGGGTAAAAGAAATAGCTCATAATTGCATATATGAACATTTGTTTTTAAGGAAGGCTTTTTATGACAAGGCTTAAAATCTACTCTGCTCATTTGAGAAAATCTCTGTACAATTAGGTTTTGGCTTTGCCTTAGCCTGTTTTTTTAATGCTGCATATTTGGAAAAGTTGAGGGTCATGTTTTTAATTTACACACTGAAATTATTACTCTGCTTCTATTTAAGGGTAAATAGCTTGTTTATCACACAGGACTACATGTCTATAGAGAATAGCTTGCTGGTCATATATAAAAATATCAGACTTTATTAAATATCAGCATTATCCAATCTCTTTTTTGTGGGGCATAGTAATAGAACAAGGAATAACAGGTGTAAACTTGAACGTAGAAGGTTCCACCACAACATGAGGAGAAGGTGACAGAGCCCTGAAACAGACTGGCCAGAGAAGGTGCAGAGTCTTCTGATCTGGAGATTATCAAAACCTGCCAGGACACAGCCTTATGTGGTTACACCTAGGTAATACTGCCTTGACAGGGGGTTAGACTAGATGATCTCTAGAGGTCCTTTCCAACCTCTGACATTCTGTGATTCTATGATTATTTTGCCATATACTTAAGTGTTTTATTTCCTTGGGACTGCAATCAGCTTGTGCAAGAGAATTTCACGTCCAATTTTAGTCTTAGCACCACAGTGCACTTATGGTACAATTTGCCAGGTACCTTAAGCACAGCAGAGATGTCTGACAGCTTAAGCCCAGCTTTTCTCCACCAGCTTTACACATAATATAAATTAGAATGAGCTGCTTCAGTTTGCTCTATGTGAAGTCAATGGCTTATCAACAGGGAGGGGAAATCAGAACTGAGCTCTAGGCAGAGGGAATCTAGCTAAAAGTTTCCTCTCCTCAGCAAAACACTTTAAAGGAAATAAATCAGTATTTCCCAACGCTTCTTATTGAAGGGAATTTCCAGCCTAACACAGTTCATGGCTGCATTGAATGAGAGGAGAGTTGTTGGGTTCCTTTACATCTTCCTGAAGAACATAGAGGATTTATTACTCAAAGTTCCTGTTATCTCCCAGCTTTTCCTAACAAACACAACAATTTGTTTTGGAGGCTTTCGCCAAAGACGACAGAAGTGGTAATCCCTATGTTTTAAGTGGGTTCTTAATGTGATTTAGCATAATGCTGGTGATGCAAAGCCATTCTCCCCCAAAGCTCATTAAGAACATCCAATTTTCTTGTAGACTAACACTCCTGCTTACTATTGCAGAGACAAGTGATTGTTTAACCAGGACAATGAGGAACAGTTTCAAAGCAGAGCTGCTAAAATGTTCTTTGTGAAGTTCAGACTTTGAATGCAGCTGTCACACGCTGGATTCTTTGGTTTTTATGAGTAACTTGAATTTCTGTCTGTACAGAAGGGCACATGCGGGCACTTTCCATCACCTTCACTACTGATGAACATAATTATGATATTAGTAAGTGTGATCTATGTACAAAAGGGCTACATTGATGTAGACGAAATAAGGAAACCAGTAAATACTGAGTTTATCTCACATTGCTCTAAATCAGCTAATTCTAACAGTATATCCAAGGTACTGCTTCTCATACTGCACCCTTGTTTGTTTGAGCTTTCTGTGGATTCTCAAGGTGCAGAACGACATGAAGGGGAACATGACGGCATCATTTAGTCAAGGCTGCTAACAGTGAGATTTGAAAATATTCAGGGTGTAGAAGTGGAAGCAAAGGCAAACTTTGCAGGAGCTGAAGGCTGCTCACTTGGGTCTAATACAGAGCCAGAGCTTTGCAGGTCAGTGGCTCTGCTATTTGTCTCTGACCTAACAGATCTGGAGTTCTTCACATCAAAACCAAGTCTTGCTGAGCTGAGATCAAACGTGTTAAGGTAAGGATCCTGCCAGTGATTTATCGTGCCAGGGAGGGTGATCAGGCCATAAGGGGCCACTGCAAATGAAGTTGACATTCCAACAATTTCTTAGGAGTAGCTCTAAGGTGATTTTCTCAGGCAGCTTTTAAGTCAAAATACATTTCCCCTTTGCAGTTTTCTGGGTTGCCTGCAGTGTCTGAAATCCTACAGCAGGAGTATTTATGCAGCAAAGCTGATTTCTAAGGAGGAACTTGCTTTTTGGTGGCAACCATTTCAAATGGCACTTGCCTATGAGCCATGAGCTGCTCCATTCTGTCACATGGCAGATGTTTCACACATGCCAATAAATCGATGGTGCTGGCTTGTGTTGCACGTGACCAGCATACAAGCTTCGCAATGTGCAAGTGCTGCAAAATGCAGGAGTCTGGTATGTACATCCCTGTCCTCATTCCCACCATTTTAAATGGGTTTCCAGGATCAACTTCTTATTAACCACAACTTCACTAAAGCCCAGTGACAGACCAGTAATTGATTCTGTAAATAAATACTCCCTCTTCTCTGCTTCTGCTCTAACAGGGTTTTAGAAATCTTTCATTATTTCATGTTTTAAGTGACATTGAGGTTCATACTCCATAAAAAACTCAGCCATTCTCACCCAAATCAGTCAGTGATGGCTTCTTCCTGTTCATGGAAACGTAGACCTCCTGGCTTGAGAAGCAAAGTTTCCTGATGCAGCTAAACAATATAGTTCTCCAGGAATTGAAGAGAGACCTACAAGTAAAAGGATAAGTGATGCTCAGAATGAATCCATGAGCTATGGGACAGCATTTCTGCTCCTGTATTGTGCTACTCACAGCAGATAAAGTCTTCATTTACTGGAGATAAAGCATAAAGTGCTTTGAGGAAAACCTTTATGTGCTGTAAGTAAAGTAGGTTTAATAAGGCAGCCAAAAGGAATGAAGTGTTTGTGGTGGCAATTGTTCAGCAGACAATGCAATCTGAAGTTCCTTCTCTTCAGATGAATTTTCTTGAAGCACCAGGCACAAACCAGTCCCTTTAATGAGGCTGAATGGGAATAACGGATGCTAGAGCAGCATGTGGCGCAGCGAGAAACCAAAATAGAAAAGAGTACCATCAGGGTTTGGCAGTCTGGGTTTTGTGCAGGGAATACTTGAAGGGTTGGAGGAGGAAAGTAAACATGCTACTGCATGTTGTTAAGACTTATTTAATCTTCTTAACTAATTACTCACACTTCCTAATTCAAAATCATACAAACAGAACCCGTTTAGATAAGCGGGGAGTTTTTTCAAGTGGGTGCCCCCTACAGCTTGGAAAATAAACATGACAGGTTTCCCCCGTCTGATGTGCTGCCATTTGCAAAAGAACAGACCTGGCTCCCAGAAAGCCAGAAGACTAATTAAGACAGGGAGACAGCCAGGTCAAACATTTGGTGTGAGGGATTTGGGACATGGAGGAGAAAAAAAATCACGTTACATTCCACTTTCACAACACACTGACAGGAGGCTTTGAGCCCTTTCTCCTATTCCATTTGCTGCTCAGAGACCTTGGACTCCCCCAGTTTCCTCTCCCACTCACACCCATTGCCTACTGCAGCATTCCCCAAACCTCTGTTGACAGCAAGCTGGCTCAGCGGTGGGACTTGCAGAACCTTCCTTAAGCACCTCAGCAAAATGAAGCCAGTGCAATGACGCTGGGTGCCTGCTGCCCTGAGGGAACTCTTCTTCCTCTCCTTCCACTCCATTGCAAGCAGAAAGAGACTGTGCTGTTGCATTAGACACCCCCATGAGGTGCTGAATCATATGAATCCTCCTCCAGTGTTTGCCAGCCCTGCTGCAGTCTGAGTTCATTTGCACATGCTGAAATGCCACTGAGACCTTGGTATATTTAAGGATTTGGCTGCTGAGCCAAAGCACACTGATGTCAAGGTCTGGTTTGGATTTCAGTGGGCTTGGCTCAGGTCTCGCTGCTGGGATGTTATATCCAGAGAAGCTGAACACTCTAGTCTTCCCATGCAGGCATGTGCCCTTGGCACGGGGACTGGGCTGCATAAATGTGTAGATGTATAGCAGCGCTTGCAGTGAAACACAGCAGCCTCACTCCTCATGCACTTTATTTCCGATTCCAGTTTCCTGAACTTCCTACCCTAGTATGCTTGTCAATGTTTAAAATTCCTCAATCTTCCCAGCACTTCCTGAAGTTTGGACTCTGCATTTCTTGAATGACATTTCAGGCCTGGGTTTGTGAAGGGAACAGCAGCTATAGTAGAGCAGGTCTAAAAGCCACAACACTCTTTCTAGTTCTGAGGTTTAAATGAGTTTTAATCCCCTCCCAACACCCCAAAACACACACAGCTTTAGAAAAGTGCTCTTACTCCTTTTCAAACACCTTTTTTTTTTTCTTATGGGGTGCTGGGGTATGTGTGTGTGTGTGATAGAAGGAGAGGGAAGGAGCCAGGACAACCCTGCAGCCAAAGAAAGAAAATAAAAATCAACATGTTCTGGTTTTGTTTGGCCCTCACAGACTCTACAGCAGGTGTTAAGTTTCCAGTGAACCAGCTTTGTCTCCCAGTACAAACACCCCTCTGGAGGCTGTGTCCATTGCTTCCTTTTCCTCAGCTGGAGCCTGATCCAACTCCCACTGAAACCAGTTGGACTTTTTCCTTTTTTTTTACTGTGGGCAGGATTGGACTTCCAGTGACTGACAACCAGCTATAGCCACAGGAGCTTGTGTGCCAAAATGAGATGCAGAGTGAAGTTCATTGTTCCTCATGTGCAGGTCATTCTGCCTCTATCCCAGTTCCTCCACAGTTGAGAGGCACCTCCTCACTCACCCAAGATGTAGGAAATGCTCCTTTCACAGTGTCCTGAGCAGCAGGTTTTGCACCAACAGTGTTGGGGGACAGTTGGTTTCAAAGCCTGTGGCCCATTATGGTTTTGCACCCTGTTAGCAAGAAGCAGTGACTCTTGCTGGTGACCTGAAGAAGGTTTTCAGAAAGTCACCGTGCAAAAAGTCACCTTTCTCCCAACCAGACCACCACTGCTGCTCGGTTGCTGCCCTGTCAGCCATCTGTCTGCCGTGACTGGCTTTTGCTTTCCCTACAAACTAGGTTTTTGCTGAGTCTAGGGCCAGCTGTTGGGTTTCAGTCGCTCCCAGGAGTGTTCGGCAACACGCTCTGGCTCGAATGTGAGAGATTTGTTGTATCAAGATGGCCATAAAAGCAAAGGAAAACAAAGCTTGAGAAAATAAACAAGCTGCACCTCTGACTGGCAGTCCCTTGGACCACATTCCCCTACAATCACACTCATCGTTAGGGCTCTTGAAATGGTTCCAAAGGAGAGGAAATGAAGTTGCTGAGATGGGAAAGGATATGAAATTTCCTGCCCAGACTGAGGCACAGGTGCCCGGTATCTGTGATGTTTTGCAGGATTTACCAAGGGAAATGCTGCTCTGGATTTTTTGCATGCCTCTCAAATTTTCGTATGTTGTGCCATTCCCTCCTCCCTCAAAACACCATACCGTTATGTATTTCTTAATGCCACCAGCTCAGACAATGCTGAGGGCCAAACAGCTGTGATTGTTCTAAAAAGTACTTTGGCATCTGATGCCCCCCTCCCTTTGCTGATTTAACATCAAGTGCTCTCAAACGAGACAGTCACATATGAAAAAAAAAAGATCTTTGATGGCATGAAACTCTAACCAGCTACTAAATCAATTGTGTTAGGAAATTCCCATTCCTTCCTCCATTCATCCAGAACCGTATCTCCTGTGGGAAACCCATTATTATTTGGATGTTAAAATCTTCTTCCTGTAACAAAGAAAAAAAAAACCTATTTCTGGAGCTGCAAGAGCACAAAAGCATTGCTTGTTGAATCCCTGGGAACAGAATTCTACCTCCAGCACGTTCAACGCTGCTGTCCATGGCTGAGGTTCTTTCTTGGACAGCTGGGGAGCCCAAAGGACATGGCTGGTGACATCAGCACCAAGCAATATCAGATTAAGACTGTAGATCATAATTTTGCTCACGCATCATTTGAGAGCAGTTTCAAGAAAGGAAATTAGAAGTCCTATTGCTGCCACCTGTGATGATTACTGCTATGAATTAAAGGAGCACAGATTACTTTTATTTTTCTCTATGTTTTAAGTGAAGAAAGTATGGGGGGTAAGGGGTGAAAGAGGCCGTGAGCATGCAGGAATCCCTGGCAGGTTTAAAAAACAGTTCCTTTTCCACATCACAGGGAACCTGTAGTGCCATGAAACAAAATCTTGTTCAGCTAATTGCTGCAAAGAGGTGTTTCTTCTGCACTGCCTTTTAATTCACTTTCTTCATACACCTCCCACAAGGTTGGTGGTAAATAATGATAAAACCTAAATCCTATCCTATTCTCCCTGCTGCTACTGCACTGCCAACACAGCCTAGTGTGGGACTCATCCCTTTCCCTCTGAATATTTACCACTCCCATCACCCGCATGGTTTGAGATGAATATTATGTCACTAATTATTAGTGAGGCAACTGGGACAGATAGCTCCTTCAGCCAGATACTGTAGTTGTTTGTTAAGCAAAGCCTAATGTCCTGTGGTTTATGCCTAAAGCAGTTACTGTTGGCTACATCTTGAACCTGATGAGCATCCAAAGCCACCTTTTTGTTCCTTGGAAATGCAGGGCTTTGGCAAAATGCAGTATGTGGTTTCCTTACTACTAAATATCAGCAGATCTCTGACCTGAGTTTTTAATACCTTAGCTTTGAATTTCAATTTTCCTTGTATCTTTAAGACTCTGGACAGCCATGTGCCCCATCTGATGGGTCAGATTCCTTTTTTGGTTAGTCCTATGGAACTCTCACCAGTGGCTGGATGTGATCAACCATGGGCAGAATCTGAACCTAGCATGTACACTGTGGGACTGTTGTCTTGCAGAGTCATATCAAAGCTCCCTGAGAACACACACGTGAGTGAGGAAGAGGGTGTCAGTATGGGGGGGGATATGTCTGTGCCCTCCCCAGCTTTCATTTGGAAGGATCAGAAATTGTCAAGAGACCTTCACGGTGAGGTTTCATGGGCATGATGATGCTCCAAGGGCAGGTTCACAGGTGCAACTGGGAGGTGGAGGAGTAGACAGCAAAGTAATAGTTTGCATATTCCAAAGTGTCTCAAGTATTTTCCTGTCTCCCCTTTCCATTTTGGCACTTTTTCGTTGTTAGCACCCAAAAGGTTGG
Organism: Upupa epops; assembly: GCA_013397515.1. Lineage (NCBI taxonomy): Eukaryota > Metazoa > Chordata > Aves > Bucerotiformes > Upupidae > Upupa > Upupa epops. The sequence goes on along the minus strand of VZRI01003753.1, from coordinate 112,008 downwards.
ATGTTTTAACTGCTCCTGTTAGCGCCCAGCAAACACACCACATAATATTTGTGGTTTTTTTCTTGCCTTGCTGCAAATCGCAGAAGGTAAAAACACTAGGGCTCGAAGGAAACCAAATTACCTCAGGAACTCCTAGAAAACTCAAGCGGTTAATCAGTTACCTTTTATTTACATATACATGCTTAATGCTGAATTAAGTTGTAAAAACCAAAGGCTGATTTATAGCCCTGGTCCGCCTTAATTAACATCGATTCCAGGGGAATAGTAAACATGAATTGCCTTCACAATGGAGGTTGGACAATGAACTCACTGGGTGTTGTCCAATTTGCAGCATGATTTACATGGCAGTGGGCCCTTCTTTTTTGCGAAGGTTACCCCTTTTTCATCTGGTGTTTAGGGTGGGTTATATATAATCCATAGATAGGCGTATTCGCTGTCAAATATTCTCTCTGATTTAGGGTTAGCCTTTACCACAGTCACTATAAATAAGGCAGGGGAAAAAAACCAACCATTTGAGGCTTTGCAGGGATTCCTTATTCTTGCAATGTGTCATCGCTTGTCCACTTTGTGGCATTTTTACGAAGTGGCCATAATGAAAGTCAGATTAAATGTACAGGATATATACATTTAATCAACAGCCCTTGGAGTCAGTAGTGCTGGAAGAGTTGTAAAAGCCCCTGTGCATGCAAATTTATTGCAAAAGAATCTGTGCCTTGGTGGTAGGGAATATCTGTTGAATGGTACTACCTGACACAGAACACCTAAAACTTTCAAAAGTGAATTATTTAAGTGTAAGGTTTGGCTTGTAAAGCCGCCAGCTGCTGGATTTCAAGACTTGAAACTGTTCCAAACCACGGGACTAGGTACTTTATTTGTGCACTAGAGTAAATACTCTGATTTTACTGCCAATTTAAATGTGCTCAGTTTACAGTAATGAGCTTGTATAGGCAATACCTTGTTTATAGAAAGTGGAACAGGAAGAAACTAACATTAACCATTAACAGTAGCAATTTCTCTTGCCTTCAGCTCCAGCTTCATGCCAAATAGATCCTTCCCATGCCCTAGCTGAGGTATTTGTTGTTGCTGTTCTTTTTCTAAATCTGTGGGGTGAGCGTAGCGTTCAGCAAAACTAACTAATGCACCTTGTAGTCCCAGCCAACTCGAACTGCAGCACTTTTCTGTCACTCCAGGGCAGTTTCTCATTCCTGTGGTGAAAGTGATTTTTAAGAACAAATGGATGTCCTGTGTGCCAGCAAACCTGAGGGGCGTTTATCCCAGCAGGATGTAGTTCATGTTTTTTATTCTTTAAAAACCCCCACACTCTCTGGACATGGAGTTAATTCCACCAGCCTCCATGGAAATGATGATGGCAAAATCCTTCTTCCACACAGGTCACAGATCTGAGCGTTTCTTTGTTTCATTTAAAAGGGACCATGATCCACCAGAGGATTTTAGCTCATGTGTTAGTTACTGGATCATACTGGTCATTCTTTATTCTCAGATAGGGACCAAGAGTTTCATTTGCAAAGAGGTCAGTGTCTGAGCACAGAGACCTCAGCCACTGTATGAGGAGCTGGCAGCCCAGGGACATGGCCAGGCTCAGGAAAAACACAGTGTGTAAAGAGATGGGTGATGGTGGTGTAGGTCCTGTTTTCAGTCACCTCTGAAAATCAAGCCAAGAAGAGTGGCAAGAAAAAGGTAGACTCTGAAAGGAATGGAAGGACACACAGCAGAGTGGCTGAGGCTGAAGGGGAGGTGAGGAAACACAATGAAAACACACCCATAAAAGCAAAATCACAGTTAATTGCTGGCTCCTAGGCACAGCTGTATCACCAGGGTCCTTCCCTGGCAGGCACAGATTCCTTCTGCCCATGTCCTTAGTCAGGTCTTACCTAGAAGCTGTGTCACTGCCGTCTTTGTGGCTCTGAGCTAATCAGCCCTGCCAAGCAGAATGCAGCTATGTGGCTCCTGTTTGGCCTGGGGAACAGGCTAAGCAAGGTCATGGCTGGGAACAGAAAACACTGCAGATGCATCTTTGCCATCATGTAAACAGAAAGGTGCGATTTACTCACTTTCTTCAAAAGCAGAGAGACACCCATGTCCTCACCTTGTTCTGTTCTTTTACCAACACTTCTGTGTTGCAGCTGTTCATCCTGAGCTTCCTGACTGTATTTTCCAGCTGTATTTTCCTACTGTATCTTCTCTTGGCTGCTTTTTCTGCTAGTAGTGTTGTGAGGGTTTTTTTTCCCTAGGTCAGTTTCTCCTCATCAACCTCTGATTTGCTTTCCACTTGTTTCCTTCTTTCCTCACTGATATGAAAGAACTTTTATACCTGAACCTCCAGGAACCAATGTGGTGCCTGGACTTTTTGAACACTTCCATTCTTAGACAGATTTTACAGACTAAGAGTCCAAATACCTGGGAAATCCTTATTTCACTCAGTTGTTTTCCTAGACTGACTGTTCCATATTTGCTGATAAATAAATAATTGCATCCAACAGAAAATAACTGTGTGTATGCAGCTGCTAACAAGAATCTACTTCAGTTAAGAAATTACTTTACATAAACTTGTTTGTCATTACCTCACTCAGGACAGCTGCTGCCAGCACCATTAGAATTGACATTTTGGTTGCTCATGGCAATTCAAATGATGCCAATGCTGACAGAACATAATGATTTCCATTGTTCCCAGCAGATAAGTTAATTCTGTGGTGCGAGCCACTGCCCTGCCATTGTCTGTGTATGAAGGATCTGTAATGTTTGAGATCATTCAGCTCCGACTGGGCTGTATCAGTGACCAAATGTTTACTGACCGAATTGAACGATCACTGCAAATCCTTGTCTTGGCTCTAGCGGCTTCAAGGCTTTTTCTCTGATGCAGGTGTTTCTGTTCATTTATGTGTTAGGTTTTGAACCAAATTTGAATGTTAACCCAGCTATTTAGTTTCACATTGCTTCTGTGGTGCCACAGCCACAGAAAGACATCACGGGCTGGCCCTCAGCCTGGACTGTTCAAACTAATTCTCACAGGCATAACAGAGTTTCAACTCAGAATTCTGTGCTGGAATCTGTAGCCTTTCCTCAGAGCTTGTCACTTCACTGCTGCACACGTTGCGGTTTGTTCTCGCAGAGGGACTGATGACTTTTCTTCTTTCTCTAGATTTTCATCAATAATGAGTGGCAAAATTCTGAAAGTGGGCGGATATTCCCAGTCTATAACCCAGCCACAGGAGAGCAGATCTGTGAGATCCAGGAAGCTGACAAGGTAATGCAGCCCCTGATTGTGTAGAAATGTCTAAACAGATCAGAGAACAGTCTGTTGGACACTTCCTTTAATAACCACAGCTCCCAAACCCATCTCATGGCTGAGGTTACAGAGTCACACAGTCACAGAATGGCTCAGAGATCATGTACAGCAGCAGCTTTCCTGAGCCTGCTGATGTTATTTACCTCCATGCCTTTGGTGTTTTTCATTTCCTCCCTGACAGGTTGATACAGACAAAGCAGTGAGGGCAGCTCGCCTGGCTTTTTCTCTCGGTTCAGTTTGGAGAAGGATGGATGCATCAGAAAGGGGCCGCCTTCTAGATAAGCTGGCAGACCTGGTTGAGAGAGACAGGGCAGTTCTTGCTGTAAGTGGCACAATGGTCAAATCACCCTCTGGTTTTACATTCTGAGAACAAATTACCTGATAAATGTGTTAATGTAAATTTCCTTTGACAACTACACCCAGTGCGATGGTTATATGCCTGTCTGCCTAAGACCTGACCCAAACCTCATGAACGTCAACGAGAGTCTTCCAGTTGACTCAAATGAGCTTTAAATTGGACAACAGGCAAAGGAATGGGGGTGCACGTGCAGTAGTGCCTGTTCCATGGGCCTGTAACTACTCCAAATTAAATTTAAAAAGAAGCCTTAGTGAAATTATTAGTGAAAGTGCAAGTAAAGCACTGCCTGGCACTAGACTGGAGACTTGAGTTCTGGGAATGGCAATATGTTGCTCACGTATGGAGCCATCTCAACGGTGGCATTGTTAATGTTGTTTTCCGCATGTCAAGTGCTTTGAACTAAGCTGGTGAACATCTTAATTCCAGCTTTGTTGATGCTTAAATCATCTTACCACCAGTGTATACTGTAAAATCGCCATGGGGAGAGGGAAGTGAACAGCAAATCAAGTTTACTCTGCCTGTCATTTGATTTTTATTTCCTGAGCCATGTTCTTTACTGAACTTCACTGCAGGCACGGCCATTAATTGCTCTCGGGGATATAAGCCAGTGTGGAATTATGTCTCCATTGTTCTCCATAGAAACTCATTTGATGGTTGGTGTGTTACACGTGGGCATACTTTACTCATTCTTAACGATTTCTATTAGACATCTATTGAGAGCAAGTTAAGCTACTCAACATTTTAGGATATTTTATTGGATTCTCTTTGCTAAATGATCTTAGGAGCTCCTAAGAGGATAGCTCATAAGGGGCTTTTAAAAATAGGAATATTAACTTAAAAACAAGGACATTAGCTTGTTAATTTATGAGTTTCCCTAGAGGAGAGTTTGTTTATTTGATGGCAATAAATAAACTGGCTGTACAGTATAGATATCTCTGGCCTCAGCAGGAGTCTTGGCAGCCATAAAGAGACATTTTTATATTCACATCAATTATATAAAGAGGGATATGTCCCTTCTTCTCTTTATGGATTCAGATCATTACCATGGGGTTACAAGGAGCCCCTTCTCAGCTGTTATCATTAACATAACAGAACCAAGTTTGACAGGCTTTTTTATCTTGGCTCCTGATTAAAGCAATTTAGCATTTATAGATCTGGACCAAACACAGTGCCTGTTAGGTCCAAAATCCACACAGGGACACATAAATGTGTGTGGGTACAAACGCAGATTTACAAGAAAGACAGACACATTCACAGAAGATCTTCAAATCTTCACAGGATACTCCAGAAGAAACTGGATTTCTTTAATTTCTCTAAAGGAAAATGGGTTTTGTTCACATTTGAACTGGTTGGTCTCTGTTAAATTCTTTGTCCTGACTGAAGAGCTGTTAAGACAGCGACTACCTAAGTACAACAGTCTAAAAATGCCACTGTGCTTACATATCTTAACTCCTTCTTGTCTCCTAGACAATGGAATCACTCAACAGTGGCAAACCTTTCTTGCAAGCTTTCTATGTTGATCTTCAGGGAGTTATAAAAACCCTGAGGTACTACGCCGGCTGGGCAGACAAAATCCACGGGATGACCATTCCTGTAGGTAAGAAGAATTAAAGCACAGCTCTGCTCCTAAACCTACTCATGGCCAAATAGTTTTGTGCAGCCCTGCTTCATCAAAGGTAGAACTGAATCCTTGTTTTGCTCTTCTGGTGTGTTGTGAGTTGCTGAAGCAACAAGGGCTGGACTAGCTGACCTGCTCTCCATCTGCCTTACATGCACATCCCAAACTGGTTTCTTTTTCTTTGAATACCTACATTTAAATACTGTTACGCTTATCTAAAAAACAGATGTGGTAAACACCTGGCACCTACTTGGAGCACATGTAGAAATGTGAGCTGCCTGTTGCCGAAACAGTGTTCTTACATATTTGTCTTGTTTCTATCTGTCTGCCTTCCCACTGCCTGTGAAAATAGCTCCAGTTGGGACTAATGTTGGATCCAAACTCATTTATAATTTGAGAAAGTTGACAGTGTTACTGGAGAGTGTTACACCTATCGTATAGATTCTGCTGGATTCTTCAGATTATTTGGTGGAATTAGGTTTACAAGTGCAAAGAAATTAGTTATTCTGCTCTTATTTGCTGTTAAAGAGGTAAGGACAGAACAAAATCTTTACACTGTTTTTATTTAGCAAGTCTCTTCCTCCTGTTTAATAATCACAGGCTGCATTTTCTTCTGTAGAATGTGTTCATCTGCAGTCTGGACTAGGTGTACCGACTGCTGTAACTATACAAAAAGCACATGAGAGCAAAGAATGACTTTGGGCAGGTGCAGCCATTGAGAGAAATATATGAATCTCCTACCTGCAGAAAAGAAATCTTTGGGAAAACGGTAAGGAAAGCCAGCATTTATTCTATTTCCTTAACACTGCATTATGTGACACAGTATCTGAGGACAACGGTTTGTGCTGCAAAGCACAAAACTACCAAATGTGGTACCAGAATTTTCAGGAGGTAAACACATCATTCACTGCAGGCAGAGGACAAAAAAAAAGCTGCATCTGCTAAGTGTCTAGAGCCAAGTGAGGTAACCAGAGTGATTCCCTGATGTATAACAACTGCAGCAACGAAGAAAAAGCAATGTGTGATAGTAGTGGAGGACTCTCTTCTGAGAGGCATAGAGGCACCTACTTGCTGTCCTGACCCACTTGCTAGAGAGGTGTGCTGCTCACCAGAGACCCACCAAGAGCTATCCACTGCTGGGCAGCTGTGACAGCTAAGAGCAATATAAAAAACATCAAGAGGGATAGAAAGCACGGGGGGCAGTGGTGAAGGATTGAAGAATGCAGGTTGTCCGTTCATCAGTCCTCACAGTTAAAGGGAAGAGGACTGAAAGGCTAATTTAACTGAGAAAATCAATCAATCAGTGGTTAAAGGAGTGGTGTCACAGGCAGGGCTGTGGATATCTAAGCCATGTGACTTGTTTTGAGAGGTCTGGTCTTCTAGGGGTCAATGAAGTATGTCTTTCTGAGAAGGGAAAGAACATATTTGGCACAAGCTGTCCAATTAGTGAGAAGGGCTTAAAAACTAGAGTTGCTAGGGGAGGGTATCCTCAGATCCACCCACATCAAGGTCAATGTCACTGATAGCCACCCCATGCTGGGAGTTGGATTGCAGGCTAGGAAGAGAGTACCTGAGGTGCAGAGTAAGGGAACTCCAGTCAATAAGTCAGCTTCAAGGGGGACCTAGCTGAAACTCCTGTACACTAATGCTCAGAGCATGGGGAAGAAGCCTGTGCCAGATGTGTGCATGCCTGTAGGGCTATAGCGTCATTGGCATCACTGAGATGTAGTGAGATGTCTCTCACCACTGGAGCATAGTAATGGATAGATATAAACTCTTCAGGAAAGACAGGCAAGGCAGAAAGGGAGGAGGTGCTGCCCTCTATATCAGTGATCAGCTGGAGTCCATGGAGCTCTGCCTGGTGACTGATGAAGAGTTGACAGAAAGCTTATGGGTGAGAGTCGAAGGGAAGACAAGGGAAGGAGACATCATAGTGGGGATCTGCTACAGACCACTTGACCACATAGACCAAATGGATGAGGCCATCTATAAACAGATTGGAGCTGCTTGCTTATACAAGCCCTGGTCCTCATGGGAGATTTCCACTACTCTGACATCTGTTGAAGGCACAGCACAGCAGACCACCAGCAGTCTAAGAGGTTCCTGAAATGCACAGTTGACAACTTCCTCCTCCAAGTGATAGAGAAAAGGTGCTATGCTGGACCTTGTCCTCACCAACAAGGACGGGCTGGTAAGTGATGAGAAACTCAAGGGTAGGCTTGGCTGCAGCAACCATGAAATCATAGAGTTTAAGGTCCTTAGGGTATCAAAGAAGATGTACAGTAAACTCACCACCCTAAACCTCAAGAGAGCAGACTTAATCCTCTTCAAGGATCTGCATGGCAGGTTGTCATGTGATAAAGCCCTGGAAGGACAAGGGGCCCAAGAAAGCTGTTCAATATTCAAAGACCTTCTTTTCCAAGCCCAGGAGCAGTGCATCCCAAGAAAGAAGGCAGACAAGAATGCCAGGAGGCTGACATAGATGAAGAAGGTGTTCCTGGACTGACCCAGGCACAAGAAGAAAGTCTACGAGGAGTGGAACCAAGAACAGGCTAGATGGGAGGATTATAAAGTTGTCAGGGCAGCCAGGACTCAGACTAGGAAAGCTAAAGCACAGACAGAATTGAATCTGGCCACAGACACAAAGGGTTTTTTACAATTCTGTAACCCAGTCCAAGGAGCAGAGCCATCAGCAAGAAGCACAGTTTATTGTTGGCCTTTACTCAGTGTAAGGGTAAGGTCGCATAACCAGTCACCATCAAACTAAAGGACAAAGGAGAACACACTACCAGAAAACCCAAAGGTAGAGAGAAAGTCAGTAACAACAGAAAATCCACTCCAAATGCCATAGGCAGTGTCCATTAAACTTGCAGTCTAAGTCATTATCTGAGTCAGATCCATTCCGTCTGCGGCAGCCTGCCTGCAGAGGGAGAAGGAGAGTCCCGCAGAGAGATAGCACAGACTCTTTCTCCCCAGGGTGTTTCTGCAAGCAGCCTCCCTTTTATACTGCTGCATCAACAACTTTCCTCTTGAAGCAGACACCTGTTCTTATCCAATCTGGACTCCCTTTCTCAAGGTTGCTTAGTTCTGGGACAAAAGATCAGAGGAGCATTTTTCTCCACTTGCCCCTATGAGATTCTGGACATTCACGGTTTCTCATAGAAAAAAAAAGGAATCATCTATGTGTTAACTCAGTTGTCAGCACTTCATAAGGTGAACAAGAAAAATTACTATAGATATATTAGTGACAAAACAAAGGCTGAGGAAGATACAGGGACTCTCCAGAAGGAAAAGGGTAACCTGGTCATGAGGAATGTGGAGAAGGCTGAGATACTCAATGACTCCTTCACTGGCAACGTCTCTATCTGCACCATCTAAATTCCAGAAGGCAAAGGTAGGGACTGGGAGAAGGAACGTCTGCCCACTATGAGGGAAGATGAGGTTTGTGACCATCTTAAGAACCTGAAGATAATGAGGTCTGATGAGATCCATCAGTTCTGAGAGAACTGGTAGATGAAGTTGACAAGTCACTATCCATTATATTTGAAAGGTCATGGCAGACTGGTGAAGTTCCTGCTGACTGGAAAATTGGAAGCATCACTCCCATCTTCAGAAAGGGAAAAAAAGAAAATCCTGGAAACTACAGGTCAGTCAGTGCCACCTCTGTGCCTGACAAGATCACGGAGCAGCTCCTCCTGAAGGCTCTGAACAAAGAACATGAAGAGGTGATTGGTAATAACCAACAGAGCTTCACCAAGGGCAAAAGAAGCCTGACACACCTGGTGGCCTTTTATTGTGGAGTCACCACTTCAGTGGGTAAGGGAAGAGCAACTGGTGTCATCTACCTGGACTTGTGTAAAGCGTTGGATACTGTTCCACACAACATCCTGGTCATTAAATTGGAAAAACATGGATTTAACAGATGGACCTGTTGCTGCATAAGGAACTGGCTGAATGGTTGCACCGTTGCGGTCAATGGCTCAATGTCCCAGTGGAGACCAGTGATGAGTGGCATCCCTCAGGGGTTAGTACTGAGACCAGTGCTGTTTAACACCTTTATCAGGAATACAGACAGTGGCACCGAGTGCAGCCTCAGCAAGTTTGCTGATGACACCAAGCTGTGTGATGCTGACACAGGGAAGGGAGACCATACAGAGGGATTTAGACAGGCTTAAAAGGTGGGCCTATGCCAATCACATGAAGTTCAACAAGGTGAAGTGCAAGGTCCTGCACATGGATTAGGGCAACCTCAAACACAAATACAGACTGGATGGAGAATTGCTTGCGAGCAGTCTTGAGAAGAACTTGGGGGTGCTGATTGGTGAAAAACTCAACATGAGCTGGCCATATGTGCTTGCAGCTCAGAAGGACAAGAGTAGCCTGGGCTGCATGAAAAGAAGTGTGGCCAGCAGGATGAGGGAGGAGATCCTCTCCCGCTACTCTGCTCTTGTGAAACCCCACATGCAGTACTGTGCACAATTCTGGAGCCCCAACACAAGAAGGACATTGAACTGTTTGAGCAGGTCCAGTGGAGGCCATGAAGATGATCAGAGGGCTGGACCACCTCTGTTACGGGGACAGGGTGAGGCAGTTGGGGCTGTTCAGCCTAGAGAAGAGGAGGTTCCAGAGGGATCCAGAAGATAGCAGCCTTCAGGTACCTGAAGGTGACCTATAAGAAAGTTGGGGAAGGGCTTTTTACAGGAGTTTGTAGTGACAGGACAAGGGAAAATGGCTTTAAGGTAGAAGAGGGGAGATTTAGACTGGATCATGGGAAGAAATTTCTGCCCATGAGGGTGCTGAGGCCCTCAAACAGGCTGCCCAAGGAGGTTGTGGCTGCTCCATCCCTGGAAGTGCTCAAGGCCAGGTTGGATGGAACTCTAGGCAACTTCATCTAGTGAGAGGTCTCATGTCCATGGCAAGGTGATGGCACTGGGTAATTCCTGAGGTCCTTTCCAACCTACGCTATTCTATGATTCTATTCTGAGTCCATGACTCTCACTGCAGTGTTACAAAATCAGTATTTCTGGTGTAGACAAAGATTTCCACAGTCATTTAGTCTGAGTTTTGTCAATACTGAGCTTGCTGCTTGTACTTCATCACATTCAAACACACAAAAGTGCAAAGCACACAATAAATTCACGTATCCAGCAAATTTCCTGTTCCCTAATCCCTTTGTCCCTCGTCTCACCTTGTAGCTCTGCAGGTAAACAGAGTTTAGGTCAGTCACCCAAAGGCACTGCCTAGTTAAGGAGAATAAATACTCTCTGCTTGTTCTTGTCTTGGAGCAGAGCGCCCAGGCTCTGCTGGACAGAGGAAGGCACGTTTTCATCCTGCAATCCTGAATGCCAACTTCAGTGCTAACACAGTTACCAGCAGTGTAGAATCCAGAGTCTATGCACAGAGTCTCAGGGTATCAATTAGTTTTTCCTCTCGGTCCAATACTCTTATATTCCTCTAATTTCACACCAAAAATTGTCCCCTTCATAGAGCTATTTCAGAGCCAGGTTGGTTTTGACAACACTGCTCTTTATATTCACTAAGCTTCATCTCATCAAAGGAGACCAAACCAGACAAGAGAAAACAAAATACCCCCCCACACACACACTCCACCCCCCACCCCATTACCTCCCTCGTTTTGTTCTGTGTGCTAATAAAGCTGAAACATCACAATCCTTCATCTCTTTCTGCGGAGCTTTGCTTCTTGCTTAAAATAAAAATAGGTAAGTGGTGGACAAGTAGAAGAAGAACAGAGCATTTTACAGTCACATTCCTTTTGGTCCCAGCACTGCTCAAACCCCTCGGACTGCCCTTTGCTCACCCCCATGCATAAAGCCTTGGTGATTTAAGTGAAAACAGGATAAGACTATGCTTGAAACTATTAAACTAATAAACTAAAGGCAAGCCAGTATGTATCTTTAAATTGATATATATGGTACAGCTTAAAGAACCAGCTTGGCAATCCTAACTCACCAGTTTGCTGTTGGGTGAAGCATGAGTATGTTATTATTGCTATGCAAATAAAATATCCTGGATGAAGCCTCCTGATAGAAATCTGAGCAAACCCATCTGTGGAAGGTATAGCTGTCCCAAAGTGAGATCCCTGTGTAAATGTAGGGGGTTTTTCTTTTTGATTAAAAACTAAATCTTTGGGGCCAGGTGCTAAGCAGCTGCAAACTGATCTGGCTCTGTTAGATCAGTGAGGACTGAAGAATGCCAGGTCACATCAGCTGAGAATATTAAAAAAAAAGAAGCTGAAGACAAATTTCTAGGTTGGCTGTAGGACCAGACTGCCAGATCACTCTCAGACCACATTTTTTTTGCTGCTAGCTGGCTCAGAGGCATCACCAACAGCATCTCTGAGCCCAAGCGTCGTTAGTGTGATTCGTACAAACTAAGCTTAAAATTCTAAAATCTTTTAAATGTCTCCTATTTAATTTCTGAGCTCCAGGGAGCTTTCTATGTCTCTTTCATCAAAATGTTCATTTCATCAATCTTCACTTATTCTGCCATGACAACAGCTTATTTAACCTTATGGACAAGGCTGCTCTGAGACAGATCTTTGGCCTGTCCAGAGGCATCTTCTGAAGAACTTCATATCACGTATGTTCATAAAGATATTGTTAGAAAGCAACCCCGGAGCTCCCATCTGAACAGTGGGTGATGCATGCTGGGAGCAGGTGGCACAAAGGGCAGCAGTCGGGATTCTAGTGTAAGAAAGCGGGGCAAGAACTCCGCATGGGAGAGGTTGCTGTGAAGGAACGTTCTGCCCACATGAACCACCATTTGTGTGACTTGGCAGGAAGGCCCCAGTTATCTATAACTTGCTGTTTTGCAGCACACAGACATGTGGCAGTGATTATGCAGTGACAATCTAAAGTCAGACAGTGCTAACGTAACTGTGTTGCTGTTATGTTGTCACCATCCCTCTGCCTGAGAATCCATCTCTCACAGCACTCCCGGGTACCAGCTGGTATTTTTAGTTGACTCCTCTGTGTCTCTCTTGAGCTCTGAGACACTTCTGCCTCTTTATACTTTGAGGTATTTTGACCTCTACTTTGCTTCTGTCTGGTCTGATGATTCTTCCCTAAGGTCTGCTATGGAACCACCCCTAGCATTCGTGAAAGATACCCTAGAAAATCCAATTGACCATCCCAACTCAAAAAACAAAGATTCTCCTCTCTGTTGGGAAGTCTAGAGATCAAAACTGTACAATGACACTTGGTTGGCGTGGAGCAAACCCATTGTTCAGCTGTTTTCTTCCCCCTTCTCCTGACATGAATCTCTTTTCTCTGTCCCTCCTTTCTGTCCCTTGTGTTGGTTGCAGGTTGTCATTTTCTTTCTCATCGTCACTCTGTACCTGGCCCTTAGCTGGTGTCTTAGATGCTCTAGCTCAGGTTCTGCTGAGCAAATCCAGTGCAGTAGGTGGACAGGAATAAGCAGACCTGAAAATAAGTTATTTCCAATGAAATTCCAGTTGAAGTCTCTGCTTAAGCCCAAGAAGCCTTATGGATTAGCACATTTATCAGTACCAGATGTACAGTACAGGACACTGCTGTGGGTTCCCAAAACGTTCTTTCCATTTGCCTTTGCCTGATGGGGAACAAGGCTGGCTGCAGCTCTGGGCTGACAGGGGGAGAGGCCACAGATGCCTGCCTGTTCCCCACGCCATGTGAGGGAGAGCACATGCCCTTGTGCTAGGCAGTGACCACAGGAGAACAGGCATTGGCATGGCCCTTCCTCATACCCCCTTCCTCTGTCTGACCATTGTCTATCCTGCTAAATTGTCTCCTGTGGCTGAGCCCAGGTAACATCATCATCCTCATGTGCTTAGCCGAAAGGATTTTTCTACATAAAGATTCAAGTTTTTCTAGCTGGCCAAGCCCCACAGGCCAAGTGGCACATTCAGCTCATACCTTTGGCTGTAGCCCCAGTGAAAAACATTTGACCTAAAGTCAGAATGGTTGGAGCCATCCTTTGCTATTTGGGTCTTTCTTAGTCCATACTATAATTCTGTCAAAAGTCCCATGAGAAAGGCCTATAATTTCCAAGTTTCCAGTGGCTTGGTCCTTGCATTTATTTATTCACCTCTACTTTGCCTAAAAGTTCTGGGAAAGTGTTTCTTTTCCTCAGTTGTTTTCTCGCTGCATCCAGCTTTTCTCTGCCAACTTCAAATACCTGTTCAGCTCAAGGCCTTTGAATGTCGTTCTGCAGTAAATTACCCTCAAGCATACAACAGTGAGAGGCGTCCCTTCTCCACGACACACCCACAGACTGTGCTGTGTCACTCCATGCTTTCAAACTGTCAGTGCGCTCAGTGGAAGAGGAGTGGAATGTAGGTTGCTCTGGTGTCCCACATCTGCTCACAGACATGGTTGTGTCCCAGTCATGTCTTGCAGGACAGTGTCTTTGTGACCGTTCCTTTATGTGTCTCACTCTGAAATCAGCAGAGACCAGTGAGTGGCTTCCTTGCTGCTGCCCTTTAGCTGTGCAGTACAGCCTGCCCCCTTTTCAGGGTGGGCTACTTTCTGATGGGATTCCTGCTTCCTTTGTTCTACAGAAAGAACAATCAGGTTGCTCCTGATTGTTTCCCATGCTGGCTCATGAAAAAACATTTCCATGAACTACTTTATTTCTTTTACTGCCATCAAAGGCTGATCTGTAGAGCTTTTTTTCCCCCTCCCTCTATTTTTTTTTTTTTTGTTCTGCCAAGTCAAACTGCACTTGAGAGTAACCACACTCATCTGTTTCAGATGGAGATTATTTTACGTTTACAAGACACGAACCCATCGGAGTGTGTGGACAGATCATCCCTGTGAGTATCTCTACCAGCGCCTTCTATTTATTTTCATTTGAAGCAGCTCTCTTTAAAGACACATAAAACATGGTGCTCAGCTATGTGTGTTTTCCATTACGAAAAAAGCTGAGCTCATATTGTTGACATATCTTCAACAGCCTCCCCACAACTGCTTATTTGAACATGCTAATAGGGCTTAGGCTCTGTTATTAGGAGTTAAGTTCTCAAGTCATAGAATTCTCATAATTAAAACAAGCAAAGCAAAGCGCAGTGTTAATATGCTGTCAGCGGCTACGGATGTTCACACAACTTCGGCAAAACTGATGCTTTGCTGTGGTAGTCTTTGTATTTATTTAGGTTTTACTGTGATTTAACAGGCTCCTTGGTTCCTGGGAGAATGGGATGCATCTTAATTCCATTCTGTCCTGCTAGTTATTTTTTTACAGGGCTGGAGGAGAAAAGGGAACTCTGGGAGACATATCGCTGCAATTAACATTGCGTAGCAAGTAACAGACATGAAATGAAATGTTTGTTTGACTTGTTATGAGAGAGAAAACACAGCATTTCATCAAATCTAAGGTTCCCCCTACAGTCCAGTACAGATCCTTAATCCTCTCTTGCTAAACACCGTGCAGAAATTACACCAAGAAGCTGCTTTTTCCAGCAGAACCAGTTAACTGGCTTTGGCAGAAGTTTCAGTGGGAGGCTTATGTAGAGCTGTTAAGATATCGTGTGGAAGCTTTTTCCCTTGACAAAGCACCAGGGAACTAATCAAGACTTTCTTTGCCATTTTTGTGTTGGTGTTGCTTTTCATTTTGTTCACGTTAACCATAAGCTGCTGAACATCTACATGTAGCCACTCCATTGCAAGAGGAGCAGCCTGAGAAGGTTACTCTGGCCATGTTAAGCCCTTTTTCCTATTTGGTTTTATGTCTTTATTGGGGAGGGGGATAGTCTATTTTGTTTGCTAATCCACAAAAAATTAGAGAAATAAGCAAACGAGTCAGAGTTTGTGGCTACACCAGACGCTGCAAACACCTACACACTCTCCTAACTTAACTTGGTGGTCCTGAGCAATATGATTCCACAGACCTGTCTCCATTATTCACCCAAACTCATACAATCATAGGTTTGTTTAGGTGAGAAAAGACCTTCAAGAACATTGAGTCCAACCATTAACCCAAATGTACCCAGCCACCAATAGTGTGTTCAAAATGACAACCACAACATGTAATCTTAAAGTTGCTGGATGTTTGTTAGGGTTGTCTCATTGAGCTTAACTGCCAGATCTGGTGACAAAATCGGGCCATGGGCTGAAGATGATGCCAAAAGCAACAGCTCCTCAGGTGAGATTTGTAAATCAGATTGTTCAGGGTACCCAGCCATCTGCCAGACTTGTTCATTCTTCCCCTAGATTTGTCCTCTAGACTTTCAGCATGGCTATCACACACGTATGGTCTAATGCTGCTGCTGTTATGTGTTTCCCCCCAGCTACCAATTACTCAGCTCAGCCCCTGCGTCACTGCATGCGCTTGGCCATGGTACCAACAGATATGTTACTGCAGAAATAAAGCTAAACAGCAAGCTGAACACTAAACTCCTCATCCTCTTCCATATCCCAGCTCCCATCAAAACATCTGCTCTTTGGCAGCTCCATAGCATAAACAGGGCTGTGTACCACCCCATAAGACCCCCCCGAGCTCCCTGTGCAGTACCATTAGAGGCACAGGCTGTCAGCACGCTGTTGGCCCTATAGCTCCCTCCCAGGTTTATATACTGGAGATGGAATTAAAACATCACTTTGTCTCCAGAGTTTATAAACAATGGAGGGAGTAAAAAATTGGGTGTTGGGTGAAGGAAAGACAGTTGTGTATTTGTTCAAGCTAGCCAGGGGCTGGCGAGATGTCCGTGAGAGTGGCAGCTGATACGCATCAGACACGGACAAGTCCTGGCCAGGCGCTGACTCCTCATGATGGATATTTTCTGTTTTCTTTCCAGTTTCCCAATCTCCAAATAGATTATTCTATATGTTCAGAAAAATGATTATGCAAAAGCAGGGTTTTTTTATTCCTCTGGCATTTCCACCACAATCAGCTGGACTTGCCCGCTTAACATGCCGGGATCAGCCCTGTGTGCAAAGCATCTTCTTTCTCTTTATCCACAACTTGTTTGTGCATCCAGCCAACATAATGGGATACAGCTGCTGCTGTGGTTAAATGATGCCGAAATTAATGACGAGACAAAATTCTGCATCATCAAAGAATGCTTCTCAACTTGATTTTTACTGTTCTTTTAGTGCCTTCCCTATAAATTTCTCAGTGAGAAGCTTTCAGGAAAATTAAATGCTTTGACCACACAATGACATTTATGGGTTGTTTTATTGCAATCCCATCAATTACATAATTTTGAGTACAGATTTCATATCTTAAGATGCATTCAGGGATAGGAAACCTGCGTTCAGAAACGCTCTGGCATGAGCAAAAGCTTTCCACACATAACAGAGTTAAGAATTACTTGTCATGGAGAATTAAAAGTGCCAATTGTAAACAGTAGATGAAAATACAAGCTGAGCCCAAAAAAATTAACAGATACCAGAAGAGTCTTTTACGAAGGCTGCGGGTGGGGGCTGTATTTCTTTGAACAGGAGAGAAAGAACTAAAAGGTCACCGTTGTCACTTTCTTAATGGCAGTAATTAAAAGGAAAAAAATCCCTGCTTTGTGCTGGGGAGGATTTATGTCGAGGATCAGCCTGAGAAATAAGTAAGGGAGCAGCTTGACATCCCGAAAAAAAAACACTGCTGCAATATTTTTCCATCTATCAACTTTTATTTTTTCCTACAGTGGAACTTCCCCCTGCTGATGTTTGCATGGAAGATCGCTCCAGCTCTGTGCTGTGGCAATACAGTAGTTATTAAACCAGCAGAACAAACACCGCTCAGTGCTCTCTATATGGGAGCACTCATCAAGGAGGTAAGAACCGATGGGAATAGCGGCTCCCTCTGTCCTTGTGTGGAAGGAACTAGCAACACATGCCTGGTTTAAAGGGCTCCATCAGCCCTTACACACAAATGATGGTTCCCTTCACCCATTCCTTTTTGGCAGGCTGGTTTTCCACCAGGGGTCGTCAACATTTTGCCAGGATTTGGTCCGATCGTCGGCGCAGCCATTGCGTCTCACGTTGGCATTGACAAGATCGCTTTTACTGGGTCTACCGAGGTAAGCGGGTTTGCAGATCTCTTACTATAAAGAATGAGGAAACACCCGGGGAGACAGTACTGCATCCTGTACTACATTTCTCACTGCCACTGGGTTGAGGAGCCACATCTCAGTACACAAAACCTTATGTACTGCAGTACTCCTAATGCAGAAGAGCTCCTTTCCTGCAGCCCTGCTGTGCTCAGCACCTGAGCACAGGCAATATGCCTGGAAATATACTGCTGGTATTTCTTGGGGGCTTGTGAGGATGTGAATCACATGCAAGTAGCAGAATATCCCTCACGGATGGCAGCTTCTGGAGCATCCTCAACCTGTGCATCTTGGCATACTTGGGGGGAGGTGGGGGGCAAAATTACCTCAATGCTAATGCTGCTTTTAGATGTACTGGGGATGAGGAGGATGTCTAAAAAGGAACTATGATTGTCCAAGGTGTCTGTTCCCAAGATGATGGAGATAAACTAGCCAGAGGATATTGGCTCCTGGATGCCAAAATATCTTGCTGTGAGTCTATGAAAGAATCACAGTATCATTTAGGTTGGAAAAGACCTTTAAGACCATCAAGTCCAACTGTCAAGCCAACATTAATCCTCCCCTGGCACAGCCTGCAGTCATTTCCTCTATGCCTATCACTTGTTACTTCTGAGAAGAAACCAATCCCCTACACTGATACAACCTCCTTTCAGTGAGAAGTTCCCCCCTCATCCTCCTTTTCTCTGGGCAAAGCAGCCCCAGTTTCCTCAGACATTCCTCATGGGATTTATTCTCTAGACCCTTGCCCAGCTCTGTTGCCCATCTCTGAACTCTCTCCAGGCCCTCAGTGTCCAAGTGAGCAAGAGTAACAAATCTCTTAAAACTCAACTCATGCCTTGCTTTCAGATATGTGCAGAGCCAGCTGCTGTGAACTCTGGGGTGCACAGGAGAGTTGCCTTTATCTCACTGCCTGAAGGCAGGCAAGAAAGGCATCTCAGTTGGAGTTCCAATGCTGGTTATATTTAGAGAGCACTAAACCCGTCCCTTTTCCATTCAAAATGTGACAAACTATTGTACTGAGGGAACGGAACCCCAGTCCCTCTTTGTTATGTTTGACTCCCTCTCATGGCAGTGGGAGGCTCTGTGAGTCCCGGAGATCCTGCTCTTCACAGCAAGTCAATTTGGTTTTGGTTTGTGCTGATAGATTCACTGCCTGAGATGTGTGGGCATCACCCTGGTGGGCCCAGCAGAGACCAGCTCAATTATTTCAAATCAGTTATCCTGTAACGGAGTTTGCACGTGGCCATGGACGAGCCTGAATTGCCAGTAAAATGCAGCGGCACTCAGAAGCCTGATCTGCACTCACAGTTGTACTGCAATTAGTTCTGTGATTCCTTTATGATCATTTTAGATTATAATGCACCCAGGTTATGCTCTGCATCAACAGCCCCACCAGCTTTCAGATTATCCTGTGGAATTGCCCTAGTCATCACATCTTCTGTAACCAGTTCACATCAGCATCCTGAAAACTTTAATATGAGCTGATTACCTACCTCCCCATAAATTACGTTGAAACAATTGTTTTCATAAAGATATGTGGTCTCTGTTTAAGATAAATAGTCTATTCTACAGGATGTTGCACTGTTTGGAGGAGGAAAAGTACAGATGGATTGGGTTTCAAAGTTGTCTTTTGTAGCCAAAATAAATTTTTCTTGTCATTCCAGACAGCTTCAGTTTTAATAGGCATTTAAACTCAAAAGTTGTGGGGTTTATCCTAACTCAGTGCCTACCTTTAAAAGCCTCACTAATAGGAAGTGAAAAGCATTACAGAGATGAAAAAGCCGTTCTCTAAGAACCTAAAGCAGGAACAGATGGAACATTTTAATGCAGAGTTAGTGTAAACTATTCCATATTGTTTCTGATTTCCTGTAACACTGAATTTTTGTACCAGCAAGTCAACGTTGTCCCATGTAAAACACGATGCTGCGATACGGGCTGTTCAAAAGAGTTCCCGACTTTTCCAAAACACATTTTCATTTCTAACAAAATAATAAGGGAAATATTTTGTCTCTCTGGTCTTGTCTGTAGCTTGTCGACTGCAAACTCCACCGATGTGGATTTCCCAGAGCCACTGCACAGACACAAACCACGACATTAACTTCCGTTCTCCCTTTTCAACCAGGTGCCAGCCACAGCAGTTAATACCTTCAGCCTGAGCTGGTAAATGATAAAACCTATCAGCACTAAACAAAGATCTTTGTGTTTAGGTACCCAGATCACAAAGAGAAGGAAGTCACTTCTTTACCCTTGAAGTACTCCTCATTTGACCTCTAAAAATCACGGACCCCAGACTGTTATCTTGTTTCTGCAAAGCTGTTTTGTTCAAGGCAGAAAACAGGCTGCTCTTCCTACCAAAAAATGTCATGCTCATGGTTTACACAATTCGTGTAAGCCAATCCACAGGCATGTGAGTCAAAGGGCCCAGTTCATGATCTTGACTTACTAAAGCCCCAGGTGGCCACACAGGCCTCACACCTTACCTTGCCTCAGGCCCAGGAGCAGATGCTTATGGAAGGAGCTGGCGTGTGAGAATGAGTCTTCCCTTGCTGTAACCACATATCTTCTGGCAACCAGCAGCTGAAAGTCCTCCTGAGCCCAAGGGTGCATGTGGACCACTGGATTTAAGGACAACAGTTGGTTGGCCAGTACCTCCCGAAACTTGTGAGGCCTGAAGCTCACACAGAACATGGTAACACAGAAATCACTACTTGTTGTGATACTGATTTATGACCCTGGTCCAGCTTGAACTTCTATTTCTTTCCTGTTTCCTGGATACTCTAGTGCTTTTAGAGCTGTTGTTAATACTGCTGGTTACTTTGCACACAGTGTCCCCTCCTCCCCATGACAAATCATAAAGAGCTCTCTTTCCGTGGTACCATCATTGTTTGATTCCCCATCTTTCCCTCTTCTGACTCCCTCTCTCATGGCGTAGCTCACACATATGAAAAGAGTAGCCTGGCATCTCTTCCATGCCTTGGTGATGAAAACCCCCTCCCCTGGAAGGTTCTGCAGTGCCATAGTGCTTAGCTGTCCAGCCCTCTCCTCCCGGCTCCATGGGAAGGGTTGGTTCTGCAGAAACCTGCCAGCCTATGGATTTCACTTCGACAACTGTTGCCATGAAAGAAAGAAAATCATAGTGAGCATGAGAACCAGCCCCAAAATACTGTGCCTTCTGCAATTTCAGCAACTTTCCTGGCTTCTCTTCTCACGTTGGTCCCTGCTCTTGAGCAGCATATTGAGCATTTTACAGAAGATGTTGTCCTGGGTTGGTTTTGGTGAAGCTAGGCTAGTCCATGATCCTTCTCAATTACAACAAGCTCTCCTCTGGCTCCACTGGCACATTTTTTCTACATATTTCACAGTCAGATGAAACTTAAACTGCCAAGCCTAATCCTCTTCCTAGCCAATCTTACCACACCAACACTTGCTCCTACCCTGTTCCTACCTTCTCTCTAAAGCCCAAAGTAAATTCAAATATCTTGTTAGGTCTTACTGTATATCTCCTTGACCTTCTGGTCCCTGGCTGTAGGACCAGGACCTTGGGTTGTCTCTGTAAAGCTCCGAGACCTCCCACACTGTTCCAGTTGTTCTCTGCTCATTTCTTTCCCTTTCACCCTGGCCCTCTCTGCCTCATCTTGTCACTGTTCCATGTGTTCCTGCCTATGTGACTTCCTTTAAAAAAACCCATAAGAAACACTTTAATTAAAATAAAACTCAGTCATTTATGTTTTCTGAGCTTAAGAACAGATCTAGACTCAGGTTGTCTGGCTCTGCCCACGTGTCTGCTGGAGGGCTGCAGAGCTCAGAAATACAGGAGAGGTCACTCAAGTCAAGTGCTGATGAGGGGACAAATCTTTCACATACCAGAAATCCTAGGAGGTTCTTCATGGTACTTTCTTTCTTTCTGGAAAAACTTTAGCCATGTAGCAAGGGTGAGCAGCCTCCAAATAGCAGAGAAGGGCAGACATCAGAAGCTGCTTTAATCTCTGCCTTTATTTCTGCTTAAATCTGTGAATTCAGTCTGAGGTTTTGCAAACCCAGCTGGTCTGCTGGCTGGGAGGTGACTGGCCATGTCTACAGACACATGCTTCACTGGAATGGGAACTGGGTACCCCTGAGCTCCTGGCACATGTGAATAACTGGGGGCACACACCCATGGGTTAAGATGAGAGAGGATTATGGAGAGCAAGAAGTTACACATTTGAGAATACGTACTGGATTGAAAAAGGCATCTTGCTTGTAACAAAATTTTAATGAGTTCTACTGACTTCTGTTCCAACCCAACTGTGTCACTGCCAAAGTAGAGCTGCTCATGACTCTCCTCAGTTGTTAGAGGCTCTCCAGATGACAAATAGAGATACCACACAAACCATTTGAAGCCCCAGCCAACAAGAAATATATCCTAAGTGGCTGATCTCCACGTTGCTCAATCTAGGACCCATTAAAATGCAGAGAGATTAAAGATAGGGTTGGGGTCTGCATCCATGCAGTTCTGTAGGGTAACCCAAATAAATATCCGACAAATTGGTTTGGCTGCCTGTGTAAACAAAAGGTCTATAAACAACTGCAATAAACCCCAGTGAAAGAGCCTGCATTTTGCTCGGCAGAGTGTTTTCTTTATGCACTTAGATTAACAAACCATGATCTCATCATTAGTCAACAAGATACTAGAGAGACCATCAAAGCAAACTACAGGAGAGTCAAGATTGATTCATGCCAAACAAATGTTTGTTGCTAGCAGCTGTATTACCAGTGATCTGAACACACTCAGCAGGATTCTCCTTTCATTTCCCAAGTGAGATGAGTGTCACAACGCACCATGTAGACAGAGCATCTATCTACTGCACCAGCAGTGTTAGCTCTCTTGGACCTCCTTCAGCAACAAGAATCCTAAAGGGGATTCAACTTGTTCTGAGAGGTCTGAGCTTACTGTGCTACACACATGCCCTGTATGGCAGGAGGAAGATTTAGGGAGGTTGCATTCTTCCAGTCTTGCTCCTGCTGAATACCTTGGATCGTGTCTTGGACAGCTTGTGCCTTTTGAATGAAGTCATTGCTTCCATTTCCCTTCCCTGGTGGTTTTGGTAGAATTTAGGGAGCTGTTCTTGCACAAGTTACACCACATAATGTTCTTCAGGTATTTTCTCAACATCCCAAGCACAGTATAATGGCAAAGATGGGCTGCAAAGTTACTTATAAACAACTCAGGCCACGAAGCTGGGTGTCTCGTCTGTCCATTTTTGCACTGTTCACAGCATATTTTGATCACCCACATGGCTTCCTGAATAGTCCTACCTCCACAGCCTGGTCTGCAAGAGCAGTACCTGCTGCTGCAGAGCTTCACTGCTGTCCTCTTACACTGGGATGTTCCTCAAGGACTCCGATCACAGGAGGATTCAGAAGCCAGACATTCTGACAGAGCTGTAGAAGAAGTTTCACAACCATTGGAGATTTCAGGCATTCAGGGCAGAACCCTCTGTACCATTTAGAGATGCCAATTTCTTTCTGAAAATAGACAATTGAGAGACTGTGAGAGGCAACAGACTTCTCTGGATTTCTGCATGCATTATTTACAGTGTGTCTGCAGAAGCTTTCTCTGGAAGGAGACATCAAACTCCCAAACATAGGAGGCAAGAAGTGATTATACATGTTTTACATCCAGGCACACTCTCAGTGCCTAATGTCATGCAGTTCTGAGTCCACACACAGCCTCTTCTAGGGCTATTCTTCAAATGCACAGAGGTGCCACAAAATGCTTCCTTGGTCTTTTGTTGTTGTCGTTCTGAGTTACAAATAGTTTTCTTTGAGATGGGCCAGGGGAGCTCTGCCTCACCCTCCAGCAGCTTGCAGGGTTGTGGTACCTCACCCACTATCCTGGGATACTCCTGGTATCAATCTTGAAGCCTATTCAAACCAGGGATGGGGAGTTAGAGCTTTCTCTGCCAACATTCCTGCTGAATAATCGCACAGCTCCATTATCTGTGGGGGAGTCCTCTCTTCCCCTGTTCCCCGCCAGGCTGCACTGCCTGTTGGGAGCTCACAGATGAGACACTACAGAACACAGAGACCATACAGACAGCAGAGCTCTCATCATTTACCCCTTTCATGCTGGCTTGCTCCGTAAAGAGAGGGACATCCACAAAAGGCTGCCTCTGTCCTAAATAATCACTGTGCTGCTGCCTTCCCTAGGAATCTTCTCAACCTGTAAGAGCACAGGGAACAAAATGCTGAGTGGTGTGAGCCTTGCCAACTGGGAGGACACAGTGTGGCTGTTTGTTAGGCTTGTACTTGGCAACCTGACCACAACCTCTTCCAAATTAACACCACTGCCTCCAAGCTCCTGGGGCATGAATATTGGCCATATAGATCATATTTGGACTTGTGCATTTGCCTGTCATTTGTGCAGAATCCTATCAAGTCTTAACTGATGTGTCCATGGAAGGCAGAGGGATGGTGGGCTGGACAGAGTGCTCAGATTGTGAAGAGAAATTTCCTCAGATTTGTGAAGAGAAAAGGGTAGTGGTTGCTCTCCATAAGGGAGTTTTGGGGCAGTGGGGGTGTGCCTGGCATTGGCAGGCAGTACACATTTTCTGCACAGTTTATGAAGCTGTAATTTCTTGATGATGTGCTCAATGCTTTGGTGGGGGTGGAGGGCAAAACAAGTCCTTTTTCATGATCCCTCCTGGCTGTCAGTCAAACCTGGCAATAAAATCAGCTCCAATTAAGGGAATATGCCAGGAATTCCACGATAATGTCAACACTCCAGCGATACCAGGGTAAAGGAAAAAAACAAGTGATTTTTTTTTATTCTTTAAAGAAATAACCTGTCGCTCGGCTGTAGGATCCCCAGTTAATCACAAAGGGACACCAAGCAGTTGACAGTTCTTTGGTTATCGGATGGGGGTTTTGCTTTGTTTTTTCTGTGGGGGCCCTGGTTTCTGTTTCATTTGCTTTCTGATTACTCTAGTGCTGACTTAACTTTCTCCAGCAGACAGCCCTCACTTCTCTGAGAGGTTCAGCTTCTCTCCAATTAACCCTTTCCTGCAAAGAATCTCACTCACCTGACCTCAGAAACAGCAGCCAGACACAACAGAGTACTGGGTGGGGAAAACACTTCAGCTCTGTGCTGACTCCCACATCACCTCTGACTTTCTATGTGACCTGAAAAATTGTCCCATTTAAAAGAAATCAGTGAGATTCTCAAACCTCTCAATATTCAACATATCATTTTAATCCTGTATTTTACCACGCAGGAGCCTAAATCTGCTTGTGTTTACTTCCCTAGCTACAAAAAGGGTCATTACACCTCAACACTATAAAATCTTGACCATTTTGGATTCATTGCTCCCTGGAGGTGAAATTTTCCAGGAAACACAACTGTGTTGATGTGAAAAACACATCAAATACAGAACTGTCAGATAGCTGCTCCATTTCATCTACCCTCCTGTTCATATTGAGGTCTGCACTTGGTGGCTGCGACATCCTTCTCCAGCTGACCCCACAATCTACGAAGCCATTGTGGAGGTGCAGGTGATCTCCTCAGCCCATTATCAGAATATCTCTGCAGCTAAGGGTCAGATCCAGAGTGGAGCTTTCTCTCACCCTACATAGTGTTCTGCTCTGTGCTGTCAGACCCGCAGAAAAGGATGATGATTTCATCAGAATTTAACATATAGTGAATCATATCACAGTCAAATTAATTAAACCTTTGGGCAGTGAGAATTGTGTTTTGAGGAGGGCAAACGCCATCCTAGAAACAGGTTGGCTAGTGGCTTAGTAAACATAAGAAATAAGAGTATAATACAATCTAAAAGCAGTGACCTGCTGGGGTAACTAACACTCACTCCTTAAAAAGAAGTAGGGTAATAGTCTTTAATTATAAATAATAATGACAATAAGCTTAACATATGATAAATTCCTACTCAGACACCAGATCTATTTCTTTCCTCCAAGAATTATGTAACTAAATCTCTTGATAATAAATAGGCATCTAAAACCTTTTGAAAGTGCCACCAGTTTGGATGGAGGCAATTGTAGTTACACCCATTTCAGATTTTTAATTCAGCCCTCCTGGACACCCTAAAAAGAAGCCCCAAACAGATCTGGCACAGATACAACTGTGTGTAGAGTACAAACACTTTGTGCTGAGCCTTATCCATCTCAGCTTCTCGAATAAAACCCTGGAAAGCTATGCAGTGCTGTAAGATGCTGTTTGAAGAACCTGCTAGGTTATTTAAAGCTTTGGTCCAGTGACAGCTCTGGCTGCTGAAGTGAACTGTACAGCCATGCTCCCTGTAAAATGTGTCTCCATTTCCTTCCAGGTTGGGAAGCTGATCCAAGAAGCAGCTGGAAGGAGCAATTTGAAGAGAGTTACACTGGAGCTGGGTGGGAAAAGCCCAAACATTATTTTTGCAGATGCAGACTGTAAGTCGGCATTGCTGTATTTTCCTTAAAAACCTGGTTTTGTTCTGTTGGTTTCCATTCCAGAGCATATCTTTCATGCAAAGCGAAATGGCCCAACAGAGCTGCATCTGATTACAGGTCTTCACCTTGCAGAAGCAGCCTAAGGTGTGATGATATAAAGGACATTTAACCCCACAGGAAACAGAAAAAGTCATAACCAAGCATATTAGAGAGGAGGTTCTTCACAGTCATAGTCCCACACACAACTGTCACTCTGAACTCTATGGCAAACTGGCTGAGTCCTTTAAATCTGGAGATTCTGTGATTATTTTTTTGCTTCACAGCAGTTAGGAAAAGGAAAGGATTTAATTTGCACTTGAGTTGCTGATATAGTCAGTGCAGTGTCCCTTTGTGAACTCTTTTGATAGCAGCTAGAAATGCATGTTACAAATGTATTTCTTTTACATTTTTGTCACTATTTGAGAATTGTGTATGGAAACACCCTCATTGCCACTGTCACAGGGAGCTGGAGGTTTCGGCAGCTGGATGATGCTGCAGAGCTGAGATTTTTGTCACCCGAGTAGGTACAGGACAGCTCTTTGGCATCAGATAAAAACCACAAACTGGAAGTTTCTGCTTAAACAATCAGCGATGAAATGGTTAAAAATGTTGATATCTATATTGTCAGCGGGAGGGTTTGAAGTTCACACTCCGTTAAGATCAATGGGACCTTCACACCTTGCTTTGAGCTATTGTTTCAGGCTGTGCCCGGGGGCTCTATGCTCTGCATTCGCTGAGAGCTCTGCAAACCAAATAAATAGATGCAGGATTCGGGCCTTTTCATGTAGAAGGGGAAAGGGACTGGGAGAGCAACTCTGCAGCTTCGATTTCAAGAGCTGCTAGTGACAATCCTGGGTTTTTTTCAAAGCTTACCAGCGACTGAAAGGCCAGGGAAAGCTTGAGAGCTGTGAGCAGCTTTTCTAGACCTGCTTCATGTGTTGGGGATCTGAATCTCAGCCACGGTCATCCTGGCAACTTAAAAAGGCTCCTGTCAGCTGTGGCCAGATATGAGTGTCAGAGCCTTCTACTCCGGTCACCCACCTCCAAGTCCCATCAGAAACCACATTTCAGTCATCCCTAAGCTACTAACTCAGGCTGGATCACCTGAACAGCCAGCAGAGAGACCTGGGCAGGTGACACAGGAAGGAAAGTGCTCCTAGTTGGCCCACAGAGCTGCAGTTCCACTGTAACTTTGCCTGCCAAGTAAGGTTGAGGACCAGCCAGGGAAAACATTGCAGGCAAAAGGGGAGTAACAGGGTACACAGGAGAGCACAGTCTTCCTCAGGACTGTGTTTCACAATGGATCATACTGAAGCTCTCCAGTCTTCCCATAATTGCAACCATCAGCACTTGACTTGAGCTGCAGACTTCAAAGCTCTGATTGTGTAGGAACAGCAGACAACTTGCTCACCATTCCAAACGAGCTGTTTGTTCTGTCTGAGGAATACCATGTGTTAGCAGAAAGCACCACAAAGCTGGTGACAGTTTAGTGCAGCAAAAAAAAACAGAGAAGAGTGGCTGGAGCCCCTCATGGTGAAGATTGTGTTAACAACAGTAACAGGGTAAGAATCACCAGTTATTCAGTTCTATTCCCTGGGGTTGTAATCTCCATGAAGCAAGCACAGCTGATTAACTGCACTTTGCTGCCACATAAGACATCAGTGATGTTCTTGCCTGCCCTACCCCTACAGTCTGCTAAAGCCCTGCCTTGATTTAATTTCTGCAGTTGGCCATTAAACAATATTTTGTGGCTTGTGTCAGATGCCTGAAGCACCAAGTGGTCCCTTGCAACCTTGCATTTCTGAAACACTTGCAAAGCTCCTATTCTCCTTCCAGCATGACCATGCTCAGGGGTAATAAAATGCAGTGGGGCAGAGTGGGGGGAGGAACTACTTCAGACAAATTTGAAGACTATTTACACTGGTTTGTTTTTTTAAACAAATCCCAATTCTATTCTGAAGTGTAGGGCTATAGCACACACAGCACTGTGTGATGCAGATGCAACATGTGGTCTCTTGGTTTGCAGTGGACTACGCTGTGGAACAAGCTCACCAAGGGGTCTTCTTCAACCAAGGTCAATGCTGCACCGCAGGCTCACGGATTTATGTGGAAGAATCAATCTATGAGGAGTTTGTCAGAAGAAGTGTAGAGCGTGCAAAGAGGAGGGTTGTGGGGAGCCCTTTTGACCCAACTACAGAACAAGGACCACAGGTAACAGGACTGTGCTTTGGTCCGGCAGACCAGGAGGTGCTTGGGTGCATCGGAGCGGTCTGCTAGGACAGTGGTCACTCAAGCATTCACTCACTTGCAGTCTAGCTGGCAGGATAAACAGTTTGCAGATTAAAATTCTGAAGGAGAAGATGGTGTGTGCAGCTCAGAGGTGTTTCATGCTAAGTAAAAAATCTCTTCGCTATGTTTAACATTACAGCTTTAACAGCAAAATGCTGACCTTCAGCCTCAAGATGCAGCTGTAAACTGTGAGAAGTTTTCAAAAGCTTCTGCAGGCACTTCCTTTCAAGAACTATCTACAGCCATAGACCACTAGAGAGACAGGAATTCTAAGCAAAAGGTGGCCAGAATTAGACAGTGTTTCTGTCACTGATAACTAGCTGGACTTGCACCATTTTCAGGAGCTTAACTTGGGGTGAAATACAATGCTCTGCTTTGCTTGAGTCTGCTCACTGGGACATAACTTGACCATCAGGTGCACAGACCACAAGTCACACTGCTTCTTCTTCCTTCCAGATTGATAAAAACCAATACAACAAGATCCTGGAGCTGATTCAAAGTGGCATCACTGAAGGAGCAAAACTGGAATGTGGGGGTAAAGGACTGGGAAGAAAGGGCTTCTTCATTGAACCGACTGTGTTTTCCAACGTCACAGATGACATGCGGATTGCCAAGGAGGAGGTGAGATCATCTGATCATGTTCTCGGTGTGATTTACTTGCCTTTAGAGCGGAAATTACTGCTGTAATTAAAAAAAATAGAGTAAAACACCTTACAACTGATAGGAGTTGGGAGAAGAAGCTCAGGTTTTGCCACTGTCTATGAAGACTCAGACCTGAAAGGAGAAATAAGAGAAGAAGGGAAGAAATAAGGGAGGAATGGCTGTTTCCTTGAGGGAGCTGCTTTAGGAAATACAGACAGCTACCGTCACCGTTAGACATAGCTGTGGGAATTCGTGAAGACTATGACAGGAGAGAGAAGACAATAAAAAAAGCAGAATAAAACAGGAATTTAATGGTTTACTATTTAATGATTGCTTTTTGTTGCAGATTTTTGGGCCTGTTCAAGAAATCCTTCGATTTAAAACCATGGATGAAGTTATAGAGAGAGCCAACAATTCTGATTTTGGGCTGGTGGCTGCTGTCTTCACGAGTGACATAAACAAGGCCCTGACAGTCTCTTCAGCAATGCAGGCCGGGACCGTCTGGTAAGGCAGAAGTCATCACACTCCTGCTTTCAGAGATAACGAGTGTGACTCACTATCGTTATGGCACCTCAGCTTTTACACCCTTTGTCTGAAAAATGTTTATCTAGACCATCCTAGTGGGGAATCACTAACTTAGAAACGGAATAGCTGTAGGGAGGTCCTGTGACTCCATTATTGAGAGGTGGAAGGTGCCTCGTTTACCATCAGCATGGCAGCCTCAGGGATGGATGGCATCACAGAACACAGAGCAGACTTTCAAAATCCTCTCTGTGGAGCTTCTGCTAAACCAAGGCTGCTGTGAAAGGCACGACAAATCATATACCTTCCACATTAGGGAGCTGAGGGGACACCTCTTCTCTCTAGTCCCTAGGAACAGGCAATACCTGTACCCTTCTAGAGTTTAACAGCTAGCAAGCTTGGGTGAGCTACAGATCTAAGAGAAATGAAGGAGAAAAAGGACGAATTCAATAGCTTTGTGTTAGAAACCTCCACTGAGGTTTGTTAGTGGTTTAACTGTCCATCATTGAAGCTGCATCCAAATGTTAGGTGCCCTCCTTTAGTCTGCCCAGCCCAAATCCCATTCCCACTATGAGTAAGGATGTTGATTTTTTATGAGGCCTAAGTGCCTCATTTCTTCTCATTGTGAGATAAGTTGGTTGTTACTAAGAGGTATGTGGTGTCCTTGGCTCCAGAAGATTCACCATCAGCCTGAGGTGTCCGAAGGTCCCCAACAGTGCGCTTAGACTTAACACCTCTTCCTCTTACAGGATAAACTGCTACAATGCCTTAAATGCCCAGAGTCCCTTTGGAGGCTTCAAAATGTCTGGCAACGGGAGAGAGATGTAAGTATCGCACTGCTGTCTCCTATACTGTTCTCTGATTTACACCTTAATAAAGGTAGTGAATCTCCCTTCTTACTCTGAAAGGAACTGCAAATTTCTGAGTATTTTCCTGAAGCAGTAACCCGTGTTTTCTAAGAGTTTCCATCAGCCACATTAACCAGGACTTTTGCAGAAATGATCTGGTTTTGGTGCAGCCTCTTGGAAGCATTGCTGTTCTTGTTTCAGTGAGGTCTTTCCATACAATTTGCCTCTCTTGCTAATTCTTCCTTTATTTACTTTTTCCTATATTTATTAAAATAGCTGCATCTGAACTTTATTAAAATGTTATCTATAGCTTCCAGATTTATAAACAATGTTAAATGAAATCAGCCCTGGAGGAGGAGGAGAAGGACAGACAAACAGGTTCACGTCCCTTTCCAAAAAACCACCTTCCATTACAAAGCTTCCTGTCTTCTCTTATTCCCCTCAGAGCTCCTCAGATATTTAGGAAGTAAGCTCTGTGCTCAAATACAGCCCCATGTACCTCATGTAAAGTCTTACTAGTTTTTAACTCCCACTGCAACCACAAGGATGTTTGGTGATTGCATCAGCCCAGGACTGGTTCCGCGTACACAGGGTTCAATTAATTGCTGTGCAGGAGGCACGGTCGCCAGATACATCTCACCTCAGCTTTTGGAATAGCTCGTGGCTAATGGCACACTCAGCAGTAAAACTAAAGCAAGGTCAAACTCTTTAAAACTTTAAAATATGCTGAGGTATACAGCTTGATCTATAAAATAAGCTCTACATAGCCTGAAATATTTTCCCTCATTAGGGAGTACTTTGAATAGCACATTCATTCTGCTCTGTACAGTCATGAATTATGAGGTGATCTCACACTGGCATAAATATGTCAGCTCATCTAACTCTTATCACTGTGAAAATACTCTAAACCTACTAAGCTCGATAGAGCCCATGAGTAACATGACACCCTGGCGTGACCCCCCAGCCTTTAAAGGGGTTATTTCTGTGCAACAGAAATAGTGGTATCATGGAGCATCTGAAAGGGGGGAATCCAGGCAGCCCTCTAGATCCCATGGAAAAAATCTATGGTAGTTGTGTGCTTGGTCCCCATCTTCAAAAATGAAGTTGTTGTTGTTGTTGTTATTATTATTATTATTATTATTATTACTATTACTATTACTATTACTATTACTATTATTATTGTGTGGGTAGCTCTGAGATCCAGTAGTGCCTGGGTGTGTTTCTAAAAAGAACTGGCAGAAGAATAGCTTGGAATTATAATGCTTTTCCTTATCCTTCTTTGCTGGAACTGATGGAGGGAGACAGTCTGTAACATTGGTATTTGATGAGCAGGATTTTCCCGTCCCCTCACACCCACACAACCGGAGGATCACACCGTGCAAACCTGACCCAGGAGTCTACTTCCTTTTTATTGAACGACACTTGTTCTCACCCCAAGACCAAACTGCAACCCAAGTGGCTAGAGAACATGATGTTACTGCTCCAGCTTCTCTGCATTAGGCTGTGGGGACTAAATGAGCCTTTACCTGAACACACACCAACCCTTTCAGTGCCTGAAAGAGCCCCTCCTCCTGCTCCTGAATTTTTGAAAGATTCTGGCCTTAGAATTCATCACGGTTGTCCAGCTCTAGACTTCTGTCCAGAAAAGACATGCATAAGGCCCTGAAGCCTTGAGCCAAAGACATGGACATCAAATACATTAAACGCATTAAATATACTAAACATGTCTCCTGGTGTGTGCCAGACCAAGATGAGAAACCAACTGGCAGTTGGATCCTATCAGAAATAGCATCAGATAGTACCAGCAGTAGTGTAGCCTGCAGGATTAGGGAAGTGATTGCCCCCTGGTTCTGAGCACTAGTGAAGCCAGACCTTAGGTAGGGTCTGGAGAACAAGGAGTGGCTTTGGGAGATGGGAATGGTGACTCTGAAGAAAAGGATGCTGAGGGGAGACCTTATTGCTGTCTGCAACTGCCTGAAAAGGTGGTGTAGAGAGGTGGGGGTTGGTCTCTTCTCACCAGTGATAAGACAAGAGAAAAGGCTTCAACTGCACTGGGGGAGGTTTAGTTTGTAGGTGAGAAAAAACTTCTTCCTGGAAAGGGTCCTCAGGCCTTGGAACAGGCTGCTCAGGAAGGGGGTTGAATCGCCAACCCTGGACAAGTTTCAAAATTATGTATGTCTGGAGCTTAGGGACAGGGTTTAACAGTGGACTTGGGACAGTCTGATTTATGGTTGGACTTGATGATCTTGGGGGTCTTTTCCACCCTCAAGTATTACATCACTCTGTGAAAGGAAAACCACGGTA
This sequence comes from Upupa epops, assembly GCA_013397515.1. Lineage (NCBI taxonomy): Eukaryota > Metazoa > Chordata > Aves > Bucerotiformes > Upupidae > Upupa > Upupa epops. The sequence goes on along the minus strand of VZRI01003753.1, from coordinate 79,617 downwards.
TGAGAGACCCCCATGCTGAGAATTTTAGGTTTTCTGGAGGAGTCACCGTGCAAGTTTCTGCTCAGTGAAGGCTGCCTGTCTGGCGTAAGCTGATGCTGCGATTTGTTTCTTTTTAGGGGTGAATGTGGCTTGAGAGAATATTCCGAAGTTAAAACTGTGACAATAAAGATCCCACAGAAGAACTCCTAAGCCGCCCGAAGGCCCATGCTGTGCAGATGAGCACATGCTGCCACCCTCTCTGTTCCTTATGGAGACCAGCACTCAGGAATAAAAAGTGTTACTCGATATATATTTAAGAAATTAAGTCGCAGCACGTATACCGGGCATATAACTGCGTATGTAACGCAAACCAGCTCTGCATGTTTTCCTAACACCCTCCTGAGAATTGTTACGGCTTTATAAAACAAATCGTAACGAGACATGAAGTTGCTATTGGGCATCGTTTCGTAGTGGTTCTGGCTCCAGCAGTGTTAACTGCAAATGCATGTGCACACACCTCGATCTCGTCTTTACGGAAATAAAGTCAGTCTTTATCGCTTCCGGGTTGCCTCCTCAAACAGACCTGCCTCCTACATACAGATGGTTCGGCTTCCACCAGGGCTTTGCCAGTCATGTCTTAACCCAAACGTTGGCTCTGACCAACACAGTGAACTGCCCTGATGTTCTTAGCTAACAAACAGCGCTGAGCCCGATCCTGGTGCATTGGCAATGTTCCAATGAACATGTTCACAGCACGAGCTCAGACCGGGGAGGGAGTCAAACCACTGTATGGACAATGAAATCCCAGTAGTTGTTAGTGGGGTTTGCCGCTCATGACAGGCAGCGATTTGGTTTTTAAAGCTTATTTTCATAATTATCTCCTGGTATAAGTAAAAATCCTCCCTGACTTATGGGAATGTAAATGGTTTTACCTGCGGGTGGGTGTCAAGGAGAGCAGGAGCAGACCCCAGGGCCTCACGGAACATTTCAGCTTTCACTTGTTGTTGCTGTTGGTTTTCCCACCTTTTCCTTCTTTTAAAAAAGTAGGTGCGCACGCAGACCTCATGCATTTGTCTGCTATTAAACTGCCTGTGGGTACCCTGGGATTAGTAAGTGACAGCAAGGAGAACCCGACAAGATGTAGGCTGGACTTTATTTTCTTACTAAGCAATGGCCTGTCATCCCCTCTGTGCCTGTGAGCTTCAGCTGAGCTCAGAGCCTGGCACCCACCTTGCTTTTGTGGCTGCTCTTTGTTTTGGCCCAGGACACGACCACAAGCAGGTTCTTGAGGAGGTGTTTAAAACCTGCCACGTTATTACCTGCTGCCTGTAGAGTTGCTTCCAACTAGCAAACGCAGCACCGCTCCTTTCCTCTCTCCAGCTGCAGAGTTCATTGATCCCACAGACTTTTAAAAAAAAGTTCCATGTGATGTTTTAACTTAGAATTAAGAAAATGTATTCTAGCAGTAGAGTAAATCACTGACACTGTGTAGCTATGTGGCTGTGCGACTGGAATTAAGGCCGTGAGTGTCAACGGTGTTTCCTAGCTGTGGAGACTGAACTACCAACTGTTGGAAATTCCAGATCTGACCAGCAAATCATTTCTGCACATTCTTAACTTCCCTCTCCCCCAAGCACTTCCTACTAGATATGAAGCTCTGTGTGTGTGTGTGTGTGTCCTTAACTATTCCACTGGATCAGGATGAGTGAGTCCAGCATCCTATAGTGTGGTGGCCTTCAGTATTTTGTATTTCTAACTCACGTCAAGCTGTGCATGTGTTTTTAAAGCAGCCGGTGTACATGGTAGTGCTCAGAGCTGACAGGGCATCCTCAAGCCTGGAGATGGATCCAAGTATTCCTGAGTTGTTGCACGCAAACACCATCTACTTCTTGTGTAGTGCATGTCTGAGAAAAGGGAAAGCGAAGTGCGGTGGGTAGGATATTAACTATCTTTTAAAGCGCCATAGACAATGTGAACGACATGAGTTTGGCTTCTGTCCTCCTATTTAGGTAAAAGCGAAATGTGCAGTGCTGATGGCATTAACATCATGTACTCTTCTGTACCCTTCGTGTATTCTGTCTGTCTCTGCTTTCCTCCCAGTGCGTTCAGGTAAATAACATAGAGTTGCCTTTTTTTCCACGCCCCTGTCACTGCAGCTCCATTTGATATACGTGGGTTTCTGAAATCCTTCACGTGTCCCGTCTGCATGGATCCAATGAGACCTTTTTTTCCCAGCCCCTGCAGCTTTTCTCGTTACAGTTTTTAATCATGTATATAGTTATATGTTATTAAAAAAAGAAGTAAAGGGATATTTTCTATGAAGTTTTTTTCCATTAAAAAGGTTTAGAGAAAGACTTTAGCCTGTGAGACTCCTTTATTGTTGACAGAGCTATAAAAGTATTAAAAAAATATTTTCTTAGCGCAAGATCTGCTTCTCACAGTAGCTTTATTTTCATTCGCAAAAGTGAATGAAGTAAAAAGGCCAGTTGCATTTTCTGGACTATTATTGCAGCTGTATGAAAAACACTTGTGAATTGCAGATCTAGGTCATTGCCAAAGTTCATCCTCACCCTCGTGGTCATAAAGTTTAGCTGCTGGGGAAGGTCTGCAGTCACCACTCTGGCACCATGGGGCACCCAGCACTGCGAACTGCTGTGAACTGCTGCATCACAGCTTGAGGTCTGGGTCCTGCTTCAAAAAAAAAAAATCTCACGATGCCTCCTGTAGCAGATGAGTCACAGAGATGATTCAGTTAGCACGCAGATCTGTCATGGAGTCATCTCCTACTTTAACTTCAACATGCCAAAACAGGAAAGGGATAGGGTGGATGTTACTCAACAGCCATAAAAATACACATGGCCAGATACTATGGGACCAGTCCCTTTACTGCAGTGCTAGAATTTGTCTTCTGAAATGGTGCCCATGAAGATAAAGTGTCTGCTCAGTTACAAGAAAGGCACTGAAGTCAACAAGGTTGGTGAAGGGTTTGAAGAGCAAGAGGCAGCTGAGGTTGCTGGTTAGTCTGAAGAAAAGTAAGCTGAGGGGAGACCTTGTTGCTGTCTGCAACTGCCTGAAAGGTCATCAAGGGGTTGAATTGCCATCCCTGGACATGTTTAAAAGTCAAGTAGATGTGGAAATTAGGCACAGGGTTTAGAGGTGGCCTTGGGACAGCTGAGTTCATGGTTGGATTCAATGTGCTTGGAGGTCTTTTCCAACCTATATGATTCAATGATTTTATGACTTAGGTTCTGCAGAGCTCAGACAAAGCGATGGGTGTCGATTCACGCACGTATTGGCACAAATGACAAAGAATGATCTTTCTCCTCCTCCTCGCAGAGTCCAGGAATAGAAGCTTGCCTTGATAGGAAAGAATTAGAACCTGTAAGACAGTTTAGCTCTATAGGAAGTTGAAGGCAAGCAGTTCACTGCCCTGTTTAACTGCTTCTGCACGATCACACCTAGAGCTCTTCACTTCCAACCACCTGACATCTGCACCCACCCATCCCTGTGTATTTGCTAAGTCCATCAACGCAGGAAGTGATTTTTCTTATAACAACTTCACAGCACAGTGACTGATACTCACGGTGCTGGGTCTATCAGGAAGCAGGAAAAGCCTCCATGGCTGTCAGATGCCATCAGCAGTCCCAATCCATTCAGTCTTCTCTCAGCACCTCAGGCTACAGCTGCATAAAACTCACCCTTCTTGTTTGGCCTTGATGTACTTTATTAATTCTTCCTGTATCTTTGCTGTATCTTCTGTAGCACTCAGGTATCAAGAAACTACCCGCGGCTCTGCCAGGAACCTCAGGAACTTCAGAAGCAACACGAGGGTCTTCAGCAAGGAGTTGGGCCATTTATAAGGGCAGATTAGGCTGATGTGAGAGCAGTGGGAAAATTAGGGACATGGGTGTGTGGGTACCTGGCAGTGCTGGATCAAAGATTGGACTTGATCATCCTAAAGGTCTCTTCCAACCAAAGAGATTCTGTGATTCAATTTTGGCTGGAATATGCTGTGACTTGGGTTTGGGGGTCCCTTTCCTCTTCCCCACATCATGGTGTGGAGTGCTGGTTTCAATAAGCACCTGCTTAAGTTTTCTCAGAGGACTGGAAGTGACACACTGGAATTCAAGGTTAACACAAACAATGGATTATTTCAGCTGGATGCAGCACAAATTCAGTGGTTCTTGTGGTGCAGAGCAGGTTACACTGTCTGTGCAGCCGCAGCTGCTGCACTGGGGACCTACTCAGTGCCAAGGGATTCTTTCCTGAGGCCTCCAGGCTGCACACATAGCCATGACTAGAGCTGTCTACAACTACCTGAAAGGAGTTTGGAAAGAGGTGGCGGTTGGTCTCTTCTCACAAGTAACAAGCAACAGGACAAGAGGAAATGGTCACAAGTTGCACCAGGGGAAGTTTAGGTTGGCCCTGAGGAAAAGCTTCCTGGAAAGGGTCCTCAGGCTGCCCAGGGAGGGGTTGGATGTGTTTCACACTCATGGAGATCTGGAGCTCAGGGAAAGGGTTTAGTGGTGGCTTGGGACAGCTGGGTTCACGGTTGGACTCGATAAGCTTGAAAGCCTTTTCCATCCTGAAAAAGTCTGCGATTCTCATGGGTTTGCAGGACGAGTTTCAGCAGAGTAGAACACACACTTTTTTGGCTGTGGCTGCAGTACCAGGAAGTGCTTCGGGGAACATTATTCCACCCCATTTCAGGTGACCTGTACAAACATATTACAGAGGCCCCTGCCACCAGCTGTAATGCCTCGAAAGCTCCAATGCCCAGGAAGGATCCTTAAGGGTTGATGAACTCTGCATGTGTCCCAATGCATCGCTGCAACCATTCCTGGTCCTGTCATTTAATCCTAATAAAAAGTAAGATCAGGTTCTGCAATTCCAAGCTGGTTTTGAGGTTTTTCTTATCTGCCTGCAGTCTCTTGAGGAGACCTGGCTTGTGCAGCCATGTAAGCAAAGCCCCAGCTGCCGAGTTGCCCAGGTGGCTGTGGACACAGCAGGCTGGAGGAACCCAAAAGGGTGCTTGTGAAATGTTTGTGCTGCTGGCAGGCAGCGCGCTGCCGCACGGCTCACACATCATGCATTTGCACATCAAATGAAGCTGCACTGGTCTGAGAGCATGGGAAAGGCCTGTCTTGAACGGCATGTGTCCTGCTTCCTAAACATGGATATTTTACACTTTACACTGGGTTGTTGGCCAGATTGAAAGTACCGCAAGTTCCCTGAAGCTTGTCCCTTTGCCTTTGAAGTGAGACTGTTTGGATAATGTTTCCTTTGGCAATTTATCTATGTAACGAAGCAGGAACTGCTGCATTGGCTACTCGACAATCTTCCACCACCAGCTTTTGTCCAAGCGTTCGTGTGCTCACCAGTTCTCATTACCTCATGTGGCCACTCTTCTTCCTTACAGTTCCTCAAGACCCTTGAGTGTGGCTCAGCGCTGCTGCAGACCTAAAAGAAAAGGTGTTTGTGTTGGCTCCTCTGGCAAAGAGGCTTCACCTTATGATGTTCTCAGCCTCTCCTGGGACGACGAGATGGGGCACAGAGTAGCATCTCTTGTGAAATTTGTGTTGTTTCCTGCTTCTTATTGGTCCAAAACCTCTTCCACAGCCTTTGGCCCTAGACACTCAATCTCAAGCACAGTTGGTGCCTGTCAAGAGCCACCTCTGCTCAGTTTGGAATTGTGAACCTCTCCAACCCTCTGGTTCCCGGGAAGGATGCTGAGTGGGAAGGTACCACTCTTTCCTACCAAGAAACAGCAGATTGAGGCTGATGGCTGAAGCATTCCCTAGCATCTGATGCTGCTGCCTCTGGTCAAGGCTCCTGAGTCATTCACTTACCGTGCAAATGCTGTTCCCACCAGAGCAGGCTGCTGAGAGCAAGCAGACACTTGTTATTCAAACCAAGCACCCCAAAAGGTCCAGAAGAGTCATTCAATACTTTCCAGCCTTATTGTTCCCTCATCACATGCACATCCTCTAGCAGTCTTTCCCTTGCAGTATTTCCCTCCCAAGGACAAACGTAATTTGTCAGGCATTTTATGGCGGAAAAAAAAGCCACTGGTGTGTATGGGTTGGGTGAGATGGAGATGATTTTCCCCATAACATGCCACTGGTGAAACAGACTTTTATGAGACGCTCTACGGAGGATGCAGAACACTTGATCCCCTCCCCAGTTTCCATTAGATTCCCCTTTGTGAGCCTCTGATGCCACCATGACAGTAGATTCCAGCTGCTTTTCAGAAAGATGTAGAGAGCTGCTCTCACCTCCTACTTCTGTCGTGACTTCATAGCCAAGACACTAGGACAAACATTTTAAGCTGATTTTGTATCCCATCAAAACAGACACTAAAAATATTACATTCAATTAAAAAGAATTTAAAACTACTCAGAACATCCTGAGGTCTTTTGCAGGGTTCTGGCAAGGGGGCTCTTTTAACTAACTGCGTTCATAGGTAGAGCAGCAACAAATGGCTCCATGATTTGTTTTTACAATGTCCTCTCTGGGAAGACTAATGACCAGTCAGCCTTCCAGCGGGGCAGTTTCAAACGTTTGGGGCCCCATTCTTTTTTTTCAGGCAAAATTCAGACTATGGTCTGCAGGATCTGGCTGGGTGGAGGCATTTTGCTCAGAAGTTTCTAAAAGCTTTAGGGTTATGGGCTGGACAGCAAACAGAAGCAGCTCTCCCAGCTCATCACAGCAGCCAGGTTTCAGTGTGTCGTTATTAGTCTCATGTGCACCAGCTCTTCTATCCTTTTCTCCAGGTAGAGACACCAACCACTACAGCAAATGATTTTGTAGTCTATTTTTGTGGGCAAATTAAGCAGCAGCTAAGGTACTGCATGTCCAGCACTCACTGTTCAAACAGCCTTTGAAATAAAAACAACCACAAAGACCTGCTGGGTTTCTGTCCATTGTCAAGTCTTTTCCTGCTCTGAATGCTCCTAAAGCTCTGGAAGACACTTTTTCTTACTTCAGCTTGAGCCACAAACCATCTCCCACCACAACCACCAACAAATCAGTATCTGAGCAACTGCAGATGGCTGCTGAGCAGAGAGAACTGATAAAACAGGATGGAATAGATGGAAGGGGAGGGTATATGGAGTAAGTCATAGAATGCCAGACTGGTGGGGGATGGAAGGGACCCCTGGAGATTGTGTACCCTTGCCTGAGGGTGATTATTGTAGAAATCTAAAATGAGAGGGTCCTCTGCTTATAAGAAATCAAACTGCATAAACCCCACACAATATTCAGAATGTCCAGAATCCACAGAGAATCCACCATCGCCCATTTCTTGGGAGGAAAGACTGACTTCCACCTTGTTCCAGCCTCCTTCCAGGTAGCTGTATACAGTGATTAGGTCTCCCCTCAGCCACCTCTTCCCCAAGTTCTCTGTGAAGAAAGCTGTCCCATCTTCCATGAGACTGCAGATCTGGGCATTTCCTATTGAATCTGTTTGCAGTGCAGGGAGCTTTTGGATGGGCTGCAGACCAAAGTTACAGGAACCGAGGGAGTTCTAGTCACAGGGTTACGTCCATTCCGAAACTGCTCTAATAAAATCAAGTTATTTCAGCTGCAGTGGCCTGCAGGGACAACAATATTTGCTTTCTTTTGCATCATCTTTGTCAATCCTCCTTCCAAAAAAAGGTGTTAACTGATCACCTGATTCCTTCGCGCACTCAGAACAGTGTGACTTACAGAACTGCATGGCCAGCTCGGTTGGAAAAGCCCTTTAAGCTCCTCCAGTATAACCATTGCCCCAGCACTGCCAGGTCCCCACTAAACCCTGTCCCTCACCCCACATCTGCATGGCTTTGCAACCCCTTCTGACACAGGGACTCTACCACTGGACAACCCTTGTGGGGAGGAAACGTCCTATTTATAACCCCTGTGCTAATTTTCTGCCTGATACTGAACACGATGCATGTAGCCCCTCTGGCTGCTGGCAACTGGCTCCTGCTATCTTCTTTTCACTACAAAATTAGAGGGCATCATCCTCCTAGAAGATCCCAGGTACTACAGACAATTCAGTTGCCCTCACAACTACAAATAAGGTGCTCAAGCCAGTGCAAACAAGTGATGCAGTGCAAGCTGTGCTCTTCCCGATGGTGCAGAGCATCCCCCAGCTAGGCTCTCCGCTTGCTTTTTCCCAAAGAGAACAACTTGCAAGGTCACTTTTGAACCCTAACTTCCCATGGAGTGGGCACAGTCCACCCAGCAGAGCTAAGGGAAAGGAAAAGTAACCTCTGAACTGTCTTTGCTCAGAGTACATGAGCTAACAAGCAGCCAGGCACAGCACTAATTAATTACAGCTTTCCTTGCAAGGATCTCAGAATCACTGAATGTTTTGGATTGGAAGGGACCCCAGAGATCATTGACCCCCTGCCATGGGACCCCAGAGATCATTGACCCCCTGCCATGGGCTGGGACACCTCCCTCTCACCTTGAAAGGTTCTCCTAGATAATCAGAAAAGGTGCATGTTTAGTGCTGAATCCTTTATTTGGAAGCCTAAATCAGCTGGTGGCACGTTGATTTGTAAATCCCATGTAATTTCCTAACACATGAGCTTCAACCATCTTCTTAGGTTTGTCTGTGGGCAAACTAGAAGGAAACCCCATCTAAACAGGCCAGATCATCTGCGCTTCCCTAGAGATCAACAGAGGGTAGAGATAGATGTAACAGAGGGTTTGATAGGATTAGTACTAGAACAGTTCTTTAGTTATTAATCAGAATTGTTGCAATGGCCATAATCATTTGACCCCCTAGCATCTACACTGGTTGCTCTGGTGTACCTCACAGCATTTTTGTAACTATCCAGGCTCACCTCTTCTCTTCCTTTTCCCCCGCTCCTTTCCCAGCCTGAATCTGTTTCAGAGTTTGCTGTACCAGGTAATCTCTCGTGTCATCGTTGCCTCAGGCTAGCTGACTCTGGTTAGAAATCCTCTCTTGGCAGTGCAACTCATTCTCCTCACTGAAGGATGGTGAGAAGTGGCCTGCCAGACTTCTTAAAGGCCAGACTTTATGATCATGATCATGTTCTTTATGATCATTTCAGACATTTCTCACTTCTAAGGAAACATTTTGGTAACACCAGTCTTGTGCAATCAAATCAAGATCCTTTACCAACACCCTAGAGAACTTAAAACGCCTGATCATTTTTTGCCATAAATGTAAAAAGAGAAACCCATTCCAAACCAGAGCACAGTGCCGCATGTAGAGATGGGCAGGACAGCACAGCACAGGTGCTGGTTATTCAGGACCACAGGAGGTCCTCACTCTGTGCAAGGTCTGCAGTAGTCTGCAGGGACACTGCACCACCTACAAACTGTCACTGTGGCATCACCTTATAGCAGCTTCCATCAGCTTCTGCAGTGATGAAGGGCCACACTTGGGGCAACATGGACTAGATTGGACCGAAATTGTGCAATAATAATAATAGCAGAGTTTTCTTGCACAGCGTTACACAAGCCTACTTGAAATTTACTCCACGGCACCTACAGGAGTCCTGAACCAAAGGCAAGACCTTCCAGCAGGTGACATCTGTTGTCCCAGCGATGTGCCCCACAACAAATAGGGGCATGAGGCTAATGAAAACGTGTGACCTCGGTAAAGGAAAACAAACACACCAGCAAAACACAGAAGACAGAAAAGACCAGACAAGACATCAGATTTTTTTTTTCTGAGCAGAGGACAGAACAAATGTTCGACTGAAAAGCTTCAGGTCCAGCTGGGGGAAGGCCAAGACTAATTTAACCTTTGGTCAAATGGTTGGGAGTGAGCTGGTTTCCTTTTTCCTCTTACATCACTCCCAGAGATTTGGACAAAAATAATACGGCCCCGATTACATGACTTTACAGGCTCTCGCAGTGCACGGGGGAGGAGAGTGTTGAAACCCCTCGGAGACAAATGAATCCCAGCAAAGCAACAGCTGTAGGATCGCAATAAACAGGGAAAACAATGACAATGTTTGCATCATGCACTTAGAGGGGTTTAATGTAACTTATTAAGGGCATTAGATTACCGGATGGGGTCTGACAGCCTTGTGTCATCGTGAAATATCGGTCGTCGCGTTGCATGGGGTTGCTATTAGGAGATTTAACCGCTCAGTACATTCTTCTAAACAAGCTCCAGCAGACCCAGGTACGAGGTGATTTGTCTGGCTTTCAGAAAACAGATGCAGTCAGGGAACACGTTATCTATGGGGTTTTGAAAATAGGCTGGAAGGGATCAGCACTTCTGTCACTGTCTGCCTCATGCAGCCCCTGTGACTGCTCAGGTGTCGAGCAGCTGCTCTGCCTGCCCTGGTCACACCCTGCACCCTGGTACAGGGTCCACAACCTCTTGAGGAGCCCCCGGGGTTCTATCACAAAGACCTTCCTCAGCATCAGCACTTGAAAACAGAACTAATTCCCTAGTTAAAGCAAAGACCACCTTCCCATCCCTGCTTTCCAGTTTCTCCGTGCAGGTAACCCCAATACTGACACCGCTTTGGGAATGAAAGTGCATGGTTCCCCTCCACTGTAGCCCACACACCCATTCGTGAAAAACACAAGCTGGACTGAGGGCAGATTCCAGCCCAAACCCCACCGTGTCATTGCTCACATCCCACCCCACACCCATGTGCTGGCTGTGAGCCTGCAGAAAAGCTCAGTCATCTGTGCCTGGCCATGGTGAGGGCCAAAGAAGGAAGAGGTGGCCATGTCCCAGCACTGCGGGATCATGATCATCAGCCTGCCCCAGAATCATGACCCCTGTGGGGTAACCCCAGAGGTCTGCCAGGGGCTCCTGCTGCCCCACGGCCAAATATGAGAAAGACTGTAAGGAAATAGCGTGTTCTACTGTGATAAAGCACCAAGCCCACCTCCCCGCATTCCTAGCAGTTGGGGGAAGGCTGTGCCGTGACTGACAAGTGCAGAGACCTCTACGTGCGCCATGAGGAGAGCGGGAGATGATGCTTTTTTCCCCAAACTGAGAAAATAGGGTCATATGGAGGGGTATTTTTAGGTGCTGCATGTTACTGCTTTGAGCACAGGAGCTGGTTGGGGTTTATTTCCCCTTCCTTGGCTCAGATTGCATCTTCTGCCCTCCAGTGCGGAGGAGTGAGGAGCACTGTTCATGGTACCTGTGAAACACAACGATACATTTGCTTCCAAGAGCTCGTTTCATTTTATTTTTTTAATTTTATCCTATTAAATTCTAACTTCCCATGGCAGTTTGTAGCACTTTGTTGAATGGATTGTCACCAGCAAAGTCAGGGCTATAACAAATGGATCACAATTTCAAAACCACTGCTGTGAAGCTACACTTTCAGCATGTCCTGAAAGGCAGTTCCATTACACTCTTCTAAACAGCACTTTTCTCTTAATTATACAGGTGAGACAGTTAAGCACCAAGAATCACAGAATCACAGACTGTTAGGGATTGGAAGGGACCTCGGAAGTTCATCCAGTCCACACTCCCTGCCACAGCAGGATTCCCTAGTTCCAGTCACACAGGAACAGTCCAGGTAGGTTTTAAACATCTCCAGAGAAGGAGACTCCACAGCCTCCCTGGGCAGCCCCTCCTAGTGCTCTGGAGCCCTGACCATGAAGAGGTTCTTCTCAACTTTATGTGGAACCTCCTGTTTTTCAGCTGACGCCTGCAGCCCCCTTGTCCTAACTTGGATGACACTGACCAGAGCCTGGCTCCTTCCTCCTGACACCCGCCCTTTCCATACTGATCAACAGTAATGGGATCACCCCTCAGTCTCCTTTCTTCCAAGCTAAAGAGACCCAGCTCCCTCAGCCTTTCCTCATCAGGGAGATGCTCCACTCCCTTCATCATCTTTGTGGCTCTGCACCAGATGAGATGTGTTGACCCATTTCATGCTTGTCCTCCCAGAAAACATGGTTGTTGTGGTGGATGTAGGGGCTATGTTGCAGAAGCTACACCTTGATGAATGCTCAGCCTAATCACAGCATTTTGAATGAACTCCATCAGGGTTTAATGATTTAATGATCCATGGGGGTTTATAAAAACCAGCTTTCCTCTCACAGCAATGCTACTGTGAGAGAAGAAAATGTGCAAACTTTTGGACGAGTCATTAATAAAAGCAGTGGAGGTTCCAGGGATTGGGCAATCTCAGCCTCCCTGGGCAACCTGTGCCAGGGCCTCAGCACCCTCACAGGGAGGCATTTCTACCTCAGATCTCATCTCAATCTCCCATCTTTTAGCTTGAATCTATCCCCCTTGTCCTATCGCTAGAGTCCCTAATGGAAAGTCTCCAGCTTTCCTAGCCCCTTCAGGAATGGATGCTGGGCAGGTGTTGCCCAGGGTTGTCTCCATGGCTTGGCAGACCTTCCCGTGTTTAGTGAGAAAAGAGTGAGCCTGGGGGACGCACAGTGTCTACAGGAGACCAGATAAGCAATTTCACAGGCTCTCACAGAAAGCAGAGCTATTGTTTCTTAAGAGATGCAATGTCTCAAAGCCATGGGTCCCTAGTGCCATGCGAGGTTTGTTGTGGTGATGTTCCTCCAGGATTGACTGAACTGGAAAGTCATCTCTACCTGTGGTGGAACGAACGATAAGATCTGCCAAGTAACAAGGCCATATGAGACCACCTTCCTTCAAATGTAATTGTCCATGCAAGAGGTAGATGAGTCTGTTGAGAACTAAATAGGGTTCTACAAGGAACCTAAAAGGAAAAGTGCTCTGGCTTCAAGGACATCCAGAAACATACTTGGAAGTGCCTGAGTACTGGCCACCCATCAGCATCTAATCTAACACCTGCTGTTTGATCAGCTCTAGAAGGGCAAGTAGACTCTTTTGGTGAAGGAATGAGGTCAAAGAATGGGAGAAAGGAAGCTGCTAAAGTGACCCAATGGTCAGCCTAAGAGCACATCAGCCCACACCAACAACATCAGCCCACACCACCACAGCTACAACTCAAACGGGACACTAGAATACACATGGTGTCCTGCCCTGTGGTGTGCAAGGATTGTTACCACAAGAATGATGGGGATCAGCAGCACATGGCACTCATGGCCAGAGAATGCCAGCGTATGGCTCACTTCTCAACACTGTGCAGAGGTCAGGCTGTGGCTGAGGGCTGGATGGTACAAAAGCCAAGGAAAGAGAGGAGCCCATGGAGAGCAGCAGTTTGCACTGAGCTCACTGGATTCCCTGTGCCACCCACCGGCTGGCCCATCAGGACTTCAAAAGGATCTGGAAGTGCTGCCATGCCAGAAACGAGGTGTTGTGGTTAGCTCTGATCTGTCTGCACTGCTCACCACTAACTGCAGAAGGAAATATGTCTGGCCTTGGAGACCAGAACAGGTGTTGGTGACTCAGAAGATGTTGCTGACCCCAGCAGCAGAACACATCGTCAAGTCAGTTGCTCGACCTAATGCAGTCATTCTGGTACCGCTGCTTGTTAAAAATATTTGGGCGGTTCTTTTCTGGTAGTTAATTGCATGAAGAGCCCATCAGCGTTGTTCAGAGAACAGCCCCGTCAGGGCAAACTATTGGCCTGCTCCATGAGAAGAGTGAATGGTGCTGTTCTGTTCTTGCCTTATTGACAGTCACAGCACAGAAATCCTTTCCAGAGTGACTAGGCAAGATGCATTGGGTGGTAGATGGAGGAGACAGCTGAGATCGCTCTCCACAGTTTCTGTAGCCCACAGTGCAATTCTTGCTTTGACCGTAACCTTCTAAAGGATCCAGACAGCTTGTGGCAGAGGGTGTGCAGCCTCACTGCACGGAACAGCACCCACACACGTTAGTGGAACACAGGTCTGACTTAACCCCTGCACACAAGAGCCAGGCTGGTGGGCAGATGGCTCAAATGTCCCCCATTCCATGGTGCATTTCTCTGGTGGGAAGTTATCGGCATCAGAGGGGAAGAATAATGGAATGGAGGTCACAGAGCTGTTTACACTGGCGGGTGGATCCCACAGCATTCCTGTACAATTCCGTTGTTTTGATGACCCTCATTTGGGGATGCTGTCACACATTACATCCGATATTTGGATCTTGGTAAGTTGAAAGGGACACCGAGGGGTTTGTTTGGTTCCCGTCACTGATGACTTAATGCAAGGTTAAGGACCTGGTCCCCATTGCAGCCAATGGCACCCATCCCAATGACTTCAGGAAGTTCTCAAACTCCTTGCCCTGAAGTGCTAACAAGTCAAACAGAAGGAGCCATGGAGATACCAAGCTGAGCAAAGGACACCAAGGTAACACCCAGGGAATGCTCAGGGAAATCTGATCAAATTACTGGGGGCAAGGGGGAAGGAGAAGGGAGAGTCAACATCTATTATAGTCAGCATAAGTGTTTTTTAGATTTGGGAATTATTGTCTTTGGAGCTTTGGTTTAGAGTTTGGAAGTGACAGTCCACTGCTCCACAATAAAAGAAATAGGGCATAAGAAACCCGTGTTTCAAAGATACCTCCGAAACACCCAGGTATCAGGAGGAGCCTCCCCTTAGCTGTGAACCTTGGCAGATACTGCACCACAGTCTGCCTGTCAGGAGCTAAAAATACAGACCGTGGTGACTGGGGAAAACAGGCCAGTGACACGTTAGCAACAAGGACGTGTCAGTCTGGTGGAGCACAGTGTGGCTCTGATCTTCACACAGAAGCTCAGCTCTTCATTACAGTTAATTACTTTTGGCTTTAAATCAAGGCTGGCTGCAGCATGAGGGTGGCTGCTCTTCAGCTCAGTTACCTTCCCCTCAAGCTCTGATGAGAAAGGACTGTGCTGACACCTGTGGTGAAGTGCTGCTGCCCATCTAGAGATGGTTTAAACTGGGAGCAGCTGCTAAATGGGGTATTTAATAATTGGATTACATTTATTTTAACCTTTGTGTTTAGCTTCATGGCTTTTTGCTGCTCCTGATGCCACCCTGATCTGCCAGAGCACAGATGAGACATCATCCCACTCTTCTCCTGTGGGTTTCCCCTTGTAGTGTGGGTGTAGGGAGTTGTTACAGAGATCCCCGGCAGGATGAGTCTTGCCAGGCACAGTGTTCTCTGTGGTGCAGGCAGGTATGGGTGTCTGGGTTTCAGCCTGGACTTCAAACAGAAATACGTCCAGCGACAGCAGGAACCTTATCCCACAAAGGGCACAGCACTTCATTCCTGGACCTACCTGGGTGACAGGCCCAATTAGAGGCGACTAAAAATCAGTGAGAAGCAAAACACCAGCCAGTAGGACCAGAGGGTGATCCTGCTCATCTGGTTGACTGTGCTGAGGCTGCGCTAGGAGTCCTGGGTGCAGATTTTGGCACCACAGTATAGGAAGAACAGTTTGGTGCTAGAAAGGGTGCAGAGAAGGGCCACTGGAATGATTAAGGGCCTAGAGAGTAAGTCTTATGAAGAGAGGCTGAGGGAGCTGGGGCTGTCAGCCTGGAGAAGAGGAGGCTGAGGGGAGACCACACTGCTCTCTACAATCACCTGAATGGAGTTTGGAGTGAGGTGGGGGTTGGTTTCTTCTCCCTAGGGACTAGCAATGGGGCAAGAGGAAATGGAGTCAGGTTGTGCCAGGACAGGGTCAGATTGTATGCTAGGAAATCTTCTCTGAAAGAGTGGGGAGGCCTTGGAACTGGCTGCCCAGGGAGGGGGTGGAGGCACCGTCCCTGCAGGGGTTAAAAAATACACCTGGATATGACACTTGAGGAGATGGTTTAGTGGTTATGGAGGTGTAGGGCTGAAGGTTGGACTTGATGATCTTAAGGTCCCTCCCAGCCTTGATGAGTCTGTCATTCTGTGAACAGCCCTTGACAAAATAATCTGCTGTAGGATACCTGGAAGGCCGGCAGAGGAGCTGAAACAAGACTGAAGGATGGGTTCCTAAACCAAAGCAAAGCAAAGCAAAGCAAAGCAAACCAAACCAAACCAAACCAAACCAAACGCATGCTGAATGATGATTTGCCCAAACCTTGTGACAGGTTTCTCTTTAATCCCTGTTGTGTTGCTGGCTCTTGCTCACATCCAGCATCTGCTCTCTGTCCTTGATCACTACCCGAATATTCGATCCATGCGCTTAATTTCATCCTCCGTTTTTTTGTAGCCCGCACAGTTCCTTTCGCTCATTCTTTGATTTGCCCTCACATTTTCTCAGCTTTTCATCTCTTTCTGCTTTTTTTCCCTGTCTCCTGGCTTTATTATCATTTTCCCTTTCTTTTTGTTTTTTGCCTTAGCCTATAAGGGCTCTAAATTTCCCTTCTCAATTTCCCTGTTGCTTTCCTGTCACCATTTGTTTTCTATCACCCTGCTTTTCTGCTGGCTGAGGTTGGAAATATTTCAGGAATTCCTAATTCGCAGCGCCATGAGAACTGTTATCTCTGCCTTTTCACTGGTGAAAGTGCTTTCGCCCGGTGAGGACGCCGCCGGAACAAGCCTGGGACCGGGAGTCTTTGGGTGGACGCATCCCTGAGCCCACTGTGCCTCCGGAGTGCTCTGCTCCAGTGTGGAATGTGCGAGAGGAAGCCGGGCCCGTGGGGAGCGCAGGGCTGGGGGCAGGGAGCAAGTGCTGAGAAACCTCAAATTCCACACGACAGAAATGAGTACGGGAGGAACTGAGATGCAACAGGGAGGCAGAATGAGGGAGCAGCTGGAGGAGGTGGGTTGGGAGTGGGGGGAGAGCAGACAAAAAATACACCCACCACCACACCCCAGCCTTCAAATTTTTCTTCCATGCGGGTGCAGATGACCCATGGTACCGGCCCTGCTGATATTCACTTGCTTCGAGTAGTAATGCCTAGAGAGCCTGAGAGCCCAACCAATCCATTTTTTCTTCCCTGGAGCAGGGTGAGGGGTCACCCTCACAACAGCAGCTACAAACACTGGGCAATTACACAGAATAAAATGACTGGTGGCTCAACGAGCAGCTGATGGGTAGACCGCTGGGGAACAGCCACGGAGGTATGACAACATGCTTGGCCCACGTCACCACAGAGAAGAACAAATAAATGGGCGAGTGACTGCGTTCCGGTATCCAGAGATGGCTCCGGAAAAGACCAGCAAAGGTTAAACCACCTACTTTGTTGTTGCTTCTGCTGCTCCCGCTATTGTTATTTGTATTCTGGTATCACCAAGAGGCTTTGACCAGGACTGGGGCCACCGTTAGGCACCTGACAAATATGCACAGGAAGAGAGAAGTTCTTGTTTTAAAAACCTTAATGCTTAATGAGTAAGATGAGCAAGAAGCTGAGGGAAAACAGAGATAAAGAGAGGTAAAATGACTCAAACTGAGTCACGGCAGGTCAGCCAAAGAGCTTCCATCCCGTGTTTTATTGCTACATAGAGCTGAATGGGAAGAAACTGGGAGTAGTGTTTATGCCATTATATTAATTGTTTAGAAATGTAAGAACTCTGCAGTCTCTTCCTTCACCAGCAATGGAAATCTCCACTGTACACACACATCAAAGTTGGTTTATGGGTTTTGTTTGCTGGGTTTGTCTTTCCCAGGCCCAATATAGTGTCTTATCTAACAACCGTGATGATACCCATCACCTGGTGGGGATCACGTGTAGATGGTTTAAGAGCCTAGGATATGTTCTGCTAACACAGACTCATAGAATTGCCTGGGTTGGAAGGGACCTCCAAAGTGCATCTAGCCCAACCCCCCTGCAGTGAGCAGGGACAGCCTCAACCAGAGCAGGTTGCCCAGAGTCTTCTCCTGCCTGTCCTTGAAGATCTCCAGGAATGGGACCTCAACTCACTCCCTGGGCAACCTGTTCCAATGTTCAACCCCCTCCTGCTAAAGAACTTCTTCCTCACTGCCCATTTCCACCTGTCCTTCTCTACTGTGAAACCATTGTTCCTCATCCTGTCACTCCAGGCCCTCATAAACAGTCCCTCTGCAGCCTTCTTGTAGCCCCTTCCATGGACTGGAAGTGAGGCTAGCAGGTCCCCCTGGAGCCTTCTCTTCTCCAGGCTGAACAACCCCAGCTCCCTCATTCTGCCCTCCCTGTAGCAGAAGGGCTCCAGCCCTGATCATTTTCGTGGCCTCCTCTGGCCCTGCTCCATCAGGTCCCTGTGCTTCCTGTCCTGAGGGCTCCCGAGCTGGATGCAGGACTCCAGGGAGGTTTCAGCAGGGCAGAGCAGAGGGGCAGAATCCCCTCTCTCGAGCTGCTGGCCACACTTCTGCTGATGCAGCCCAGGATGTAATTTGCCTTCTGGGCTGCAAGCACTCACTGTCTGCTCATGGCCAGCTTCTCATCCACCAGAGCCACCTGTCCTTTTCCTCGGTGCTGCTTCCTATCACCTCTGTCCCCAGCCAGTAGTGACAGTGAGGATTGTTCTGACCCAGGGACAGGACCCTGAACTTGGTCTTGTTGAACCTCATGAGGTTCAGCTGGGCTCACCTCTCCAGCAGGTACAGGCCCTTCTGGACAACAGCACCACTCAGCTTGGTGTCCTCTCCCTTCTTCCACCCAGACTCTGCACTGACTTTAGGGAAGCTCCCTCAGCCACAAAAGTTGCCAGAACTGCCATGCTGTGACAGAACACTCACCCAAAGCACTAGAGGTAGGACTGAAGAGCTCCTTGGACTCTGCTTCAACTTTGCATTCTCCAAATCTCACTACAAACGGCTTGCTCTTCAATTCAGTTGCTACTGGAATTCAAGCAACAAACGAGTATCTAGTAAAGGAAAGCCCTGTCTCTGCAGGGCAGCAGCAGCTGTGGTGCCAGACAGCAGAGGCACAGTGCAACACTCAGCCCCAGGCTCTGCAGAAACACTCTCCTGAAGTGCTACAGCTGCGCTGTTTTCATCAGTGGATGTATTTAAGAAGGGTATTTAAGAACAAACATGTGTTGGGAATGACTGAGGTAGACTGTGACTCCTTTGGGCAATGAGACAGCCTGGAGAGGAGAAAGCTCTGGGGGACCTTACAGCAACTTCCAGTAACTGAAGGGGCTGCAGGAAAGCTGGAGAGGGACTTTTCATGAGGGACTCCAGGATAGGACAAGGGGGATGGGTTCAAACTAAAAGAGGGGAGACTGAGACGAGATCTGAGGCAGAAATTCCTCCCTGTGAGGGTGCTGAGGCCCTGGTACAGGCTGCCCAGGGAAGTTGTGGCCGCTCCATCCCTGGAAGTGTTCAAGGATGGGGCTCTGGGCAAACTGGTCTGGTGCAAGGTGCAGCTGCCCATGGCAGGAGGCTGGGATTGTATGACCTCTGAGGTCCCTTCCAACCATGGTTTTGGGCATTTTTTGTGGTGATGATTATTGGCCAGTCCCCTGGCAGAGCCACCAACACTAGGACTCTGGTAATGCTGACATTCAAATCCTCAGCTGCCAGGTGTAGTGTCCAGACTGGAGGACCGGTTTGGAAAAGCATAAACGTGTCTTTATCGTCTTGTCCTGAACAGTAACCTGGACTCTTAAAACACAGAAAATCAATACAGCAGTGAAGGACAGAAGCACTAGGGGGTGACCTCAAGTCACTTCCAATACTGAGACACCACGACCATAATTTTCCTTGTAAGTTACCCTGTTTTAAAATTGTGAGGCTGCTGTCACGTTAACTCAGGTGTTCTCTCTTCTCAGACTGTCTAACACCAAAAGACTCCTGACTCCTCTTGTGAAGAAGAGAAGGAATGAGCTCTCCCCACAATGTTTAAGGGTAAAAACAACATAAAAGAGGCTGAAAGTATTTTTCAGCTAATGGTCTTGATTACCTATCCCGTTAGATTCTGAACATTATCTTCCTAGCTCTTGACTCTCGTAACACAAACACAGTCAGACCTGCGCATATTGCCTTTCAGAAAAAGTCCTTTTTTTTTGTTTGAAACATCTGTTTGGAAGTGTTAAGGTTCTGCTGAAAAACCTCACGCAGATGTGGGCCGCCTGCCATATTCTGAACAACAATAGAATCTCCAAACATCCTCCCAGGCCATCCTCAAATAAAATTCCCAAACAAGAAAGAAATCAAAGGGGTTTAACCAAACTTTGGGTTTGACTGGCTGTAGGGAAGACCAAGGAGGTTGCTGCTTTCTGGCAATGCCACAGCTTGCACCACTGCACTTGGCTTCATTAACACAGTCCCCGTGCCTACAGATCCTTGGTACCTTAGCTAAGGCAGAAGAAGAAGTGAAAACCCACGGCAGAACTCAGAGCAGTGTGATTTTCCTGTTTCTTCCCTTTCGCCATTACAGCACCCTGTAGGTGCGGAATATTTGCCAGGATTCTCCACCCAAACTTATTGCTCTCTATTCGCCCCTAGATTTCAACACTGCTTTTGGGATTCTCATCCCATTGTTTCTTTCAGATTTCATTTTCTCTTTTCCCCCCCTAGCTTTCTTGACTTTCCCCCCTATTTTCCACAATCCCCCTTCAAGGGAAGAAAAGGGAAGGAATGAAACGAACCGCATTTTAACAATCAGAATAACAGCGAAACGATGCTCTGGAGATCCCAACTGTTGCCAGCACATCTCCCAAGACAACAAATGATGGGCATTCCTGGCTAAGTAGAATTTCCCACACCCACTAAAGATCTGCACAGCAAAGACTGTTGCTTAACTATTGACATTTTATGGCATACAAGAAAACTACCTGGAATTGTAAATACCGATGACATATTGTTCACATCTTTACCAAACATGTGGTCAGTGGCCATATGGATAACTTCTGGGTGTGAAATGTCCTCTCTCTTTTTTTACAGTGCTGCAATATCCTTGGGCCAGAAGCTTTTTTAAGCGTTTAATTGCATAATTCTACCTCTGATGGGTGAAATGAAAATTCTATTTACCAACAAAACCCACATCCCTTCCTACCCCAAGAATCTACCAAAGCAAACTGTGACTCAGTTCTGACATCCTGCCCAATAAACAGCTTCTTTTGTTGATCTTTTTAATTCATTCAGACTTTCTCTGAAAACATTTACACACCACCTCTCACCCCCCTACCACCACATGCATCCTCCACCTAATTCCCAAAGAACATCAATGAGGATGAGTACGATTGCCTTGGATTTCTGGGGTGGACTTACCAAAACCATTGAATCTGGTGTAACACCACCCAAAATCTACTAAAGGAGACCATAGTGAAGCTTCAGCCGAGCATCTTTCAAGTGCCGTTTCTCGTTAACTTGCTAATGAACCTCTCCATTAAAAAAGGAAAAGTGACAGACTTCTTAAGAGACATCATGCGAGTTCTTAGGAACGTTCTGGGGAGTTGATTTGACATCTCTACTGCTTCAGCTTTAGGTCTGCACCCTAAAGAAATGCAATTTCCATCTGGTTAAGCAAATGTTTCTCACTAGCATCTCTCCAAAACCAAGTTATTTTCTATCTCCTTTTTCATTAGAGTCATATCCCAGATGGTGCTTCACAACAATAGGTGTTACTGTGAAAATACTGAGCCTTCAGAAATGCAAAACCACTAGAGAAAATCTCAGGCAGAGACAGAAAGTAAATGGTGTCAATGAGTATCAGCAGCATTTTATCAGTGCTGAAAGACGATCCAGAAAAACATAAAATTAAGTCAAAACACAAATACAGAGAGGTGTAAGAGGGGGTAACAGTCCTCTGTTAGAGGAGCTGTGAGAAGAAAGAGATGGCCATGTAGAAGGCTGTAATGATTCCAAGACAATTAGAAAATCTTCCTGGAAAGGGCCATCAGGCCTTGGAACAGGCTGCCCAGGGAGCGGGTTGAATCGCTATTCCTGGGCGTGTTTTGAAGTTGTGGAGATCTGGAGGCCAGGGCCAGAGTTTAGTGTAGGCTTTGGACTGTCGGGTTTACGGATGGACTCAATGATCTTAAAATGTCTTGACCAACCTGAACAGCTCTAGGATTCTAATGCTCTCTCTCTGCAGTGACACAACTTCACAGCTATTATATTGCTGATTTGATTGTCCAAGGCTGTGGTAAATCATTCCAGAAATACAGACTTAGAAGAAGAAATACAGAATTTCTCTTCTGCCTACATGTAATGGGCTGGTTTCCCCAAGCTATTACTCAGCAAGTGCACAGCCACGCCACACAGACCGCTCATTTCTCTTCTAAGTATTGAAATACCCACAGCCACAAGTAAAAAGTCTGAGTTTCCCCACACAAGGAGGAAGCAGGAGGAAATGATCCCACCTGTTTAGCAATGCCTGACTGATAAAATGGTGTGAACACGTTTGTAAACGAGCTAAAATGCCTAAAGGATTTCACATTGTGGTCACGCTTGTGCTGCCTTGGCCATTCTGGCGCAGTAACAGTCTCTCACATTTCTGAAAACCTGCTGTAAAGAGGCAGGAAGCACATGCAGCAGGTACAGCCTCAG
Source organism: Upupa epops (assembly GCA_013397515.1). Classification (NCBI taxonomy): domain Eukaryota; kingdom Metazoa; phylum Chordata; class Aves; order Bucerotiformes; family Upupidae; genus Upupa; species Upupa epops. Next base: position 57,373 of record VZRI01003753.1, on the reverse strand, counting down.
ACTCCTTCCCAGTTGGAAACCCTTATATCACTTGTGCCTTTTCCATTCCATATCCCCTTTCACATATTCATCTTGCATCCTGTCTCCACATATCTGGCCACAGAACAGATTTGTACCTCCCTGCACATGCAAATACTTAGTCTCAGATGCAAATTGAGGGCAGAGGATATTTTCCTACTGTTTGTTGGGTGGGAGAGAAGGGGCGGATTCTATAAACAGTTTGAAGATTTATAAATAGTTGCACAAGTTAGTGAGAACCAGTGAGCCTTACACCTTCCATCTCTCCTCTCTCTGCGTGATAAAGAGATCCACAACCAATTTCTTTAAGGAGCTCAATCCTTTCCCAGATGATGAGGGCCGAATTCATAGCCTTTGCTCTTCAGTGACAATGATTTATTAATGCTACCTCAATTATGCTTGATGATGATGAAGACACAATCAACACAGAGCTCTATTATGCTTTATTGATGTTAAGTGTAGGTTGATTATAAATGGGACAGGATGTATTTACTTGAGCTTCACTCTTCGAGGCAGGTTGTGAAACCAGAGTCCGATCCTGTGCTGAGAATAAAACCTGCACCTTTCCTAATTGTAATGGTATCCAGATGTTCCTCTGTAACGTGGATGCAGGTGGTGATAGCAGTAAACCCGTACGAAGCAGATGTGCTCTTAGCACAGGTGGGACTTGCTCCCAGGGCTACAGTGAACTCTGCACTGACTCACGTAACAAAGGGAGAGTCCAGGAGACAGAAAACGTGCAGCGAGGTTTCAATTTTTGGTGGCACACCTTGATTGTTGGGATTTTAGAAGATCCTGCAAAGCAAAGCCAACAGAGCTTTTGTGGGTATTTTTCCAAACTGGAACTACAAAAATCCAAAGAGGACACGTAACAGGCAATAAGCACCGAGCAACTGAACATGCTCAGGTACAGAAACCCTGGAGGCTGTCAAGCTCCCTGCTACGTGGGCTGTGTGCAATGTGCATCAGCTACAGAGACTTTTGCTGCCCTGCGCAGCCACATAAATAGTCACTACTATAAATAACCATTGCTGCCATGTTTTCCCTCTGTTCTGATTCTGTGATACTTGAGAATGACACTCTTCTGTTGGGGTAGATTCCTGAACACGTTTCAAAGTTGTGTAGATGTGGAGCTCAGGGACAGGGTTAGCGGTGACCTTGGGACAAGCGGGGTTCACGGTTGGATTGAAGGCTTTTTCCAGCCTAAACAATTCTACAATTCTATTAGTCAGGAAGACTGATTTGACTTTGTCAGCAAGCTGGGCCAACCAGCCTGATTCTTGCTAACTGTTCAGAACTATAAACAAATCAAACAAGTCTTCCCCATTGTGTACAACAGACTGAAATTTAACGTAAAGGCTGAGCACCACTTGAACTTCTCTCTCATTAAGTAACACAGACTCCCAGGATACACCTACCAGTTGGACTTTCTCTATGCCAGGTGCTGAACCATTCTAAACTGGGATGGATCCAGAGGAGAGCTACCAAGATCACGAGGGGTTTAGATAACAAGTCATATGAGGAGAAGCTGAGGGAGTTGGGCAGGTTTAGTTTGGAGAATAAGAGACAGAGAGGCCACCTCATTGCCCTCTACAGCTACCTGAGGGGAGGTTGTAGACAGGTGGGTTTTGGCCTCTTCTTGATGACTGCTGACAGAAGAAAGGCCAGTGGTCTGAGGTTGAGGCAGGAGAGGTTTAGGTTGGATCTTAGGAAGGAGTTCTTTACAGAAAGAGTGGTGAGGCAGTGGAACGGCCTTCCCAGGGAGGTGGTGGTTGAGTCACCGTCCCTAGAGGTGTTAAAGAAACGTGTAGACACGGTGCTTTGTGGCCTGCTAGAGTGGCAGCATGAAGGGGGTTATGCGGATTATCTTGTGTTTTTCCATCGTTCAGGTATATATTTTTGTGGGTGTGGGTGTGGTTGGACTTGGTGAGCTACGAGGTCCTTTCCAGCCATGTTTATTCTGTGATTCTATAATCCATGCTCTAGAAATTCATACACTGAAAGGCAGTCAATTTGCTATAGAGAGAAAAGATGGACTTAGAAACTGAGAATACAATTATCATCTTGACAGCAGCCCTATGGGCTACTCACTGGTGTGATTTCTGTAAACAAAAAAGCCAAGGAAAGTACTAGGGAGGGTGGGGAAGGGAAGAAAGGAGGCAGTGCTGTGGATATTTGTGGATTCCCTGCCAAGGGTAAGAGGTGGCATCAAGGTATATTCAACAGATGATGTTCAGGACACTAGAGACAGAATTTGACCTCTGGACGCAGAAAGTGTAGGGTGTGAGTGACACTGGAAATGAAATCTGAGATAGCTAGAAAGTAGGAAGCACTGGAAGGATGTCCTGGCTTACAAGGAGGATAAGAAAGGAGACCCACAGCCACATTCTGAGAAGATCTGAATGATCCAAGACTGTGAGAGTCAGAAACAGGGGGAAGAAAACATTATACAGTCTATTGGCATGGTGTGCTGCTACACTGACTGTGGCTTGCAAAACTCTCAATGAACTGCAGTAGTTTGGTGGCTGATGCATAGATTGATGTTGGGTCAGTTTTCATTCTCTCCGAGTCATTACTTACACTGGATACTCTGGGACACCTAGTGAAATAGGTGCTGTACAGACAAATCATAGAGAGCCTGGTTCCTATCCCAGAGAGCTTGCAGTCTAGACAAAAACATCTCCACTATTCCTAATCATGTCAAGCTGGATCTGGCTGTTCACATTTGGAGCCCAGATGAGACTGAGATTTCTGAGCCATGGCCCATGACTACTTCCCCTCTGTGAGTTGAGTAATCAAGTTATAAACCATATCATGAGGGCTTGGCAATTAAACCTTCTCTAGCTCATCTGAAAGGATTGCTATGGTAACAATTTCTATAGCAGCCCTATTGTTGGTCCCATTTCTTCCACCCTTCTTCTTTATTTAGCAACAGTCATTCTTTATCTCCTCTTTAACCATACAAGGTTAGCAGCAGATGGACGTAGTCTAAGAATACTGCTATATCAGAAAAATGTTAGGGCTACGATATGTCTCAGAGAGATAAAGATACCACTTCTCTAAATGGTGATATCAATTCCCTGTATGAATGAGGACAAATGGAAAACAATCAATTTATATCTTTAACTGATTTGGAAACCCACCATTGTTAGATTTTCCAATGAATTCACCTTTACCATGAGCACAGAGTACATTTCATGGAATCAAAGTTAAGAGTTTCTGTGTTGCAATGTAAGATATTAATTTAAAATCTTTATCAGAAGAACCTTATTTCACCCTTGTGTTTTGGTGGTGCCTCTGTGTCATTGCACCTGCTGTGAACTTGGCTTTCATTATTTGGGGGGTGATGATACCAAATGCACTTAATGGTGATGCCCAATGAAATGTAAGGAAGACACCAAGGCAAAGGCTGTGGTGCAAGTGGAGAACACTTGAAAGGATGCAGTCTGGACAGATGTGCTTCCTCCAGTTGATCCATCTTTGGTTCTTCAGTGTTGCCACCTCTGTATCACTTATCTTTCACATGGGCTTTTTTTGGTTCCAGCAGCAGTTCCTCTTCATAATAAGAGACATTAATAAAATTGAAATGGCAAATCCCCACTCTCTTCTGAGTGAGGTGCCCTTTGCAGATGATAAAGAGCTAGAGCACCATGTTCTGGATTGTATGTGGCTGGGAGATCAGAGAGTGAGAAGGAATGCACCCTACATTTACTGTGTAGTTCTTACACTTTACTTCAGACTGAAATATAACTGAGATTTAGATTTCTATCTTCCCAAATACTAGACAAGTCAAATCACTAATAATCTGATTCTTTCCTTACTGCATGGGGTTTCAATTTAAGGAGGAAGTAAATGTTGAATGTGCCTTATGTGACATTTGGTGTTTGCATTATTTGATGCATCTATGACTTTCACAAAAGGAAGGATCTTGATGTTATTAAGAACCTCAGTGAACTGCACAGAGAGGAGCTGGGGGGCATCAAAGGTGGAGCAGGGTTTCTAGTCTATCAGTGAGAAGTTGAGCTGAAATATTGCTGTTATCTGTGTTCTCAAGCAGTACCATGAATTTTGTGCATTTTAGGAGTGTGAGAAGGACTTGTCACAGTGTCTCTCAAAAGAAAATGAACTCATTGGTGTCTTCCATTCAATAGTTTAAAGCATTTCACCTTATATCACAATGCTAAGGGAAATAAGAGGTTCCTGCAAGAGTCCTGCTTCAGAGAGGTCTCTGTCCTATGCTCTCCAGTTCTCAGAGCACAATAAACTGTTCAGTGATGCCTTCCAAGGTCTTCCTATTTCTCACTCTCAGTATTTCCTACACCAGTAACCAGACCTCCTCCTCTTCTTTTACTGTGACAGAACTGATTGTGCACTACATGGTCTCTTTTCAACAAATGCCACCTCTTGTGTTAGACACTCGCAGCTTCTCATTTCTCCCAGTTTTTTTACCACGCGCAACACCAACTGCCTCTCCTTCTGTCCACTGTCAAAACTGAGGAGCCATTGCTTCAGGCTAGAGATCCTCAAATCCACTTTCCTCAGAGCCAAAGATAAAAGTACAGTAAAAGAAAACTAACACTTCACAAATAATCTCTCATTCACACTCATTCTTTATCAAAACAAAGCCTAGCATAGTCACACTATTTCCTGGACACCTCTCAAATTATTCGTCTCATTTTCTGGCTAATGCCTATGAAGGAAAAGCACTGATCTCTTTGGAGTTTTAATTAGGAGTTGCTGACTTCATCCCATTCCTATAAATTTGAAGTAAGCAAAAGCAAGAGTTGCCATGCCCTCTAATGCTGCTGTAATTCCAAGTGCCCTCCTCCACTCACCATTTCATGTTCTACAACACCAAGCACTACACGTGACTTCTTGTTTCTCTTGCAGCTAAACACATCATGTCACAAAAAGGTCTGTTTTACTCTTATTTTCACCTAAATAGGGCATAAAAAAACCTAAAGGTTCCAGAGAGCACCTTGACCCTCTATAAAATACAGGATTTGAGCGCACTGGAGTGCTTCTGCTAAAGAACAAACTTCTTGCTTGGATGGGAGGCTGAAATCTATCAGGTGTGACTGGACTGTAGCTCCAACTCACTTTGGTTATGCAGAGACCTAGTCCAAGCCTGGCCGTACAACTCCAGCGTGACAGCTTTTTTACAAAGCGTTAGGGAACACCAGAACCACAACCAGAAATGGTGTATCCTACAAATTCCTGCAGCAGCTCCATTTGCTGTAGCACAAATGATAAAGCTGCTCCCAACAGCCAAGTTTCCTTCCAGCTTTTCATTTCTGAGTAATTTCTGCAATGAAGACAGAAGTGTAATGGACACGGAGGAATGTGGCGATCCATTTGTTTCATTTCTGTGGAATTATTGCTGATTGCAGGTTTGCGGGACGTGTGGGTGAAGTTTGCTGATTTATTTCGGTGCAGTCAGGAATGCTTTTTTAAAACACCTTTAACCTTCTTCTTCCAAACAGTTAATTTGGGTCAGTACTTTTGCGTTGAGGCTTTGATTGTTAGAGGAAATACTTGTGCATACTTTTGCTCTGCTGTAAGAGAGGCAATATGTTGTGGGCTCTATGCCAGCAGAATTTAACCACAAACTTAGGGAAAGGAGACAGATTAGATTGTGGTGGTCTAATAATCAGTGCTTCTCAGTATTCTTTTCTTGCTAAGAGCAAGCACTCACCATTAACGCAGTTCTGTGTCATACAAATGATGTCTCCATGCTAACAGGGCAAACTGATCCCCCTCTATTCTCCGGTAAGTGTTTGCTAAGAGTTTTATCACAGAACTTCTTCAAACGTTCCAGCCAAATAATATACTTCAGTGACTTCTCCACTATTTTTTTCAATAAATAGAGGCAGGTATTAAGCAAAGCCCTGGAGGTTTATGAGGAGGAGGAAAAGTCTAACTCCTAATTCAAACATTCCCCAACACGATTCCTTTTAAAAGCTGGTGGTCAAGGAGCAAAGAGAAACAAGATCTATGCAGTCCCACCATCTTGCCATTGCATGTTTGCCTCCAGCAGCAAACCTTCTCCTTGTTTGGGCCATCAAGCTTTAACCTCCTGAGATCCAATAGGTCCTTCACCAGCTCTCTAGAGATCACCCAATCTAAGCTGTCCCTGGTCCTACTGGTTGGATCTTTCCGTGAAACAGCTGGTGGTTTGTGCCTGCCTGCTTGGAGTCGTCCCAGTCCATCCCTTACTCTTTAGCAGCTGCTAATGCCAGAAGAAGATCATGATGTGATGACCCACCCACTGAACATCTGGGCTTGTCCAGACCTGAGAGTGTGTGAATGCCCTGGTCAGGAAAATACTCACACGGTGGGTGTTCCAGGGAGCTGGGGAGGAAGGGTGAGCCATGAAGCCCATAGGTGAGGACTTGGGGGGTTTAAAATATGCATCAAGCTTGCCAGATGCTCAGTTTTTGTGCTACAGCAGCTGGGGAGGGCCACTCCTCTCCTACACTGGCACTGTGACACAAACACACTGCAAAACCTGACTGCTTCCATATTCTGGCTTGAAACATGAACACACTGGTGAAAACACAGTCTGCTACCAGACTGCTGCAGGCAAGAGTACAAACTTGTTATTTCTTGAGCCGTGCAAAAGGCAACAGGTAGAGTAGGAACCTACAAAACCACTGAGGTATCTACAGAGGGTTAGTAAGTGCTGACATCCAATTTACCTCCTAGTGGCTGACATTTCTAATAAGGTCATTGCTTGCCTTAGTGTTGATTTTGATTTTTTGGGGGGTTTTTTTAAAGCATTTTTCAATTTTACAGAGACTTGATTTTGTAATTTTTACTTGCTCAAAGGATCCTAAATTAATGTTGAAGGAACCTCTTTTTTCTGAAGTTCCTTCTGAGGTTTGGTGCCACATCAGATGCCATTAGAAGCAAAAAGTGAGTAAGAAAAAAAATGATTCATTAGGAGCATTAGATTAATTGTGCAGTGTTCCAACATGGGATAACTTTCACCATCATGTTGGCACAGACACGCACAAAAATCCCTCTATCCATTCTTGTCTGCTTCCGTTACTGAGCTCAGGTAGGAACACTCCGAGGTGTCCACAGAGATGTGCTTTTCTGCAGCCTGCACTGTCCTCTGTCTCATACCACTAAAGCAAAGCTTTAACTCCCAGCTTCTTACTCCTTCCATCCCTTACACAGACATTCTTTCCCTCACCAAAGCTTTGCTGTGGACAAATGGTGCCTTGCAGACTTCAGAACGCTGGTCTAAGTGAGTGTATTTTGCTATCAGCATTTAGCATATTGATTAACTTGTTTTTTAGATAAAAGCTGTGAAGGAGAAGCTGCTTCCTTCTTCTGTTCCTCAGCAGGGATCTCAGCAGTTTCTCATCACCTCCAGACGACATGCTGAACAGAGTCGTGGGGCCAACTTGTCTGCAAGCACCACCAGCTGTCCTTGGAGTAGCCCACAAGCCGAGCACACGTCCCTCCACGTATGTGTTTTACTTGTAGTGCGATAAAGAGCACATCGGAAAAGCTTATGGGAGACGTTTGACACAACACAGTAGGAAACACTGTCCTGTTAATTCATTGTTCTCCAGCTGTCCTGCAGAGCTGGTGCTAAGAACATTCCACCTAGACAGACTATTTACCGTAAGCCATACATGGAGAAACACAGTTTGCCTTGCCTTTCCGTACTAAATGGAAGCTTTCAAGGGTTCTTCTCAAATAATTGCATACATTTCACTCCAACCCTATTCTGAAGGTTCTGCAGAGAGGAATGAGAAATCCAGGAGGCAGAGTGAATCAAAATATCATTCAGGAATAACAATCCTTAGCTTCCTTTCTCATTCTGGTGACAGGAACAGGCCTGCTTTCCAGTCTTTGCTGTGGTTGCGGGGGATGGCCCAGAGCATCACACAGACTTTCTCAGGCTTGGCCAGAATTTTGGTGGAACTTCGGTTCATGCTTTTGGCTTGTGGTTGTGGGAAGCCCACAATGTCATAGGAGGACATAGCAGAAAATGAGTTGCAGAAGAAAATTAATTACCAGAAAATTAATTGCAGATTCTGAAAGCTCTCCTGCTGGCAGAAGTATGCCTCACAGTTAGTAAAGAAGCAGAAAGTTTCAGATCCCAACTCTCCAGCCCTTCCCTGACACACTGAGATGGGGCAGTGCAAGTCCCAGCTGGATTATAAAAAGTAAAGCACCAAAGCGCCCAAGTTTCCTCCCTCGATTCAAAGCTTAGTGTTTGTTTCATAAGAGGATGCTGAAGCAGAAGGACAAAGTGTTCTCTTAAGATCTTGGATGGCCTGAACAGCACGTTCTGTCACAACCAGGTACCATGGGAACCAGTCCATGAAGTATGTGATGCAGATCCATATGGTCTAACACTTGCATTTCCTCTCATGAAAGAAGTGAATTTTTTAATGTCACTGGACTAATGAAGAAGAGCTGCCATCTCAGGGTTGACACCAACTCTCCAGTCTCATGCTGCTTTTAAGTTAACATCTGTAGAAGAAATGCAGACACAGTCATGTCCTCAGCAAGCACATGAAAGAACATCAGCATCGAAGCAGAAGTTCCCTGACTAAACACATGGTTCAGAAGCTGACCATTTGCTTGCAAGCATACGCAACATTTGTTTAAATTCCCATGCTATTGAGATGATTAACAAATCGCTTATTCACCCTGGGGCTTCTTCCCATGTCCTAACAGCCCAGGTAATAAACAATCCTTTACAGAAGTTGACAAAAAAGCGCTGTGAGTTCACAGAAATCAGTGGAATCCCAATAACCAGTGACTACTAATTTGAGAGTTATCGTATCAAAACGGGACATGCTGCACTGAGCAGAGGCAACCACAGGAATAGCTGGTTTGGAAACCAGCCCACATTTTTCATCAGCTTTTTATAGCTGGTGTCATAACGAAAACTCAAAAGCACCAGCTCCACACCAGCAGTCCAGTGGGGGGTCATGCAATACAGGAACAAACACAGAAAATGTCATAGCATCGCGGAATCACTGAGGCTGGAAAAGATCTTCAAGTTCACCAAGTGCAACCACTAACCTAACTGTCCCCAGCCTACTCTTAAACCGTGACCCTGAGCTCTAACACAGTGAAGGAGTTAAACCCAAATGTAACAAGTCTTTTTCAGGTAGCTTAATATTAATTTGATCTAAGTTAACCGCTGAAACATGCTGATGTACAACTTTTTCCCTCTCTTCTTTCATACTCATACTAAATCGCTTCTGGAATGTAGAGGTTCTCCCTCACCTGCCCATCAAAGCTCCCTGACGTAGCAGCAGTTAGCTATTGTGCCTGCACTTTTTTTAAAGACAAAGGAAACCCACGTAAACTGCAGCTATCACGCGAGACACAACCTGCTGTGAGCAAAACAGCTGCTTACCTACCCTGCAATTTGGATTTTGCTCCTTAAGCTGCACCTGCAGAAGTTCTGCTCACACACGCATCAATGCAATGTTTCGTATGAAAATTTTGTTTTTCTTTGGAATTCTCTGCATGATCCAACTCAGAGGCTGGATCAGCATCTTTGTGCTCTAGCAGGTTTTACAGGCACCAGTACTTGTGGAAAGGACGTGGCCCTTGGATCTGCCAGTGTTGTGCTAAGCTACAATAAGTTTGAATCAAAAATACAATGAATTTTAAAAAGCCTGCAAATGGAACGACTACTTTCCTTTACAATTCACACGGCTTGTATGCGGAATGGACTGATTGTCTGCAGGCATTTCAAATACACAAAGTAACATCGGTGAAACCATTCAGTAGCAGTGGTCGATGTTCTGATCAAACTTGTCAGATGTTCAGGTCAGGTTCTCAACCACAACCACTGAAACAAAAGGGATCCTTAGGAAATGTGCATTGCACACTTCCTGAAAAGTCAAGATCTCACAACATGGTTTGAAAGGCACATTCAAAAACCAAAGCCCAGAAAGCCACAACCCTTTCAGGAAGGGCTGATTCTGAGTTATCCCACCTGACAGTAAGAGAACACTTGACACTCATTCTAGTCACTTAGAGCTTGGAAAGGTTTTAAAGGACATACATAAAAACCAGTCTAATAATGGTACTGGAAGACCTAAACATCACTTCAGTTTTCAATCCTATTCCCATGTCAAAGCAAATAATCGTTCAGTTAATAATTAATTTTTATTACAGATTTTAAATTGTTGTGGCATTTGTTTTTTATACTTCTATTTCATTTCTCTTTTCACTCTTGAAAGAAGGAAAACAGGGTGGACAACATGTGGAAAATGCTTTTGGCTGTTGGTATTGTTCTACAGAAAACACCCACAGGCAATTCCCCGAGAGAGAAATGTGTGCTCACACCTGTCTCAACACTTACACGGTTGTGCAGTTGTCTGAGGATGGAAAACCTTTAGCCACAACACTTGGACTTCCTTAACCTTGGAGATTTACATTGGCTTTCAGAACAGACTGAGTCCAGACCCGACAACCCCGTCCTTTCTGCAGTTTACCTTCTGAAAAATGATGCAACTCTTAATATGGCTTGGAAAAGAATTATTCCTAAAGTAACTCTCTTCCCATTGGGATTAGAAAGTAAATAGAGCCCCAATTATGTCTCTGTGCTACTCGTAACCATAAGCATTGCTATGGCATTGCTGTTGAGTTACTGTCAGACATTCCAAACCCTTCATAGAAATGGTCCTCCTAAGACTTGAAGTATTTGAACTGTCCCAGCAGCACTGCTTTGTGTGTCAGGAGGGATTTTCCTTTCAAAGCAACTGGGCAATATATTTTCTCATGTGCCACAAGAAAATAGTTTTCTAAAGCTTATTTTTCCCATCTTCCAGCATCTGCCTCAAACATACAGAAACCAGAATAGATTCTGCCCACAGAGATGCCCATCAGCAGGAATACTGGTGAGTAAAGGATCTCAAATGCTTCATTAAAGTCATCCAGTACAACAGTAGATACCACAAGTGCCATGTTTTTGGATTTCCTCCATATTTTTTCTTAAATAATCTGAAGGAGGCTTCTCTGTGCTGGTGCTAACAGATCAGATCACTGAACAGGTCTGGTTGATGAAAAGGAACCGCAGATCCCGCTCATGCATTACTGCCTAAGCCATTTGTTTTGTTAACTACCCGCCAATGTTGCAGAGCGATAATCTGGCCGAGGTACATCGATTCACAGCCTTCTTGAATAAGCACTTCCCCACCCTGAACTTCTAAAGGCAGAGTTCAAAAGGAAGAGTCAAGTTCATTTTCATATGCTGTAACGGGCAGTAATTAACAACCTTCAGTTAAACAGAGAGTGCTCTGGCCCTTCAGCAAAGCGACTGAATGATGGAGCCGATGTGTCAGTCCATGATGCAAAATCTGAAATCTGTAAAGTACAGGTTGGGAAGTCTCCATCCTGCCAGTGTTTCCCAAAATGTCACTCAAAATGGGGAGGGCAGCTAGTAGATTGGAGAAAATTACAGATACATTCCCATTCTGCTGAGACTTTAATGAATGCCATCCTAATCTGCAGTACTGTTGCACATCCTCTGAAGCCAAACAGCAGCGATTCCCTCTTCTACTAGGCATTGCAGAAGCAACAGTTTGGCGTTCTTACATCTTCGGATCTGAAGATCAAGCTTTCCATCATCCTAACGGCAGATCACTGAGAGCTAAGATCAGTTATAAAAGCTTTACTTTGTATGCAGCCACTGTCTCTCGTGTGTTTGCCAAAGAGCTAACACAAACGATTACCAAGGTGGGTGTTGTGAGGTGTAGTATCTATGGGAATGCTCCAGCTGATGCTGGGAAGATCTTACAACCATGGTGAGCAGGGCAGCACTCCTGTAATGAAGTGATATCTTTTATCCAACTAAATGAGGGAGCTGGCAAGGACAGACAAGATTTCAAGTACATAGGTCAGTTGACGAATGTGACATCCAACAGCCTCACTGATAGTTTTCAGTCTCTTTTCACTACAGAAGAGGAATCTGCTGTTTTACCAACTTCAAGTGTCCAAGACAAATCTTTGCAGTAACAAATTTTGGGCCCTGCGTCCTTTAGGCTCCTTTTTTGTCAGACATATGGCAGTTCTGGTGTTTCACTGTGCTTCTCATTCGAATAACCCTTGTCTCATGTCTTTCTCTCTTTTCACCTACTGATAAATAGCTCTAAAAAGACTGGTTTTGTACCTCCTTAGCAGGAATGGTGCTCTTATCATGCCCCTGGGGAAGCAGACCCCATTTCTTGCAGCTCTCAGAGAAACAGTGCAGCTGTAGAAATGCAGGTTTGGGACACAGAGTGCCAGTTCTTCATTCAAACTCCCTTAAAAGAGGTTTTATATCTAATCTCACATACGTGAATGACAGGATGCAAGCTCAGGGATGCCAAAGGTCCACCTGAGTGCTGTTACTCCAGCACAGTCTCATTCTGGCTGCAGCTGACTCCTGGTCCCAGCTGCCTCCCAGTTTATCCAAGATTGCTGTCGCAGTACTTGTTTCCTAGTCCAGTTCAATTAAAATGACTAGGTGAGATGAAACACTTCTGAAATCACAGAGTGGTAGGGGTTGGAAGGGACCTCTGGATATCATCTAGCACATAACTTTTTTCTCCCAGAGTCTAGAGAGCGTATACACACAGTTATTGTGGCAGTCCTCTGGGGAGTGGGAAAAGAACCAGAAGAGCCCCTGGGCAGTAACCTGCTCACCCTGCAAAGCTGCAATCCGAGCAGAACGTGTGACTTTATTGTGCCTTCAGATTATGGTTCCCAAGACAGCACTGAACATAGTTCCCTCTGTCCACACAGACAATGGCATGTGCGACTCCACACGCAGAAGTTGTTTGCAGAAGTTGCCTGACAGTATCCTATTAATGTGATGGGCTTGGAGGGTCGCAGTTAAATTGTGGAATCAACACAAAAGCACCACGAGTGCTTGTCCTGTACCTAGTGAAGATCGTGGACGAGGCAAGCCAAGGGAAGGTCACATCGTAGTAGGTACCAAAAGGATACCAGACAGAGCTGGCAGGAGACTAACAACAGCTGGTAATTCCCTAAGACGAGAACCTTGTGTGCCTCTGCAAGGCTAGTAGGTCCCCATAGTCCAACAAACACTGAAGATCCTGTTTCACCACTACTGCACAAGAGAAGTTGTCCACCCATGTGCCAAGGGATTGCAGCATATGATCTAGAAAGGGGCAGCACTGTTGTTCTGTCAGAGTACTTGTTTCTGCAGTTACAAGTTTGAAAAGACTGTAGATAAAACTCCTCTGTGTAACCAACACTGAAGTGATACTTTAAAGCCCCTCAAGACTGCTGCTGGGCAGAAGCCAAAGGAGCATAGGAGAGAGAGGGGTCTTAGAGCACAAGGTCCTTAACGGGATCATCCTGGCCAGCACAACCTGCAGCAACCCAGAATACAAGATGCTCTGGAGGAAAGCTCTGCCTCCAGCTGCTGATTACAGAATCCATGATGGTGACTGCTTGGATCTCCACTAGTTATTTACCTTCAAAAGTAACGAATACCTTTTTCTTCCCTCTTAAATTAAGAACAAGAAAGCACAATCAAGATAGAAATAAATTCTGACTTTGTTTCTCTGGCCAACCAAACCCTCTGCAGGGCACAGAGTTATACAATAGTTCCAAACAACAAAAAATATCTCAAAGTCATTACCTCATCCAGTCAGACCCAGAGGCAACAGCACAGTTAGGGAACAACTCCAGGCAGCTAATTACCCAGCTTTTGTAGGGTGTTGTTACACCACACCCTGCATGTTCAGTACTATCCTGTTGACAGGGCAGCACAGCAAGAGAACAGCGCCCTACCCATCCCCACGCACTCCTGCGCACACACTGTAACCCTACTGCAGGAGCAATGCATTTGATTTGTTCTAAACCCAGCTACAACCACACGGAAAACTTCAGCAAATAAACGAATGAGCACAGCAGCACAATGGCTGCAGTATGGAGCAGTGACACTTTGCATTTAGCTTGTCTGGGGAAGCACGGGGCTTTTAGGAAGAGCAACAGAGACCATGTGGAAGGGGCCCATTCACGCTTGACCATGCCACTTGGAGGTTCAAAACCTGCGCTATGGGAAAGGATCTTTTCTTAAAAATGAACAAATGAAATACTGTTTTGCTCTGGTTCCTTTGCATTCTTTCTGCTTGTGTCTGATGCTTTCACAAACTGAGCATGACATCCTCTCAGATAGGTTTCATCGTCCTGGTGCTGAGGAACGCAAAGGGACGTTTTCAGTCAGATGCAGTGCTGCGTGCTTTCCTTACAACCTCCCCTTCACGCGGGCCCACTGGAAATATATTTTTCATTGTTCATAAATCCACGATGTGTTTACACTGGAATACAGGAAAAGCTGAAGGAAAACGCTGGTGTGTAAGCCACAGCGGCTTTTTTCCTGGCTTTTGCTGTGAAGTGATAAATGGTTCTTGGTCCCCTATGGGTTAGAGGGCACCAAACTTCAAATAACTACAACATCCGATAACAAAGTTTTTCTCCATCATTTGCAATCAAAACACCAAGAACACAGCCCTCTGGACCTCTCATCCTTCATGTTCAATTGTAAATCCTGATTAAATAGCTTGCAGGTGTCAGGATTAGAGCATATTCATTGGGAGCCTAAACACAGCACCAGCTGGCTTCCTCATTTGCCAGTTGTAGTTGCTTCTTTGTTTTGAAACTGTTGACAGTACAACTAAAAATATTCCTTTGGGTAGAGACAGAGTTAAATAACAAGTGGGATGAGTAAGAGAACAGCTGTAGATATTTTTCTGTGTTTAACATACCTGCCTTACTGATTTATAGTGAGTCCTCCATATAATGTACATTCAGTGTAATCCAAAACATTTAACCTTTGGAGCTGGGGCTGTGATAAAGCCATCAAACACAGGAAAGGGTCCTGACAAGTCCTGTATAACCAGCCTTTTTCTCAAAGGAAGAGCGAAACGTGGTTTCACCTCTCTTTTAGTACACAACTACAGGCACTGTTATGCCTTAGCTGTGGCTACAAACTACACCGAACACCAGACATCCAAATGAGTGGCCGCACGGAGAAGACTAGACATGGTTTTGGCAAGTCCCCCACATCTCGCTCTAGCGGATGTCCCGTTGGTCTAAGCATGTCATCGTCGAAGGGAAGGCATGTTCCGCTCTTCTTGTAAAAGTCCCTAAACATTTGAGAGGCTGTTTTCACAGTTCACCCTTTTCAGAAAAGCAGGCAGCTTCTGCCACCACGCAAGACCATGGGTCCAAATCCCTCTCGCTAGGGTTTTATAGGACACGAGTACCCCACTGCCTGTGTGTCATCTACCAGGGTTGCTACTCATTTCTATTGCTAGAGCATTTCTATTGGGTTTGCTATATTGTCCAAAGCCATATTCTCTGTGGAATTAAGTTCTGGCTACTTAAAATTCCCTAGAGTGTTCAAATAGTTACTCGTTTTGACTTCCTGTCCCAAACTCTTGAGTAAAACACAACTGTGGGGTAATCCCAGAGGCCACTTCAGTTCGGCAGGCAGGGAACCAAGTCATACAGAACAGAGACACATGTGTACAAGAGACATTATTCCTTTCCATATAAAAGGGAGAGGGGAAAAATCTGAAAATTTTAATAGTCTTTTTATTACATGGCACTGAAGCAAAAAAATTTGTGAGGGTTTCAGATAGTCGGTCCAAGATAAGCTTCAACAAAATATTGACTACTTTACACATCTGTATTTATGAGGGGAGAGGATCATGAGTAGACATGGGCCAAATGGTCCCAAAGCAATTTGCACAGTAGTGAGGCACTCACCTCGCTCATGACTAATTGAACTCACTTTTCCCAACATCAGGTCTCCAGAGAAATTCAAAGCACGCTACAGTGACTATCGTTAGTGCCGAGATTTTAACAAGCCTGCTCGCAACGCCGCTTGAGCTTTAAAGGCAACTGCTATCCCAGTAAATAATCTAATGGGAAAACATTGGCCCTTAAGAGGATGCCACAGGGTTAATGCCAGGTTTTAAAAGACTTCAGAATGGATTTTACCCAGTTCACATGTCAGGAGGCACAGCACGGAATCAATTTACAGCAGGAGCCAAAGATCACAAATTTTAGGGGAGCCTGGGGACTGATTCCCCCAATCGGTGCCGTGGGGTGCACAGATGAAAGAGCAAACTTGTTTTTTTTCTTTAATGGTGACAGCATATTCTGAAATTACGCACAGCAGGCAGGAGGAACCTGCGTAGATTTCAAAAGATACTGCAGGTTTGAGTGCTGAAGCGCACATTTAAGGTCCTAGTTAATGCGCTAGCCTTTCACCTCTGGAGGCCTGAGCTCAGATTTATCTAAGATAAAGTGAATGAGAACTTGGGAAGTCTATCTTCTTAACCCTTATTGGCCTTTCGTTCGCATAGCAGAGGCACGAGCTAAGTTATCCAACTTAGGATCAACCACTGTTTAGCCCATTCTGAAGTCAACCCCCAGTAATTCATCTAAACACCAGTAACAGAGCTTTGGGATCTCCATGGATTTAAACTGGACTTGCTGAATGAATAGCCAAATGCTGGCCTTGTTTATGTCAATGGAAACCTAGTCCTGCACAAGTATTCAGGGAACTTAAAGCACAAGGCACGGGAGAACAGGACACCTACCTAGCCTGGAAGAAAGACTTTGTTCACGTCCAGAATATTTGCTCTGAGCCTGCTTGAAAGATGACACATTCTCTGTTTTCCTTGTCGTAACATGTCATCAAGACATGACAAAGCATCTGACAAGAATCTTGTCCTTGATCTTCCTCACCCTCTCTGCCTATTATTTCCTGCTGGGATTAGTTGCATGCTATTATATCTGTTAGGGCTTTTTCTGGAAAATTACAGTTCTGCAGTCATACAGCTGGGTTTTTTTCTTTTGGTTTGTTGAAAAATGTAGGATCATCTTAGGCAGAAATTTACCCTCCCATTTGTCTCGTTTAATTCCTTTGCATGAAGAGCACAGCGCTCCACTACCCCACATTCACTGTTGCATCTAGATATAAAGCCAGGGCATCTGGTTGCGGTTTCCCCCCAAAACAAATTTGTCAACCAAATTCTGTCAGTTAAAAAATATCTCTTTACAGCACTTGACAGCTTCCAAGTCTTCGTGGTCTCCAGAGTGGTGGAAAGAGCTATGAATTACTTGTTTAAAAAAAACAAAACAAACAAAAAACCCCAACCCCATAAAACATAAATAACTTTGCATAGGCCAATTTGGGGGAGAAAATCAAGTGTCCTCCACAATCCCTGCATCCTGAGATGTAAATTTAAACGATGCATGCATGCATGCTGGGTTAAGCCTAGAAATACCTCACAATATTCTTTTCTGCACTGTTTGCAGAAATGTTTTGTAGGAGAACACAATCATCTCCATTCCTGTTGATTCATCAGGGAAGGCTACTCTTTTCCATGAAGGACCTTCTATTAAATTCTGTTGCTAACAAGCACATGAAGCCCTCAGTATATTGAAGGAATGTTTTTACAATAATGTTTATAATTACCAAGCCAAGAAATCTTGCTGAATATATAAAGCCAAGTGTCCCTTCTCCCTCCTCACCATTTCCAAGTCCATTCAGGAATCAGGGCTGTAGAGCGGTCCAGCCCTCACAGCTGCTTCAGCACTGCTGGTGGACAAGTCCAACACGAACATGAATTTGAAGTTTGGCAGTCACTGGTGTTCAACAGAGGTTTGTCTGTACATCAAGTGACAAACTGGTTTAACATGACAACATGGAAAGGGACATTTCTGTAAGGTAAATGTCACATACAGGACTGGCACTCACAGAAAAATATATCGGAGGAGAATAATTAGAGACAAGAAAGGAGTCAGCTCTGGCTGGTCACCTATGACAGCAGGCATAAAGATACTTCATTCGACCCCGGGCAGGGGAAAAAGAATGGCTGTGCAAAATACGACACATTCTGACTGACACCAGCAGAACACAGAATCACACAGAATCACTGAATTATTGAGGCTCTAAGATCACCCAGCCCAGCCTATAACCTAACATCACCACACTCACCTAGACCACGGCACTAAGTGCCATGTCTAGTCTTTTCTTAAACACCTCCAGGGATGGGGACTTCTCCACTGCCCTGGGCAATCCAGTCCAGGCTCTGATCTCCTTTTCTGTGAGGAAGAGCTCCCTAACATCCAACCTAAACCTCCCTTGGGTGCAGCTTCAGGCCCTGCTCTTTTGTCCTGGTGCTGGTTGCCTGGGAGAAGAGCCCGACCCCCACCTGACTACAACCTCTCATCTTTGAGCTGTAGAGAGGGAGAAGGTCCCCTCTGAGTCTCCTGTTCTCCAGGCTAAACACCCCCAGCTCCCTCAGCCTCTCCCCATCGGCCTTTCCCTCCAGTCCCTTCCCCAGCCTTGTTGCTCTTCTGGAACTGCTCTAGCCCCTCAATCTCTGTCTTGAACTGAGGGGCTCAAAACTGCCCGCTGGTGTCACCAGTGGCCAGTACAGAGGCAGAATTTTGTCTCGAGGGCTGAACACACAGTGACAAACTCCACATTTGCACTGTGAGATTCAGTCGTAAAAGGTGTTTTGCTATAACTCTTTATTGCACTGATTCATTTTCTTTGTTTTAGAAAAATGTACAGAAAAAAGAAAATGAGTAGTAGCTCTCCTGAGATCTTCCAGGTTTTCTCTAAACAGGACAAGGAGGGTGAACTGAGGAAAATGGTGCAAAATTCCTGAGCTGCAGCTTACAAGTTGACATCCTGAGCCACACTGCATGGCAGCCTGGTCAGAACGCACAGAAAACAGAAATCCATCTCTTTATAAATTTCCTGCGGTTATAAATAACCCCAATAACTTGAATGTCACCTCCTACGATCCCATGCAGCGTGTGTTCATTCATTGGTGAATGGCTGGTGAAGTACTGCAGCACCAGTGCTGTGAGGGGAGGCTGAGGAAACTTGGATGTTTAACAGGAGAGAAAGAGGCTCAGGGAGACTATCTCACTCTCCACAACTTGCCTAAATTCAGGAGGCTGAGGCAAGGAGGGGCTTAGCCTCTTCTCCCTGTTGCCAGGCAATGTCTACATAAGCAGTTGGTTAAGCAAACTTTTTGCCATTTCAAAGTTTAGATTTCACCATTAAAATACTATTGATGCCATGAAAGTCATTTCAGGCAGCTCAAGCACGACGGACATGAAAAAGCAGCAATTAAAAGATGCATCCTAAAAAAAAAACCCAACCCAAACCCCCAAGCAGTAATGCATAAGTGATACTGCCTGTAACTATGAGGTTTATAACTGATTTCTTCCACCAGCTAAAGCAAGAAAACTGGGAACTGGTTGCTCAGGGCAAACAGCACTCAACAGAGATCACAATGACTGTTCAATAGGAACCTACAAAAGGCCCCAGAACTGCCCATTTATATATTTGCATATATTTTCAGATGTTCACATTTTCAGAGAGGCCATGAATTCCACAAACGTTTGTTCACTAGGTGAAATCTATTTGAGATCAAGAGACGCTGGCTGAAATTAATGCAGCCATCTTGGTGACATCTGAGAGTTCAGGGTTTTGTCTTAACTAGGTAAACTGTTCCCAACCAATATGGGTAATTACATTCGGATTAGTTATTTTCTGAAGGAGTTGCTGCCATGTGTTCTACAACTCCTGCTTCAGTACTCATAAATTTTTCCTAAAAGATGATATGGCTCCTGCAAATTCTTCCTGGTCATAAAACCCAAACCTCCTGTACAACCTCAAATATTTAAATCAGCAAGAACTAATTATGAAATGATGTTTCACAGAACTTCATGCCTGATCTACCATTAAGTCTTTCCATCAAATACGTTGGCTAATTTTCCTCTAAGCAATAAAAAAGCCTCCTTCGTGCAGTGTAATTTCAAATGACCATATTTTTCAGCAAACGAAACTGCGTGTTGTCAATGACATTTAAGCCATCTCGGGAGGACCATAGAAGTTTGACTAAATAATGATCAGATGAAAAATTAGTTGGTTAAGTCTTACCAGGGATGTCCACACGTTAGAGTTAAGTCTGCACTGAAATGCTGCACAAACACAGACTTCTTTAGGGTTTCCTTTTTTTCCCTTTTCCTTTTTTTAAAGTGAGTGTTTTTCATTTGGAGATTATATCACGAACAGATGTAGGATAATGTTAATAGTCCCTTCTGGAAACATTAATCACAAGGTTTTACTTATTATTTGGTGTCAGCATTTAAAAGTTAAAGCATTTCCAGAACTGTCACCATTGAAATATTCCTTTTGCTTAAAGCTAAATTACGAAACAGTCATTTATTTTACAGTCCCAGCATCTTTTTTTAAGGTAGCTGTAAGAAGGAGAATGGCTGGCAGTGGCTCTCATAGCAGCAACAGAGGCAACAGTAATGGGGTTGTTTCTGCTGTAGGAAGAAGACTGAAAGTCAAACTCTACCAAACCTTTTGGATGTTTGCACAAATTTAAGTCTCCACAAAAGAGACTTTGGTTGTCAGCATGATACTAACATGATGCTTTCCAAGGCGCAGTTCCCTTTCCCAGCTCACGGAGCAAACATTAACCAGAAACAAAATAAAAGCAGGCTGGAGCCTAGTTACCAAAGAGACCTCAACCTCTTGGCCATAGAGATTCCCCAATGGAGATCATTGTGCTGGTGAAACAGACTGCTACTAGTTCAAAATACTTGTTAATGCATGTGCAGAAATATCCCATGAACTATACTAAAAACACCCAAGAAAGTAACCAAAAGGAGTTCAACACCTTCTATTCCCAGGCTGGTTATATCAATGTCCTTGAATTCAGGAACTATCTGAGATAGGATAGGAGAGATGGAGGTTGGTCTCTTCACCTAACTAGCAAGGGACAAGACAAGGGCAAAGGTCTCAAGCTGCACCAGGGGACGTTTGGGTTGGCCATGAGGGAAATCTTTTTCCTGGAAAGGGCTATCAGGCCTTGGAACAGGCTGTCCAGGGAGGGGGTTGAATCGCCATCCCTGGATGTGTTTCACAGTTGTGGAGATGTGGAGCTCAGGGACAGGGTTTAGCAGTGACTCTGGGACAGCTGGGTTCATGGTTGGACTCGATGAGCTTGGAGGTCTTTTCCAACCTGAATGATTCAGTGATTCTGTGTTTATCAGCATTTAGGAGCCAAGAACTTTTTCTGTATCATACTCTATTACCTCTTCCCTTTTAGAATACAGAGAATCAACATCAAAGAAACTTCTCCCAGAGATGCTGTTTTCTCTCCACTGTCTCAAGATGTGAACCAGCTTCAAGTAAGCACTAAAGTTTTAGAGTATGGCTCAAGGAATGAAAATGAACCCTAAAGCTATTCCCACATCTTTACTTCAGCCTTAATCCTCCTCCATCTTACTCCACTAAGCAGTCCTTCATGTCTGATGCTGCTAGAGTGTCGTACAAAGTAGAGATGAAACTCGTTTGGCTTCCAGAAAGAGACCCTAGCTTGCAGTCTCTGCCAAACTCTGAGCCTGCCCCCTGGCAATCTCATTCTCCATCTATTTTCCACAATATCCATCTCTGGGATTTATTAATTTTCCAGCATAAACTGTTGTGCCACTTGCCCCGTGCACGTGAATTTTTGGAATGAGAGTCACTGTGTGATGTTCCAGGACATGTTTATGCACTGATGTTACAGAAAACCCAAATGGTTATGGGCATGGGGGGAGTGGGAGCATTCCCTTTGCATTGTGGCCACATGACTGAACTGCTCATGTTTGAGAAGGAGCTGAGCGGCACTAACTCATGGTCTAATTCTGCTGCCTCACATCAGTGATCCAACAGAGAGTGCAACATGAACCAGCGATTCTGTCACAATTTTTACCTGCGTGTGACATGCACAGATCGTGCCTGTGCAAGCAATAGCAGTGAACTGCAACTTAACTTCCAAATGTAACTGCAAGTGCTCTGCGTTCCTTTACTTTGGCACAGGAATTTCTACAACCATGGTTTAACCCCTCTGTTTACACAACATCCCCACTTGCCTCCTGTCCCAAGGGTATTTACACACATTCAGCTCACTGATGGAATTCTGCCTTACCTGAGGAGACTCACTTCTTTAAATGTTCTCATCACCAGTTCAATGCCAAGCTGCCTCATGGCATGGTCTGCAGCTGCACACACCCTCTCAGCAGCTGCCTGAACTGAGCTGTGCATGGCCGTGACTAGTGAGGATCTTCACTCATCTTCACTAATTGAAGCTTCCACCTCCAATTCTTTCTGAGGATGCTTCCCTCCCCATCCCATCCCATCTAAAAAGTTGCATGTTTCAAAATTCCAGACATTTAAAAAAATAATAGAACTTCTTTCCCCTTGACACCCTTCTTAAATAGTACCAAGGCAAGCATTTCTGTAAGGACCAATAATCTGTTTATCTTATGACAAGTACCTGTATACAGAAATAACGAAACAATCCTCAGACTGTTCAGTCAGCCCTTGCAGCAGAAGGTAGCTTATTCTGGAAGATCCCATGATGTCCCACAGCACGGCCCCAGAGCACCTGAGGGTCATCTCACTTTGTACTTATTGTGCTACAGGGTTTAGGGTTTCCAATTCTCAGTTTCTGGCAGGATCCCCAAAGTAATTTTCAATTAAAAGGTTAAAGACTGGTGCTTGTCAAACGTGCAGACACACACCACCGTAGCAACACGAAATAGCTTCCTTACAACTAATTTCATCAAGTAGTTAAGTATTTAAGTGGCAAATATTGTGCCTTTGGGTAACTTGAAGAAACACCTAAATGAAATGCAGTCATTTTCTGTCACTGCAGTGTGTGAGGTGGGTACAAGCCCAGCTGGCCATCAGATCCTTCCAGCTGAATAACGCGAATACATGGAGGTACAACAAGCGTTTTGGTATTTTTGTTTCCACAATAACCTGGTTTTGTTAAAAAAATTGCTTTTGTTTCCAGTGCCAGTCTGTTTTTTTCCCCAAAACATGCAAACTAACCTGAAGAGAAGAAACAGTGTTGCTTCCAGGTAATCATGTAAAGAGACAGCACCTAATAAAGGATACCCTTGGGTTCACCTCCCTTTAGTTCAATAGCAGAATTCTTTCTCTCATACAGTTCCACAGAAAGAGGCTTTGGAAATGCTTGTGCATAAAGCTTTGACTGGGCAAAGCCAAGGTAAGTGATGGGATTATCCTTGTACTTAAAATGAAGCTGATACACAACTAATGTGTTTCAATGCAGGAGTTTAGCTCAGCTACAAGAAATAGAAACGAAGCAAGGATAAACCTTCATGGTCCTATGCAGACATAGGTGACAACCCGCTCTCTGCCAGCCTTCTACCTTGTCCTCCATCCATCAGTTGGAGTACTTACTTTTGCTCTGTGTGATGTCACCAGCAGAACTGTGGCAAAAAAAAAACGTTTTAATCAAGTGAAGATCTTTCAGAGTTACAGAGAGGAGTTCAGAATAAAGGGTCAAGAGTTAGATACACGCTTTTAGAGCTTGGTTTCATTTCATTGAGTTTACAGCCAAGAGAAAAGGAAAGGTTTCTTCATACAACCTGTGAAAGCCATTGACCGCCACATACAGGGGTACTGAAACAAATACCACTGGTGCTAACAGAACTAGATCAATGCATTACCATTAATAACGTAGGTACTGGTGTGGATTATAACACTGTATCACATCATCCAGCCCAGGTCAGTAAATCAGAGAGAAGGTACCCTGGTCTGCTCAGACATGGCCTTGCAGAAATGGGGTTGTACACACTCACCCACCACCCGAGCAGCAGAGGTTTTCAACCAGTAGTCAGATGAGCAGCACCTCTACTACAGAACCCAAAATTAGTTTCTTACTATCAGGAGCTATTCCACCAGCCTCATGTTGTAAGATGGTGGAGTTCAATGTAGAGCGAAACACACACATGGCTGTGGAGTAGGAGAAGTGGAAATACAGCTGAGATTTTGGAAGATTAACCTGGCCCACTTTGATTTTCTCAACCTCAGTGAAGGGTATTGTCACAAGGATGCAGGACTAAAAAGAGTCCTATTGCTGTCAAGCATTTCCCTAGAGACACTGTCTTCTCAAACCACCTGAGCTTTTTGTACTCCTGGAAGATGCCCTGGTGAACCACAGGAGACCTGGCCTTGACTTTAAAAAGCTACAGCATTTTAATAAATGGTGGTGAGAATGCAAATCACTTGGTTCTATGTTCCAAAGAATTAATAGGAGAAAAAAGACATTTCTCTTCTTTTGTAATTTTCCTTGAATCTTTCTCTACAGAGGCAGAATATCTTCCTTTATTCAAAGCAAGTTTCAAAGTTGTAGCCAGCTTTATCAAGCTCTCACTCTATTTTCACATGAATAGGTTCCACCCACCTATTTTGTCAGGTTCAGATAGACTAGTTCCACACACAGACAAGCTTGATCCTACTGGGAAACCTAAGCAAGTGTATATTTAGCAATCTGGGATCTGGCCTTAACATCTTGAAAAAGAAGCAGAACGAGAGGATAGGAAAAGATAGCATCTAAGTGATTTAATATCTTTGTTGGCAATATGGACAGTGGCATTAGGTGCCCCCTCAGCAAGTTTGCTGATGACATCGAGCTGTGTGGTGTGGTGGAAACGCTGGAGGGAAGGGAGGCCATCCAGAGGGATCTGGACAGGCTGAGAGCTGGGCCAGTGCCAACCGCATGAGAGTCAACAAGGCCAAGTACAAGGTCCTGCACCTGGGTCAAGGCAATCCGAGGCACAAATACAGGCTGGGTGGGGAACAGATTGAGAGCAGCCTTGAGGAGAAGGACTTGGGGGTGTTGGTCGACAAGACACTCAACATGAGCTGGTAATGTTTGCTTGCAGCTCAGAAAGCCAACTACATCCTGGGCTGTATCAAGAGAAGCGTGACCAGTAGGTCGAGGGAGGTGATCCCCCCCTCTATTCTGCTCCTGTGAGAATCCATCTGCAGTACTGTGTCCAGTTCTGGAGCTCCCAGCACAGGAGGGTTATTGAACTATAGGAACGTGTCCAGAGGAGGGCCACGAGGATGAGTGGAGGGCTGGAGCACCTCTCCTATGGGGACAGGCTGAGAGAGTTGAGGGTGTTCAGACTGGAGAAAAGGACACTCTGAGGAGGTCTTACAGCAGTCCTCCAGTGCCTGAAGGGGGCTACAGGAAAGCTGGGGAGGGGCTGTTTACAAGAGCTTCTTCACAATGAGGGTAGTGAGACACTGCAACAGGTTGACCAGAGAGGTTGTGGATGCCCCCTCCCTGGAAGTGTTCAAGGTCAGACTGAATGGGGCATTGATCAACCTGTTCTCATGGGGGGTGTCTGAGCTCATGGCAGTGGGGTTGGAACTAGATGATCTTTAAGGTCCCTTCCAACCTGAACCATTCTGTGAATCTATGAATCCATGATAGGATGAGAAGGCAGAGCCTGAAGCTGCTAAGAAAGGGTTAGGTTGGATGTTAGGAAGCCCTTCCTCACAGAGAGGGTGATCAGACATCAGAATGGACTGCCCAGGTTAGTAGTGGAGTCCCCATCCCTGCAGATGTTTAAGAAAAAACTGAACATGGCACTTAGTGCCATGGTCTACCTGATGTGATGATGTCAGGCCATGGGCTGGGCTGGATGATCTCAGATGTTTTTTCCAGCATCAATAATTCAGTGATTCCAAAAATTATGAAGCAAGAAAAATGGAAATATTCAGAAAAATCCTGCAACTTTGGGGCTATCACAGGGCACTGATTAGACATGTAATACAAAATGGATAAAATGCTTCTTCACACCATGGACAAACTCCCTTCCTGACCTTGCTGCTACAGGAAGTGACCAGGTCAGAATGTACCAGCAGGTTCAGAAAGGGATTATGCAAATCCATGGACAATAGGTCCATAAGTGGATAACATGCAATGGTTATTGGGGGGCTGGACATACTAATATCCCTATCTAAGCCATGCAGATGCTGGGGAGTCTAAGAAGAATGGAGCACCGCAAGCAGCCAGGTTCACATGCACTCCCTAGAGAGTATCTCCTGCTGTGACTGTTGGAGCCCCAGAGCTCCTCTGACCCAGTGAAGCATCTGCTACCTTTTTATTCAGGTGCCCTCGAAGCAGTCACCTTATTTAACTTCTCACCAAAGAAATGTTACCTAGCCTATACATCAAAAACATGGAGACAGCAGCACACAGGTCAGGTCATTTGCAGAACACACAGCCAGATTGGGATGCTTGAGGAAAGCAGTGTGGACACATCCAAACCTGTTCTGGATATACATTAGGGTTGCCAATAAAAGAACAGTGCTTCTTTACTTCACTTGGATCAGCAATGTTTTATCTATCTGGAAAACAAAGAGGTTTAGACAATTCAGTAACTGTCCCAAGAGCAAAAGTCATACAAAATAAAAACATCACCATGTCAAACCCAAATGCAAAGTTTAGAGATTGTGGGTTCTTGTAATTGTTTTTTGAGACACTGTATTGGGAAAACCGTCACCATCCTGTGAACAAAGAGCATAGCAAGTTCCCTTGACTTCAAAAGGAGTTCTTTTAAGACCACAAAGAGCATAGAAATCTATCTTAAACAAGGCATCTCACATTTTCCAGGATAAATTATGAACCACATTTTAGCATATTTACACAATTTACAGAGTTTATTAGGGTTTATTAGGGTCTTCAAAGGCCATCAGGTCTAACCCTCCTGCTCAAGCAGGATACAGATGACTGAAAAGCATAACCACCTGAAAGCCTAAATCAACTACACAAAAGCTCATCCAGACAGGTCTAAAACATCTCCAGAGAAGGGAACTCCATAACCTTCTGGGGAAACCCATTCCAACGTTTAATAACTCTTACTGGGAAGAAGTTTTTCCTCGAGGTGAAACTCCCTGTGTTCAAGCTTGCATCCATTACCCCTTGTCCTGTCTGATGCAATTGAAAAGAGAGTACTCCTTTCTTCTTGACCCACAGCCCTCATGGATTTATAGACAGCAATTAAATCCCCTCGTAGCCTTCTTTGGTCCAAACTAAAATGTCCCAATTTCCTCAATCTCTCTTCATAAGGCAGTTGTGTCAGACCCCCAGTCATCCTTGTAGCTCTTAGCCTAACTCTCCAGTCTGTCCAAATCTTCTTGAATAGTTCAACAGCCATATTTAAAAAATAAACCCAAATCTTAGGCAATTAGCACTTGAATCATCATTTTAAAGCTTCTCTGATGTCATTTCTTTCAGAAAGATGAACTGAAATTGCAATCTTGACTGTTTTAGGAGACTTATTTGATGGCAACCCACTTTTCAAAAGTTCGAATCCACTTTTGTTGGAAAAGATGTTTCTAAAATGAAACATCTGGCTAAGAGAAGAGGAGTAGTTTTGGGATCACTGGGCTTTAAATATTTTACATGTATGAATCTGTGGTGACATGCATAGCGAAAGGGAAAAAAAACAAGGAGAAAAGCTGTCATGGGCTTAATCCTGCCAGAAGGACAATTGTTTCTCTTCTGAAATACAAGCATTTCACCAGCTTTTAGAGGATTTCAGAAGTACAACTTATCTTGACCAGAGAACACAAACCACTGATTGACATCTCTATAAATTTCCACACTGCATATTTATTTTCATCTGCTGCTGCCTTCTATTGTTGCAACTGGGAAATACTTAGGAAAGATTCCTCTCTGCATATTATGTCACTCTGATTAAACTGTGAAGATGTTGACAATTTCATCAATGAGATTTTAGCTGTGTCTAAGTTGAGAGGGGCCTTTTAATGGGAAGGAAATTATTCTGGTGCTGTGCACTGATCTTCTGCTCTGTTTGAGGGATAAGAGCAGATAAGCTGATACGGCTTTGTAATAAAATTTGTCAGTTCTTCATGTGTTCATTACAAACCTGAAGTGCAGTTCCAGTTTCCTCACAGGCAGTTTATACAGGTCTGTTTGTGTTTAACTGTTGTCTTTTCTTGTATTATATCACATGGATATAAGACACATCTCTGATTTCATTTTGCTAGGCTAAACAAACCATCTCCAGTTTGGTTTCTTCTTGCAGATAAGCTTAGCATTCCCATGATCCCAGTAACTCAGCGGTGGATTTGTTGCAGCTCAAGTCTCCCATTTTATTCAACAAGGAAAACTGGAGTTGCAAGTGGTAATTCAGATACAACTTTATAATGCCTTGTCAGGCAAAAACACTTCCCTATTTCAACTGGGAAGACATGGTCAATCTCAATTGCTGTTGCTCTGGAATTTATGGGCTTGGACAGTTGGACTCAATCTTAAAGTTCTTTTCCAACTGGAATGATTCTGTGGTCCTATTGCTGGCTACTAGCTATTGTGGGATCACATAATATACTCAGGTCTGTCCCTTTCTCCATTGTTTCCAAATGATGAGCTTTCAGTTTAGATCAACAATTGTCAGTGATCCTTGGGTTTGCACTTCATTCCGTTAACTTATCCCTGTACAAATCCCCTGCCCCTCCCTCCCTCCCCCCTCAGCCCCCTACAGTCTAACACTGAGAGTCACAGAATCCCAGAATCTGTCTGGTTGGAAGAGACCTTTGAGATCATCAAGTCCAACATTCAACCCATCACTGCCAGGTCACCTCTAAAGCATGTCCCTACAGCATTGAGCAGAACTTGGGCCCCTTCATCAATACATAGGAAATATCCCTTAGAAATTAAGGGAATGTATTCCTGTGCTGTAATCATCCACCCACACAACATTCCAGAAAACTCTACAATCCCATTTCGTCAAGCTTCTCAACAACTGACTCAGTTCTCCACTGAAGGAAACCCGGTCCCACACCCCTCTTCCACAGCACAGAAGAATTTCTTCTCTTTTCCATGATTTGAATTTGTGTGATAACAATCCGAAATCGCTATGCGCTTACTGAAAACCACAAAGATCAAGTTCAGAGGAAACTTCAGTGCTTTGATGAAGTGAAGCACCTTGTGTCCAATACAAACTCTGTTTGACAGGATACCTGTAAGATCCAACACGCTCTGGAGAATTCAAACTCAAGAAGCCAAAAATGTGCTTCCTGCTGAGGCACAAGACAAAATCCCAGCCCCCAAAAGGGGGCTGTGGGTGGAAGAGAGATGGGGGTCTGAATAATTTTTCTCCCAAAATCAAGGGATTGTTTTGGCTGCTTCTTTGCTGAGGTAATTTTGTGTCTGCATAGATAATAATAAATAAATACTCTGTAATCACTGTGGATTTATGAGGCAACTGAAGCTATTTGGGTTCTTGCAGAAAGCAAGGCTGGGAAAATAAGCTGGTAATTTTTTTTATGTGTCACATGCCCAACTAAAACAAGCTTAAATATAATTTCCCTTATTCATTAAAAAAAAGGAGAAACCAACTACAGCTGGCATTAAACCCCTACTGTGTGGGCAGCTCTAACATGTGCCCACTTCTCTGTCTTGCTTATTTTTCTGTCTCAAATTAATGTTTCAAATCCTACATCACTAGACAGACCCTGCTGATTTTGTGTTATGAACGAAATACAGTCACTGGAGGGTTTCTCTAGGTGAACCACCACACAAATAAACCTCATGGTTACGGGTTGGGGTTTTTTTTTGTTTCCCTGAAAGAAAAAGTAACTTTTGGTGGTTGGACTTGATGATCTAGGAGGTAGGTCTGTTCCAACCTTAATTATTCTACGATTCTATGACTGATGTGGCACCTCAACATAGAGGTCTACTGCCTGCTGTAGCAAGTCGTCTCCAATTCTAAGATCCCAGCTGCTTCCTCTGCAGATGTTAAACTTTCTGGAGCATCTATAGGAAAAGGCCAGGGTTCAAAATGTTAGGAAACAATACCATGATATTTCCTGAAGTGAAGTTTATAAGGTCAATTTACCCTGGCACATCACCTTCTGAATGCTGCAACACGCCGAAGGGATTTTCAGTTCTCTCATTAAAGTAAGTTCTGCTCTTTGCTGGCCTCATATTGCTCCAGGGGAAGTTTAGGGTGAATGTTAGGAAAATCTTCTTCCTGGAAAGAGGTCTCAGGCCTTGGAACAGGGTGCCCAGGGAGGGGGTTGAATTCCTACCCCTGTGTGTTACGAAGTTGTGAATATTTGGCCCTTAGGGACAGGGTTTAGCAATGGCCTTGGGACAGCTGGGTTAATGGTTGGACTCTAGATATTTAAAGGTCCTTTCCAACATAAATGATTCTATGGCTGCACAATCAAAGCTGACGAAAAGATATTCTTTAGACAAAAAAGCAGCATTGCCAGAGCCTGGAGTACACTGGGGCAGTTTAGGATGACAGCACAAAGGGAGGGCTCTGCACATACAAACAAGCAGAAGGAGGAACACAAGACCACCTAGAGTCATGTTAGGTCTACTGTTGTGTATTTAATTTCCATGGGTAAGACACACGTCACTACCAGAAGCTGTAATGAAAAGGCACCACAAAAGCCTGTTTGCCCACCCATGGGCTTTGGCCAGGATTTAAGAGCCAGGAGCAATACTTTGCACATAACTTGGGTTATGCTGTGAGGTTCCAGTCTTCCTGAAGTCCACAGCAAAATTCCCATTGACTCAGGCAGAACCAGGACTTCCTATCAGTTCCCAAGAGGTCAGCTGTGCTGAGAACTGTGAGCTGTGTGCATTGCAAAGTGTGAGTATCACCAACCCTCTCACTTGCACTCACCCTTTCTTCCCATGATCGTTTTTGCATGTGGTGGCTTTAGCTTTACAGATCCAAAAGCCACCGCAGCATCCTGGGGTTGGTTTATTTATTTCATGCAATCACAAGGCACCTTTAGTTTCTGTTTTCCAACCAAAAGTGCTGCAGGGATGGAAATCAGACAAAACCTCATCATTCATCTGGTTTCCCACCCCTACCATCTACATGTCTTTGTAATTACCCATTTGTTGCAGCCTAGTGACTGAAAATTTCTCCCTGCTCCAAGTAAGTTTCAGACCTTGTTTCTTCAGCTTCAGTTACACATTATCAACAGAGCCTGAACAGGTTTTGCCCCGCTGAAAGCATATTTAGGTTTGGGTTAATTGCTGCCCCCCATAAGGGCAGTAGGTGGCTATGGAAAGACATCTCAGTTCCTGACAGCTACCACCATCAGACTGCTGATGGAGCAGGAAGAAGGAGCAGACCAAGGTAATATGTGCAAAGAGATAAAGCCTGATCTGTAGGGAATTCCTCCAGTTCGATTTGCACAAGTTCTTGTGAACTTTCCCTGATTTTTCCCATACAGGTTTTTGTATCCCTCGACTTTCACGTGGAGCTTCACGTTGCATTTGCAAAGCTGTAAGTGGCCTTCAGGTCATCTGAGAGGTGCAAATGAAGGGATTTAAGTGGTGTTTACAACAGACGGTTTTACATCTAAATACTGAGCAAAACCTGAGAGTAGGCTTGAAAGCTTTGCGTGGTTCTGTAAGAAACATTTCAAGCCGCAGCTCTCCTGGGTCTTCTCTTGGTGTGCGAGTAGACATTTGCTCTCTGCACTCCCCTCAGATGTTGCAATACTCTAATACACCAGATTACTTTTTCTTTAAATCTCTGCTTATTATATCTCTCCTCCTTACTCTCCCATGCACCAAGACCTTTGGGCACTGAACCACTAAACGTCTGTAACAATCCCCCAGAAATCTCCTCTACTATTCTAGGAGCTAAGGGGTTCCTCGTTTCATCGTTAGGCACCATCTGTCATTAGCTACAAAGCCTAAAATGCCAAGGAGGGCCTTCAGCTGTCAGATGTGCCCCTCTGAACAGGGTGTTACAGGATGTCTCGTTCTGCATTTGCAGTCACAGGAGAGGGAAGATTCTTTCGTGGAGAGCAGGGAATAGCCTCCACAGCTGCAGAACACAGGAGGCCCAGGGAACTTCCTAAGGCCAGCAGCTGTGGAAGCAAAATTTTGGCTGGATCAGTCCATTATTGTTGATGCACATAAGGCCTGAAAATCAGCGTCAGGAAATAGTGCACATGCAGAAAGACTCGCTCGTGGTCTTATTTTTCATACTTAGCTATGCAACTGTATAATAATTAAACCTGGCTTTGATGTTCTGCTCAGTATTGTTACTGCTAATAAAACCCCATGCCAGCTCCTCCACAGAAGTCATATTCAAAGAAAAACAGTCCTGCCACCCCCCCCTTTGCAACTAAACCAATCCAGCCATGCAGTCAGAAAGAGTCACCACAAGCATGAAGCTGAAGTCAGACATCTCCTTTACACTGTAATGTGTATGAAGTTGGGAATATTTAGTTCTTACTCTACAACTTCAGCACTAACTACTCACCACCCTAAAGTATCCAGCAGTGTTGCTGCAAGCCCAGTCTTCTTAGAAAAGTTTGTCTTCCAGAAGCTTCCAAGGAGATCTACATGCTGACAAGGAGCCCTAATACAGTGTTTGGCACTGCACCTGGTTAGTGCTGCTAGCCTTGTCATGATGCACAGCCCTGAAAAAGGGGAGATATCCTGTCACTCAAGCTGCTGAACTGCTTGAGTCTTCTTGGAAACTCTGGGCTAACGTTATGTTTGCACCTTGATTTCAACTCCCCTAACACAGCGGCAACTCATGCAGACAGGTGTTTAGCTCACAACCCTCTGATACTCTCAGCTGCAAACTCAGCACAAGGTTAGCAGTGCAGGACCAGGAAGAAATTTGCACCACCACATTCAGGCAGTCTCTAGACACAATCCACAGTCTTTCCATTTCCTTCCAGTTTCAATCTGAGGTGAAGTGGCAAAGTCTGCCCCTCCGACTGGAACACTGTGCAGAGCAGCAGCAGATTCAGCATTCCCTGCTTCAAACCAAGCAGGGAAAGCCAAAGCCTAAGCAACAGCCTTGTTCAAGGGCTGAACAACAGAGGCACAAATAGAATCTTTGAGCAAGGAGAGCCCAAGAAGGAGTTAGGGGG
Source organism: Upupa epops (assembly GCA_013397515.1). NCBI lineage: Eukaryota > Metazoa > Chordata > Aves > Bucerotiformes > Upupidae > Upupa > Upupa epops. Next base: position 24,546 of record VZRI01003753.1, on the reverse strand, counting down.
AGAGACAAAGCCACCAACATCCTCCTGCTGGCTATGCAAGTAAAAAAGAGGAGCCCAAAACAACGGAGGCAGCAGAACAGGATTGCACTGTGGTCATTTGTTTAGTTCCCAAATAGCTGCTAACAGATGCCTCTCAGTAAAATTTGCTCTGTGTTGCTGCTGCCTCATCACCCTGGAGTCACATACCCCATACTCAGTTTGGCAAACTGCTGCTCCTTGTCTGCTGCAGCTAAGACCCAGACGGCCCCTCTGTGTTTTGGACCCAGCCCTAAAACTGGTAATTATCCCTCTGGCACTGCTTGCCTGCCAGACATCTCCCAGCCCACCCCTGTGGAGTCATGAGAAAAGAGCAGCTCAGGAAAAAACTGGTATCAAACAGGTCAACCGATCAGCAGAAAAGGATCAAAGATCACTTGATAAGCACAGGAGCAGAGGCTGGGGAGGCAGGACAGGGTCACTTCAGTACCAGAAAGGTATGGAGCTACTTCTCATCTACAACTACGTTAAAGGATCACCAGGGGGTTGCGTCACCCTCTCTGGGTGTGTTTCAAAGTTGTGGAGATCTGGAGCTTAGGGACAGTGTTTAGTGGTGGCCTTGGGACAGCTGAGTTCATGGTTGTACTCAATGAACTTAAAGGTCTTTTCCAACCTAATGATTCTGTGATCAGCCTAATGATCAACCAAATGATTCTGTGACTCTGTGACGTTACAGGACCCCAAAAGTGAGAGACTATGGGAAGTAAAGAATCAGGGGAACAAGAACAGGGTATATTATGGAAATGGCTTGAAAGCAACACGTTATAAATAAAATGTTCTGAGGAAGACAGGGAAAACCAAGAATGAAGTGGCCAGCATTACGATACTTGCTCCGTGCTGCTGTTGATAGACTGACACAGGTTGTGGAGAACCTGATTCCACTCCAAATGAATTTTCTTAGTAGCTCTGTCTCTGGCTAGGGGAATTTGGCTCTGAAAGCAGCTTGCCCTGTCTAAGCTACATATGTAGGCACACTCTGCCACTGAGATTAAAACAGTCAAAACCCAGCTCCCTGCAGACAAGGGAATTATACACAAAACGTCCTCAGCAAAGCCCATGGCTAAAAAAGGGCCTCTACATCTTGGTGCTGCTCATATTGGTGCTCTCAGCAGTGACATGGTGACAGGCATGTGGAGAGATGCTCACGGCTGCTTCCTGCACCAGTTCTCTCGCTGAGGGTCTGACCTTCACTTCCAAAAGTGCAAATCTGCCACATTCTCCAGTACCAAATATATCACAAAAAGTTAAAGATTCCCAGTAGAGATCAGACGAAGGAAAAGACCTTCTTGTGAGAGTCAGAAGATAATGACATTTCTAACCATTTCTAACCAAATAAACACTGGAATGTTTATTCTCTGGTCCCCATTCCATGCGCATAATGATTTTGAAATATTTCCGTTTATTTTAGGACACACAACAAAGCCAGTGCTCCTCACACACAGGAATAAACAATTCTTTCACTCCCTGCCATCCACACACGTGAAATTCTAGTAAGAAACTTCCTTCCACATCCTTCCTTTGCGGCTGAGAACTCCTCTGGGGCTGACACGGCTCCCAGCAGAGGCAGCAGAACACTTGCCATCAGCCAGAGTACGGCTGTGCCCCTTTCTTGCAGCAAGCAGTGAGCTGAGTGAACCGAGCTGAAGATGTATTGTAGGAGACAGAAGTAAATCAAATTATAGCAAAACATTCCCACGGTTTTGATTTACTTCACGGAAAGAAGCAAAATATTAGGCATCTTAGATTACTTCATGTTTGCCTGGAGGGCAAATGTGAGGTAAAATGGTCAGAGGATTCTAAAGTGTAACAGTAAGCCCCTTAACCATCGAGTCCTGAGCGAGCTGGCCGGCACCGAGGGCACCGCGCTGGCCCGACACGCGCCAGCAGGCTCCAGCCCTGCTTCAGAGGGCACCGCACTGCGGCGGCTCGGATGGGCTATTCGATGGGCAAGTACACATGAGCTCTACATGGGCAAAGTGAAACTGGAAAACTAATTCAAACTGCAAAAAGAGGCCCCTGGAAGCGGCGAACTGGGCAAGTCTGTAGCGTTGCTGACATCTGCTGAGGGGAAGGGACACTGCGCCTCTCGGCAGAGGCTGAGGGCACCTGGCCACTGTTTGCTCTCTGCTTTCAGAGGAGTCTTACGTGTGCTGGCGCCTCTATTTCTCACCTGCCTTGTGTCCATGCTCACACTCGAGGCCAGTGAACCAAGAGAGAAGTTATGGGGACCACGTAAGAGGAAATGGCCTCAGACGGGGGTTTTGTTCGACAAAGTTCACAGAAAGGTCCGTGAATCCCAGCCCAGGTGAGAGGGGGGAAGGGAAGAAATAACAGAATTCTGAGCTGGAGTGAGTCAGGGGGAAAATGATTGTGAGAGGATTTGTATTTCTCCACTTCTGGGTGCATTTCTCATCACTGAAGTTACGCTGAGTTTACAGGATTAGAAATAACATCTAATTTGGCCAATAAATACTAGTAACATAGAGCAGCACTAGCAATAAAGCAGCCCAATGGATTTGCTGTTTGTAATAAGAGAAACATCCACAGTCAAAATTAAATATCCCGTTACAAGATCTGATCTGAGATGAAGTTGTTCTGAAATGTTGCCCCTTACCTTGACAGGGACAGGATTTCGGTGTCTGCAAGAGCTTTGCACATTTGTTTCTGCAGATTCTGAAATGGATAAACATGTAAGATGAGATCTGTGGCTCATGTATCTCATGTGTAAAATATCCCCATTAGTCATTCCTGGTCACACAGGGCTAAACCCCAGTGGATCCAATGGATAAAGCTGATACATACTCAGCTCTCACTTCAGTTGTACTCCAAGTATCAAACATGAATTCAAAATTGCAGCACACTGTCACAAACCCTCTCCCAGTCAGTTTCCAATGGAAGGTGCCTCACTTCCTCCTCTGCACCACTGATCACCTTGAAGTTTCCTTGATACCCAACAGCATGGCTGCTGTGTGCACTCAGACCTACCAGAGTTCTGGGAAGGCTGAACGAGTCAGCACTTACACAGTCACAGAATCCCAGAATGACTGAGGCTGGAAAAGCCCTCTGAGCTCAGCCAGCCCAGCCCAGAACCGATCACCCCATCAGCCGGACCAGGGCATTAAGGGTCACAGCCAGGCTGTCCTTCAACAACTCCAGATACTGGACTGGACTCCCCCACCGCCCTGGACAGTCCAGTCCAGTGTCTGATCGCCCTTTCTGTGAGGAAGGGCTTCCTAACATCCAACCTATGCTTCTCCTAGTGCAGCCTCAAGCTTTGCCCTCTCATCCTGGAACTAGTTGTCTGGGAGAAGAGCCCCACCCTCACCTAACTACAACCTCCCTCCAGGTAGTTGTAGAAAAGGAGATGGGCCCCCCTGAATCTCCTGTTCGCCAGCCTAAACACCCCCAGCTCCCTCAGCCTCTACTCATCAGACATTCCCTCCAGTCCCTTCCCCAGCCTCATTGGTCTCCTCTGGACCCCCTTCAGTACCTCAATCTCTTTCTTGGATGCTCATGTAGTCATCGCTTGTGTCTGATCCACCATAAATTCTCATTGCTCACTCTGCCTCCTTACAAGCAGTAGCCCAGCCTCAACTTTCTTTCTGGAATCAAAAAGGTGTGTTATTTAGATTGTCCATCAGAACAATCCTGTGAAGAACAAATGGAACCTTATCCTTCTCTTCCATGTCAGACAGACAGGTTAGAAACCCAGGCCATGTTCTCCCACCTCCCGAGGCTTTTCTCACAGTAATAGGCAACAGGGCAAGAGGAAATGGCCTCAAATTGTGCCAAGGGAGGTTTGGTTTTTCCTAATGAAACAACTTCTTCCTAGAAATGAGCCTCAGGCCTTGGCACAGGCTGCTCCAGGAGGGGGTTGAATCGCCATCCCTGGTAGTGTTTCTCAGCCGTGGAGATCTGGAGCTCAGGGACAGGGTTTAGCAGTGGCCCAAGAAACAGCTGGGTTGGATCCACAATTTAAAGGTTTTCTCCATCCTGAACAATTCTGTGGTTCTATGAGATTGAGTACACGAGTACACAAGTTTGCAGGCTCATGTGAGTCTCCAGATTTACAAGAACTACAGCTGAAGGGCAGAAATAAAGGAGTTTAACTCCAGCGGATTTCTGCATCGTCTAATAACCGGACAGTGTGGTTTTAGAGACATGACAGTCACACAACTTCTGAAAAGAAATACCTGGGAACAGTTTCTCCTGCCAGACTGCAAATCCAGAGCACCTGGACGTACTCCTTTACTGGTTCTCCTTTTGCTTTCTGGTGTGATCTGGATGTTGCATAGGTCTTTCAGAAGAAGCATCTTATGCATCATATGAGCAGCCCCACACTTAGCCCATGACTGTGCCACTCACACAGCGCACACACTTTTTGGAACTGCACAGCACAGTGACCTGCACTGTGAGGTTTAAACCTCCGGAAACCTCTTCATGCAATGTCATTTATACTCTGCTGGCAGTGCACTTGGAATGGGCATTTAGGAGGTCAAATCATCTAGGGAAGTAAAATCCCACAGCCTGGCACTTGGCTTGATTTCTGCACAGCGTTACACACAAATACACAGATCACAAATAAAGATGAGGAAGCAGATACACTTGAACAACTGTTTCTGAACAGAAATAATTTCCTCATTGTATTACAAATCTATTTCTGATTACCTAAAAAGAATGTTGAAACAGTTGGCTTTCTAGAAATAACTTGGTTCCAGCACTGAGTCTCTGAAAAGTCTCGTTCTGGCTTGCGCTCACTGAAAACTGAGGCACTCACATTAATATCAACATTTTGGCAATTCTCATAACAAAGGCTGCCAGAAGTATGTTGTCTATCAAATGTACACGGCAGAAAGATGTTAGAATATCAAGACCAGATGTCACTGATATCTTTGTATACTCCTGCTCCCCTCTAGGTACTCTGTAAGGCAAGAAGTACAAGAACTCATGGAAGATTAAATCAGTGTGTTTCGCCCAAATGTTTCCAAACTTACTTCTAAAAGATCTACATTTGAACTTGTTAGGAAGGGGGATTGTGTCAGAATTCCATAAGGGATTGGTATCTTCGAATGTAGAGCCTTACCAGTCCATAATGTAGTCCCTGGCAGAGAGGGACCTGGCAGTACTGGTTGACAGCCAGCTGAACAGGAGCCAGCACGGTGCCCAGGTTGCTCAAAAAGCCAACGGCATCCTGGCTTGTATCAGCAATAATGTGGCCAGCAGGACTAGGGATGTCATTCTCCCCCTGTACTGGGCTCTGGGGAGGACACACCCCCACCCCCNTGATCAGAGCCTGAACTGGACTGCCCAGGGCAGTGGGGGAGTCCCCATCCCTGGAGCTGTTGAGGGATAGCCTGGCTGTGACCCTTAATGCCCTGGTCTGGCCAATGGGGTGATATTAGGGGCTGGGCTGGGCTGGCTGAGCTCAGAGGGTTTTTCCAGCCTCAATCATTCTGGGATTCTGTGTGATTCTGTAAAGACTTATTGTTAGAATCTGCAATTTAAACCATCTTCTTCTATTTCAGAGAAAGTGTGTGAAGTTTTCCAGTTACTGACTGTTTGTTTCTTTATATTTTAATTATTCTACAGACAAAGAAAGATTATCATAAAAACTCCTATTAGAAAAACAACAACTAAGTGAAAGTAATCTTTACATTAAAAAAAAAGAATCATAATTGTCTAGATTAAAAGACTACTTAGAAAACCTGAATGTCTTGAGAGTTGAATTTTAGCAGGCACAAAACAGGTTTCCATCCTCTGCTCTAGTATTTTCAGCATTAACAATTCCAAACAGTAACAATTAAGCCAGAAAATAATCATACNCTTTATATTTTAATTATTCTACAGACAAAGAAAGATTATCATAAAAACTCCTATTAGAAAAACAACAACTAAGTGAAAGTAATCTTTACATTAAAAAAAAAGAATCATAATTGTCTAGATTAAAAGACTACTTAGAAAACCTGAATGTCTTGAGAGTTGAATTTTAGCAGGCACAAAACAGGTTTCCATCCTCTGCTCTAGGTATTTTCAGCATTAACAATTCCAAACAGTAACAATTAAGCCAGAAAATAATCATACAATCATCCTGACTGGAAAGGACCTCCAGGATCAAGTCCAGCCCTCATCTCAACATCTCCCAAACCCCTAGACCATAGCCTGAAGTGCTCTATCTACCAGTTTTTTAAAAGCTTCCAGGGACAGTGACTTCACCACCAGCCTGGGCAGCCTCTTCCAGTGCCCAACCACTCTCTCAGCAAAGAACTGCTTCCTATGATGCAATCTAAACTTCCCCTGATTCAACTGGAGGCAATTTCCTCTTGTCCTATCATTAGCAATTTGGGAGAAGAGACCAGCACCAGCGTTGCTACAACCTCCTTTTAGGTAGCTGTAGAGAGCGCTAAGGTCTCCTCTCAGCATCCTCTTCTCTCAACTAAATAACCCAAATTCCTTCAACTGCTCTTCATAGGGTCTGTTTGCCAGACCTCTCCCCAGCCTTGTTGCCCTTCTCTGGACCCTCTCCAGCACCTCCACAGTTGCTTGGCTTATTTGTTTGTTATCATAGGAAGCACTGGGTTCTTATTAACTGTCAGAATTAAGAAGAAGATTTTACCTCCAGACATGGTATTTAGATTTTCTTACTGGACCCAGCATCTCAGTCAGAGCAGGATCATGGCTCTATAAAATATGCAACTCACTTGGATTCGCTTGAGCAAACAGAACCAAACTAGACTTGTGTTTAATTTAACACATACACAGGTTTAAAGATTTTCCAAATTAGAAGATTACTTATTTTATGTTAAAATGACTGTGCCAACTCAGAAATGTGAAGTTGCAGATGATACAAGAACCATGGAATAACATTATATGCCATAGGTCCTAGGGTTCTGCTTGAGCTGGGGGGGTTGGACTTGGTGACCTGTAGAGGTCCCTTCCAACCCCTAATGGTCTATGTATCTGTGTAGAGTAATAGAACCATAGAGTAACACAGGTTGGAAAAGATTTTCAAGACCACTGAAGTCCAACCACAAACCCAGCCATCCCAACCCTCTGCTAAACCCTGTTTCTGAGCTCCAGATCTCTGTGACTTTGAAACATGACCAGGGATGGCAATCTCAACACACACACACACACACACACACACCAATCCTGATGTAACAAGCAGCAACAGTGACATTTTCAGCTCTTCACAGCAATATTTCTCTTCTTTTCTTACCAGGTAGTGCTGACAAGACAACAGCAACCCAGCACTGACCTCTCCAGTGACGGTAATTCCACAGCTTCAGCGGGCACTGAAGTGATCACAGGGTACCTTAACTCTCCAGCCAGAAGCACAAACTGGAATTTTCCTAAGGTCATGGTTCAATCACATTTGCTGAAGCTGGGTCCCCGCACAGCATCCCTGTTGGGTGATCCTGTGGTCATAGAGCACCAGTACCAGTAAGAGCAAAGCCATAACCTGGACACACATTCCCCACTGTAGCAGCAGGCTGCAAAGTGGAGATTTGTCTCCTGGTTCTCCAACAGGACACAGCCAGGTGGTCTTTGACCAAAGCCAGTGTACAATAAATTTAAGCAGACCCAGTCCAGGGCAGCCCAGTGACACAGAGCTCCCCTACAAACATCCTCTTGTATTACTGCTACAGACATCATCTCACTGCAACAAAGTCTGGATTTCATGTAAAGCTCCACAATAGTGTAACCTGACTCTCACGTCATCTCTACTCCCCCCAGTAAAGGCCTTTACTTTAACATGAGTGTGGCAGCAGTTGATAAATAATAAGTATAGGGTTAAGAATGAGTGTCGTGCTCCCCTTCCTGGCACAAGGCTGGAATAGGTGACATAGAGACAAGGGTGGCATCCCAGGACATCTGGACTCCCCAGATACCTCCAAGCCACCCTTTCTGACACACCAACAACCAAAGAGCACAGCAGGCTGGGGATGAAGCACTCACTGTGGCAGAGAACTAGAGACCATAGGCATAGATTAGACAGACGTGACACAGGCCAGACCCATGAAACTTTCTCTCTTGCCTTCCCATTTGTAAAAGGCAGGCAAAGTGCAGTTCAGGTGACAATGTCCCACAGACCCTACCTGTAAAAGCACCTCTCTAGCACAAAGTGAGAGGCTGATCCCCTTGGTTGTGGCAGAAGAGTGTGAGACCTTATAAGAGGGTGAAATCTGAACTGGGCCTTTGCTGATTCCCTCTGTGCTAAAAGCCAAACACAATTGATGACCCTGAGCAACTACTTGTGAGGCAGGGAACAGACCTTTCTCCAAGCACCTAGAATCATAGAATCATCAGGGATTGGAAGGGACCTCGAAAGATCATTCAGTCCAATCCCCCT